>CM051235.1:15771250-16218750 GCA_027917425.1 Gastrophryne carolinensis | reverse complement strand
TTTTTTCATTTTACTAGTTTTTCTACTTTCAATTTCTTCTTTTTTCTACTCTTTTTTTTCTATTCTGTCTACCTTTCTTTCAGTTCATTCATTCATTCTATCTTTTTTTTGCTCTTTTTCCTTTTTTCCGACACTGATGGAGACCCCCGCCCCTCCTGCAGCAAGATCACATGCACTTTAATGGCTGGTGCTCCAGTTGGGCAGCTGCATCCTCTGATTCCCGCGACCGGTGACATTCCGGCTCCTCCCACTCTCCGCCAGACATGTTCCTCGTCCTCGTCTGACATCATAGACGTAAGGCTTCCTTGTTCCATCCTGGAGACAAAGGCGGCTCTCTGTTATCTGCATCTATCTGAGAGGACCTGGTGTGAATCTTGGCAGGGACAGCTTACTGGAAGGTCAGATGGAGTCCCTTGTGCCCCCCTTGTGCGGGTGCGTGCTGCTCGGGAACTCCTGCTTTGCCATTCTGGGTGGGGGGTAGTGTAGTCGCCCGGCTGGTTCCCTGCATTGAGCTGCCAGCGGCTGTGCTTGGTGGCTTATGTGCAGTGACAGCTCTGCACCCATCACTGTAGCGTTGCTGGCGGCGGCTTTGCTGCTCTGGACTCTCCGTCCTGCCCTGTGGTGGCTTTGGCTGCCCAGAAGCATGCCCACTGCGGCCAATAGCTTTGTTGCTGGCCTCACAGCCCGTCAGACCAAGGACTGAAAAGGTTCCTGGACCAGACCATAACCCAAAGGTTGGTGGAGACCCCCTTTGCAGGGCAATTGGTGGAGGCCCCAGGGCGCGCTCCTTGCGCCAGCTCATAATCCGGCCCTGCTATGGCACATGTGCAGCTTTCATTCAGTCACGGTGCAAATGGCTCCCGTCCCAGCCTATCAGAGAGGCTGGGGCAGGAGCGCACATGCTGCAGGGGATGTGTCCGCTCTCGTTCCCCATATCAGAGCCTGTCAGCTCTGACTGGATTGGATGAGAGCCTGCGCATGCATCGCTGGACCAGGAAAAGGTGAATGAATACTAGCGACCTGGGGGTTTCACATAGCAGGACATCCCAACTGGGGATACCTCTGGGGCACGGATTCTAGATCCCGGGTTTTGTTCCCTTTTTTAAAGCTGCATATTTCCCTGCAGCAGGTATGAATCAGGCAGAATGTCACACTTTAGCTTCTGAAGCAAGGGGTGTTCCTGTCTCTTTTCCGTTATTTCAGGCTCTGCTCAGGCATCGGAAGGAAAATGTCTGCAACTGGGCTTATTATTTGTCCAGCAGTTCATTATACAATAAACTAAAAGAAACAGAGAATCAGCGTAATAAGTTAGATCTCCCCTGCAGACACCGGCAACAGGGTGTGCGACATAGTCTAATGCCAGGGGGAAGAGACAAGTCCACCTCTCAGTGCTACAAAAGGTGGTCATGCATAAAGCAAATCATGGGATACTGACTAAAGAGCCGGGGGGAGAGCTCAGATTCAGATGCGTTATGCAGCAAACAACCAGCATGGATCAGCTGCATGGCGGGGAAGGTAACCTTGTTCTAATGGTGTACTTAGTCTGGCCTATTCCTTTAAAAAGTCATAGGTGGTTAAGTGGCTAATTGTCCTCCCTTCCTCTGCACGTTGCCTGCAGTACCTTGTTTGAATGGACAGACGGCCCCTCGTGCATCCACTGTATTACTTACCTCAGCCTGTTTATGGACTCTGAACCTTCTCTGCCTGCCTCTGACCTTGGCCTGTTTATGGACTCAGAACCTTCTCTGCCTGCCTCTGACCTCGGCCTGTTTATGGACTCAGAACCTTCTCTGCCTGCCTCTGACCTCGGCCTGTTTATGAACTCAGAACCCTCTCTGCCTGCCTCTGACCTCGGCCTGTTTATGGACTCAGAACCTTCTCTGCCTGCCTCTGACCTCGGCCTGTTTATGAACTCAGAACCTTCTCTGCCTGCCTCTGACCTTGGCCTGTTTATGGACTCAGAACCTTCTCTGCCTGCCTCTGACCTCGGCCTGTTTATGGACTCTGAACCTTCTCGGCCTGCCTCGGACCTCAGTCTGTTTATGAAGTCGGAACCCTTGCTGCCTGCCTCTGACCTCAGCCTGGTTATGGGCTTTGAACCTTCTCTGCCTGCCTTTGATCTCGGCCTGTTTATGAACACTGAACCTTCTCTGCCTGCCTCTGACCTCGGCCTGTTTATGGGCTCGGAACCTTCTCTGTCTGCCTCTGACCTCGGTCTGTTTATGGGCTCTGAAACCTTCTATGTTGCCTCTGACCTCGGCCTATTTATGAACTCCGAACCTTTTCTGCCTGCCTCTGATCTCGGAGCTGTTTATGAACACTGGACCTTCTCTGCCTGCCTCTGACCTCGGCCTGTTTATGGGCCCTGAACCTTCTCTGCCTGCCTCTGACCTCGGCCTGTTTATGGACTCGGAACCTTCTCTGCCTGCCTCTGACCTCGGCCTGTTTATCGACTCAGAACTCTTGCTGCCTGCCTCTTACCTCGGCCTATTTATGGGCTTTGAACCTTCTCTGCCTGGCTCTGATCTTGGGCCTGTTTATGAACTCAGAACCTTCTCTGCCTGCCACTGATCTTGGCCTGTTTATGAGCTCGGAACCTTCTCTGTCTGCCTCTGACCTCGGCCTGTTTATGGGCTTTGAACCTTCTCTGCCTGCCTCTTACCTCAGCCTGTTTATGGGCTCTGAACCTTCTCTGTTGCCTCTGACCTCGGCCTATTTATGAACTCCGAACCTTTTCTGCCTGTCTCTGATCTCGGGCCTGTTTATGAACACTGGACCTTCTCTGCCTGCCTCTGACCTTGGTCTGTTTATGAACTCTGAACCTTCTCTGCCTGCCTCTGATCTCGGCCTGTTTATGGGCTCTGAACCTTCTCTGCCTGCATCTGACCTCGGCCTGTTTATGAACACTGGACCTTCTCTGCCTGCCTTTGACCTCGGCCTGTTTATGGACTCGCAACTTTCTCTGCCTGCCTCTGACCTCAGCCTGTTTATGGACTCGGAACGTTCTCTGCCTGCCTCTGACCTCGGCCTGTTTATGGGCTTTGAACCTTCTCTGCCTGCCTATAATCTCGGCCTGTTTATGAATACTGAACTTTCTCTGCCTGCCACTGACCTCGGCCTGTTTATGGGCTCTGAACCTTCTCTGCCTGTCTCTGACCTCGGCCTGTTTATGGGCTCTGAACCTTCTCTGCCTGCCTTTGACCTTGGCCTGTTCATGGCACTGAACCTTCTCGGCCTGCCTCTGACCTCGGTCTGTTTATGAAGTCGGAACCCTTGCTGCCTGCCTCTGACCTCAGCCTGTTTATGGGCTTTGAACCTTCTCTGCCTGCCTCTGATCTCGGCCTGTTTATGAACACTGAACCTTCTCTGCCTGCCTCTGACCTCGGCCTGTTTATGAATACTGAACCTTCTCTCCCTGCCTCTGACCTCGGTCTGTTTATGGACTCTGAACCTTCTCGCCTGCCTCTGACCTTGGCCTATTTATGGACTCGGAACCTTCTCTGCTTGCCTCTGACCTCGGTCTGTTTATGAAGTCAGAACTCTTGCTGCCTGCCTCTGACCTCGGCCTATTTATGGACTTTGAACCTTCTCTGCTGCCTCTGATCTTGGGCCTGTTTATGAATACTGAACCTTCTCTGCCTGCCACTGATCTTGGCCTGTTTATGAACTCGGAACCTTTGCTGCCTGTCTCTGACCTTAGCCTGTTTATGGGCTCTCAACCCTCTCTGCCTGCATCTGACCTCGGCGTGTTTATGGACTCTGAACCTTCTCTGCCTGCCTCTGACCTCAGCCTGTTTATGGGCTCTGAACCTTCTCTGCCTGCCTCTGACCTCCGCCTGTTTATGGGCTCTGAACCTTCTCTGTCGCCTCTGACCTCGGCCTATTTATGAACTACGAACCTTTTCTGCCCGTCTTTGATCTCGAGCTTGTTTATGAACACTGAACCTTCTCTGCCTGCATCTGACCTCGGCCTGTTTATGGTCTCTGAACCTTCTCTGCCTGCATCTGACCTCGGCCTGTTTATGGTCTCTGAACCTTCTCTGCCTGCATCTGACCTCGGTCTGTTTATGAACTCGTAACCTTCTCTGCCTGCCTCTGACCTCAGCCTGTTTATGGGCTCTGAACCTTCTCTGCCTGCCTCTTACCTTGGCCTGTTTATGGGCTCTGAACCTTCTCTGTTGCCTCTGGCCTCGGGCTATTTATGAACTCCGAACCTTTTCTGCCTGTCTCTGATCTCGGGCCTGTTTATGAACACTGGACCTTCTCTGCCTGCCTCTGACCTCGGCCTGTTTATGGTTTCTAAACCTTCTCTGCCTGCATCTGACCTTGGTCTGTTTATGAACTCTGAACCTTCTCTGCCTGTCTCTGACCTCGGCCTGTTTATGGGCTCTGAACCTTCTCTGCCTGCCTTTGACCTTGGCCTGTTCATGGCACTGAACCTTCTCGGCCTGCCTCTGACCTCGGTCTGTTTATGAAGTCGGAACCCTTGCTGCCTGCCTCTGACCTCAGCCTGTTTATGGGCTTTGAACCTTCTCTGCCTGCCTCTGATCTCGGCCTGTTTATGAACACTGAACCTTCTCTGCCTGCCTCTGACCTCGGCCTGTTTATGAATACTGAACCTTCTCTCCCTGCCTCTGACCTCGGTCTGTTTATGGACTCTGAACCTTCTCGCCTGCCTCTGACCTTGGCCTATTTATGGACTCGGAACCTTCTCTGCTTGCCTCTGACCTCGGTCTGTTTATGAAGTCAGAACTCTTGCTGCCTGCCTCTGACCTCGGCCTATTTATGGACTTTGAACCTTCTCTGCTGCCTCTGATCTTGGGCCTGTTTATGAATACTGAACCTTCTCTGCCTGCCACTGATCTTGGCCTGTTTATGAACTCGGAACCTTTGCTGCCTGTCTCTGACCTCAGCCTGTTTATGGGCTCTCAACCCTCTCTGCCTGCATCTGACCTCGGCGTGTTTATGGACTCTGAACCTTCTCTGCCTGCCTCTGACCTCAGCCTGTTTATGGGCTCTGAACCTTCTCTGCCTGCCTCTGACCTCCGCCTGTTTATGGGCTCTGAACCTTCTCTGTCGCCTCTGACCTCGGCCTATTTATGAACTACGAACCTTTTCTGCCCGTCTTTGATCTCGAGCTTGTTTATGAACACTGAACCTTCTCTGCCTGCATCTGACCTCGGCCTGTTTATGGTCTCTGAACCTTCTCTGCCTGCATCTGACCTCGGCCTGTTTATGGTCTCTGAACCTTCTCTGCCTGCATCTGACCTCGGTCTGTTTATAAACTCGTAACCTTCTCTGCCTGCCTCTGACCTCAGCCTGTTTATGGGCTCTGAACCTTCTCTGCCTGCCTCTTACCTTGGCCTGTTTATGGGCTCTGAACCTTCTCTGTTGCCTCTGGCCTCGGGCTATTTATGAACTCCGAACCTTTTCTGCCTGTCTCTGATCTCGGCCTGTTTATGAACACTGGACCTTCTCTGCCTGCCTCTGACCTCGGCCTGTTTATGGTTTCTAAACCTTCTCTGCCTGCATCTGACCTTGGTCTGTTTATGGGCTCTGAACCTGATCTGCCTGCATCTTACCTCGGCCTGTTTATGAACACTGGACCTTCTCTGCCTGCATCTGACCTCGGCCTGTTTATGGACTCGGAAGCTTCTCTGCCTGCCTCTGACCTCGGCCTGTTTATGGACTCTGAACCTTCTCTGCCTGCCTCTGACCTTGGACTGTTAATAAGGTCGGAACCCTTGCTGCCTGCCTCTGACCTCGGCCTGTTTATGGACTCGGAACCTTCTCTGCCTGCCTCTTACCTTGGCCTGTTTATGAACTCAGAACCTTTGCTGCCTGCCTCTGTCCTCGACCTGTTTATGGGCTCTGAACATTCTCTGCCTGCCTCTGACCCCGGCCTGTTTATGAACTCGTAACCTTTGCTGCCTGCCTCTGACCTCGGCCTGTTTATGAATTCTGAACCTTCTCTGCCTGCCTCTGACCTCGGCAAGTTTATGAACTCGGAACCCTTGCTGCCTGTTTATGACCTCGGCCTGTTTATGGGCTTTGAACCTTCTTTGCCTGCCTTTGACCTCGACCTGTTTATCAACTCTGAACTTGTGCGGCCTGTGTCTGACCTTGACCTATTTATCAACTCTAACCTTGTGCTGCCTGTGTATGACCTCGACCTGTTTATCAACTCTGACTTTGTGCTGCCTGTGTCTGACCTCGACCTATTTATCAATTCTGACCTAAGGTGAAGGGGCCCCAGCACCTGCCCAGCTTTGCCCAGTGCTGACACCTGCTCTAGTTGTAAGTGTCCTATAGTTGGTTAGAGGAAGGTTGCTGGGCCCAGTGCCAGGTCAGCACCTACTAAAGTGATCTGGGGAGTGTTAAGCAGAGGGGCCTCTGCAGCAAGAATTTGGGGAGGACACTGCAGAGATGGGCTCTCGGTGGCGCTGCTGCAGACTGTGTTTACACATGGAGAAGAGGCCTCCACTCGCTGGAGGGAAATGGCCGCGTGTTACACACATAGGAAATGCTGATGGTCCAAATGTATGAAATCTGTTCTAACCTCAGCCACAGCTCCCCTGACGTTTCTCTGTCACGTATTATAGATTATTTACCAGAGCAATGTGTTTCCCCAAAAATAATACGGGTCTTATATTAAGTTTTGCTCTAAAAATAGGTGCTAGGGCTTATTTTCAGGGGATGTCTTATAGCTGGCTGGCAGCTGGGAAGATGGTTGCAGTACAGCAGCTGCTGTACAGTACATGCACAGAGCCGGCTGGCAGCAAGGGGATGTGGGGGGATTCCCATGTGCCCGGCATGGCGGCAGGCTGGGGTAGAGCCAGCAAGATCAGACATTTCACTCCCAACAGACAAGCTTACCTGTGTGACTTGCTCTGTCCTCACCCTCCTTTACAGCATTGATGTGTCCTCACCCTCCTTTACAGCCATGATATGTCCTCACCCTTCTATACAGCCATGATGTGTCCTCACCCTCCTTTACAGCCGTGATGTGTCTACACCCTCCTTTACAGCCTTCATGTGTCCTTACCCTCCTTTACAGCCTTCATGTGTCCTTACCCTCCTTTACAGCATTGATGTGTCCTCACCCTCCTTTACAGCCATGTGTCCTCACCCTTCTATACAGCCATGATATATCCTCACCCTTCTATACAGCCATGATGTGTCCTCACCCTCCTTTACAGCATTGATGTGTCCTCATCCTCCTTTACAGCATTGATGTGTCCTCACCCTCCTTTACAGCACTGATGTGTCCTCACCCTCCTTTACAGCCGTGATGTGTCTACACCCTCCTTTTCAGCCTTCATGTGTCCTTACCCTCCTTTACAGCCTTCATGAGTCCTTACCCTCCTTTACAGCCATGTGTCCTCACCCTTCTATACAGCCATGATATGTCCTCACCCTTCTATACAGCCATGATGTGTCCTCACCCTCCTTTACAGCATTGATGTGTCCTCATCCTCCTTTACAGCATTGATGTGTCCTCACCCTCCTATACAGCCTTAATGTGTCCTCAACCTCCTTTACTGCATTGATATGTCCTCACCCGCCTTTACAGCATTGATGTGTCCTCACCCTCCTTTACAGCATTGATGTGTCCTCACCCTCCTATAGAGCATTGATGTGTCCTCACCCTCCTATACAGCCTTAATGTGTCCTCATCCTCCTTTACTGCATTGATATGTCCTCATCCTCCTTTACAGCATTGATGTGTCCTCACCCGCCTTTACAGCATTGATGTGTCCTCACCTTCCTTTACAGCATTGATGTATCCTCACCCTCCTATAGAGCATTGATGTGTTCTCACCCTCCTATACAGCCTTAATGTGTCCTCATCCTCCTTTACTGCATTGATATGTCCTCATCCTCCTTTACAGCATTGATATGTCCTCATCCTCCTTTACAGCATTGATGTGTCCTCACCCGCCTTTACAGCATTGACGTGTCCTCACCTTCCTTTACAGCATTGATGTATCCTCACTCACCCTTCTATACAGCCATGATGTGTCCTCACCCTCCTTTACAGCATTGATGTGTCCTCATCCTCCTTTACAGCATTGATGTGTCCTCACCCTCCTATACAGCCTTAATGTGTCCTCAACCTCCTTTACTGCATTGATATGTCCTCACCCGCCTTTACAGCATTGATGTGTCCTCACCCTCCTATAGAGCATTGATGTGTCCTCACCCTCCTATACAGCCTTAATGTGTCCTCATCCTCCTTTACTGCATTGATATGTCCTCATCCTCCTTTACAGCATTGATGTGTCCTCACCTTCCTTTACAGCATTGATGTATCCTCACCCTCCTATAGAGCATTGATGTGTCCTCGCCATCCTATACAGCCTTAATGTGTCCTCATCCTCCTTTACTGCATTGATATGTCCTCATCCTCCTTTACAGCATTGATATGTCCTCATCCTCCTTTACAGCATTGATGTGTCCTCACCCGCCTTTACAGCATTGACATGTCCTCACCTTCCTTTACAGCATTGATGTATCCTCACTCACCTTTACAGCATTGATGTGTCCTCACCTTCCTTTACAGCATTGATGTGTCCCCAGCCTCCTATACAGCCTTAATGTGTCCTCACCCTCCTTTACAGCTGTGATTTGTCCTCTTCCTCCTTTACAGCTCTCATGTGTCCTCACCCTCCTTTACAGCCATGATGTGTCCTCAGCCTCCCGCCACCCTGCAGCCACTCCCTTCCCTCTGCTGAAGCCCGTCAGCTGGATTATGAATTGTAACTAGGGATTCTTTTCATGGTAGATCTTATATTTCACGCATTAGCAATGCTAAAAAAATCTTACTAGGCTCATTTTCAGGGAAACAGGCTACATATGGTGGATAAGGACTGGGCCGCAGGAACTCTTCAGTTTGTCCACCCTAAGAGAAAGAGATGGGAACCAAGTACATTGAGGTGGCCTTTAACCCAGTCATCCTGATTTCTGCAGATGAGGTGCCGGCCATAAGACAGGCCCCTTATCTGCTCATATTGGGCTCAGTAATGAGGAGGGAGCACTGCCTGCCTCTATGGTAGAGGCACAGCATGGCTCATACCCAGGGCCGGGCTTATCATTGTTGGGGCCCCATGCAAACGTGTGTCTGGGGGCCTGAAATTTGCATAAGCAGTAAGATGCAGTCGTTTCAAATGTGAGTTCTGCAGAGTTGGGGGCCCCCTGACATGGGCACTGACAGCATCAGGTAGTAGCATCAGGATTGGGAGATTAGTAGGGGAGAAGCAGGGTTAGGTAAGGGGTCAGGAAATATTTGGTAGCGCTGAATTTGGGAGGCTACAATGGTGGGATTCTGCTACACTATCTTCCCAGGCAGCCATTTAAAGGTGTCACTTGGAGGAGTCCTGGTCCAACAAATGGGTTGTAGCCGGCTTTGGGCTTATATGGGTCCCAGGGCGATAAATTCCCAGTGGGCCCTTGTAGTGTATCACGGGGCACACAGTGTTAGAGCTGCATGTAAGGTGGATATTGGTAATGATTTCACCTAATTTCTACATAAAAGGGCCCATATGAACCTGGAGACAGCTCTGGGCCCTGGAGTAGCAGCTTCACCCCCGACAGAGCCGCAGCCTTATCAGTCACCCTTGTCCACCACTGAAGCAGCAGCCTCGTCCTCCAACGGTGCCACAGCCTCGACCTCCATTGGAGCAGCAGCCTCATCAGTCGCCGGAGGCCCGTCCCCCGCTGGAGCAACAGCCAATTCCCCCGCTGGAGCAACAGCCTTGCCCCCCACTTGTGCAACAGCCTCGTCCCTCGCTGGAGCAACAGCCTCATCCCCCACTGGAGCAACAGCCTCGTCCCTCGCTAGAGCAACATTCTCACCCGGCAATGGAGCAACAGCCCCGTCCCCCGCTGGAGCAACAGCCTCGTCCCCCGCTGGAGCAACAGTCTCATCCCCAGCTGGAGCAACAGCCTTGTCACCCGCTGGAGCAACAGCCTTGTACCCCGCTGGAGCAACAGCCTCGTCCCTCGTAAGAGCAACATTCTCACCCCACAATGGAGCAACAGCCTCATCCCCAGCTGGAGCAACAGTGTCATCCCCCATTGGAGCAACAGCCCCGTCCCTCGCTGGAGCAACAGCCTCGTCCCCAGCTGGAGCAACAGCCTCGTCCCCAGCTGGAGCAACAGCCTCGTCCCCAGCTGGAGCAACAGCCTCGTCCCCAGCTGGAGCAACAGCCTCGTCCCCAGCTGGAGCAACAGCCTCGTCCCCAGCTGGAGCAACAGCCTCGTCCCCAGCTGGAGCAACAGTCTCATCCCCTGCTGGAGCAACAGCCTCGTCCCCAGCTGGAGCAACAGCCTCGTCCCCAGCTGGAGCAACAGCCTCGTCCCCAGCTGGAGCAACAGCCTCGTCCCCAGCTGGAGCAACAGCCTCGTCCCCAGCTGGAGCAACAGTCTCATCCCCTGCTGGAGCAACAGCCTCGTACCTCGCTGGAGCAACAGCCTTGTCACCCGCTGGAGCAAAAGCCTCGTCCCCTGCTGAAGCAACAGCCTTATCCCCAGCTGGAGCAACAGCCTTATGCCCAGCTGGAGCAATAGCCTCGTCCCTTGTTCCCTCGACAAGGTGCAGCCTCTTCCCCCGCCGGAGCTGATGCCTCGTCCCCCACCAGAGCGATGGAAGCACACAATGTTATAGGGCCTAAAATATTAGATGTCGTTAGGACAGATTAGGATTCTCTGACTAAGGAACTACTTACCCAGGGAGCTGTTTCAAATCTGATCCGAGTTGTTCATTTTGGGGGAGGGACCTGTGATAGTTACAGGTTTGTGATTCTGGGTTTAGGGAAGTAGAAACCTTAAAGGCATTTGGGGGAGGGGGTGATGGGAGTTATTATCTGAGGACATTCTAACCCATCCAATCAGCTACGTGGGAAGTTGTGGAGAGGGCCAAGGCCGTATTTACCATTAGGCATCTGTAGGCACGTGCCTAGGGGCGCCTGAACCCTAAATACATCCCTAGGGCAGAGGAAATGCTTCTTTCTTTGTAGTAATGCAATGTGTTCAGACGAGGCCGTTTTTTGCAAAACGTTTTCTACGCGTAAGAAGAGAAGGCATCAGTGCAGCTGAGCGGCGTCTCTCCTGCTCCAAGGACTTTTCCGATCAGCCACGGGGAGGGACGATAGGGGAGGGGGTGCCTGCGCCCTGCTCCATCCTCTCCCATGTCACACTGGCTGCTGGAGGCGGGGACCTGCCGCAGGTATTTAGGTATTGTGTTGTTATTCTGAACCATGCTGCAGCCAGCACAACGGCGGGAACGCTCTGTGACCGGAGATCCCCCGGCCGGGCCTCGGAACATCGAATTCAGTGTGTGTGTGTGTGTGTGTGTGTGACCCTCATATCTACCCCCTCCCCCTGACAGTGCTTACACAACCAAGCGTCAGCCTGCTGCTTTATTATCAGGGCAGCCAGGACCAGTGTCCGAATGGGACCCACCAGTAGAACTGACAATGGGGGCTCACCCAACATATAGATGTAAGTATTACCGGCTTATATTCAGGGCCTATGCACGCCACTGTATTGTCTGTGTGTGCGCATTTGGGATGCCACAAGTAAGCTATGCATAGCTCGGGTTTGGTGATAAAGGCCCTCAAAGGGACCCAACAGGGCATTTCCCGGTAACCTTGTGGATCAGTCGAAGACTGGCCAGGACTTCTGTATGGGGTCCAGTCTCAAGTGCCGTGCAGAAAATTCTCCCTGACCTGCTTTCACCATGTTAAAGTGGAACAAAAACCAATGGGCCTCATCCCCCTCTGGAGCAACAGCCTCATCCCCAGATAGAGCAACAGCCTGATCTGCCGCTGGAGCAACAGCCTCATCCCCCTCGGCAGCAACAGCCTCGGCCCCATTGGAGCAACAGCCTCGCCCCCCCTTGGAGCAAAATGATTGTCCTCCACTGAAGCAACAGCCTCATCCCTCGCTGGAGCAACAGCCTCGTCCCCAGATAGAGCAACAGCTTTGTCCCCCGCTGGAGCAACAGCCTTGTCCCGCGCTGGAGCAACAGCCTCATCCCGCACTGAAGCAACAGCCTCGTCCCTCATTGGAGCAACAGCCTCGTCCCGCGCTGGAGCAACAGCCTCATCCCGCGCTGGAGCAACAGCCTCGTCCCCAGATAGAGCAACAGCTTTGTCCCCCGCTGGAGCAACAGCCTCGTCCCGCGCTGGAGCAACAGCCTCGTCCCTCATTGGAGCAACAGCCTCGTCCCGCGCTGGAGCAACAGCCTCGTCCCTCATTGGAGCAACAGCCTCATCCCCCGCTGGAGAAACAGCCTCACACCCCCCCGCCCTCCCCCGGATGGAGCAACAGCCTCGTCCACCGCTGGAGAAACAGCCTCATCCCCCGGATGGAGAAAGAGCCTTGTCTTCCTTCAAAGCTGCAGCCTCGTCCCCCGCCAGAGCAGTGGAAGTGTGCAACCCTCATATCTACCCCCCTCCCCCCTTCGGTGCTTACACAACCAAGCGGCAGCCTGCTGCTTTATTATCAGGGCAGCCAGGACCAGTGTCCGAATGGGACCCACCAGTAGAAATGACAATGGGGGCCCACCCAAAATTTAGATGTAAGTATTGCCGGCTTATATTCAGAGCCCATGCACGCCACTGTATTGTCTGTGTGTGCGCATTTGAGATGCCACAAGTAAGCTATGCATAGCTCGGGTTTGGTGATAAAGGCCCTCAAAGGGACCCAACAGGGCATTTCCCGGTAACCTTGTGGATCAGTTGAAGACTGGCCAGGACTTCTGTATGGGATCCAGCCTCAAGTGCCGTGCAAAAACCTCTCCCCGACCTGCTTTCATCATGTTAAAACGGAACAAAAGCCAATGGGCCTCATCCCCCACTGGAGCAACAGTCTCATCCCCCGCTGGGGCAACAGCCTCGTCCCCTGCTCGAGCAACAGCCTTATACCCAGATGGAGCAACAGCCTCATCCTCTGCTGGAGCAACAGCTTCATCCCCAGCTGGAGCAACAGCATCATCCCAAGATGAGATGGAGCAACAGCCTTACACCCAGATGGAGCAACAGTCTCATCCTTTGCTGGAGCAATAGCTTCGTCCCTTGCTGGAGCAACAGCCTCGTCCCCAGCTGCAGCAACAGTCTCATCTCCCATTGGAGCAACAGCCTTGCCCCCTGCTGGAGCAACAGCATCATCCCCCACTGTAGCAACAACCCCATCCCCAGCTGGAGCAACAGCCTCATCCCCGTTGGAGCAACAGCCTTGTCCCCAGATGGATCAACATCCTCGTCCCCAGATGGAGCAACAGCCTCGTCCCCCGCTGGACCAACAGCCTCATCCCCCGCTGCAGCAACATCATCGTTCCCCACTGGAGTAACAGCCTTATCCCACGTTGGAGCAACAGCCTCGTCCCCTGCTGGAGCAACAGCCTCATCCACGTTGGAGCAACAGCCTCGTCCCCTGCTGGAGCAACAGCCTCGTCCCACACCAGAGCGGTGGAAGTGTGCAACCCTCATATCTGCCCCCTCCCCCCGACAGTGATTACACAACCAAGCGGCAGCCTGCTGCTTAATTATCAGGGCAGCCAGGACCAGTGTCCGACTGGGACCCACCAGTAGAAATGACAATGGGGGCCCACCCAACATTTAGATGTAAGTATTACCAGCTTATATTCAAGGCCTATACACAGAAACAATTCGCCAGACTGTATTGTCTGTGTGTGTGCATTTGGGATGCCACAAGTAAGCTATGCATAGCTCGGGTTTTGGTGGTAAAGGCCCTCAAAGGGACCCAACAGGGCATTTCCCGGTAACCTTGTGGATCAGTCCAAGAGTGGCCAGGACTTCTGTATGGGGTCCAGCCTCAAGTGCCTAGTAGAAACTTCTGCCGACCTGCTTTCACCATGTTAAAGCGGAACAAAAGCCAATGGGCCTCAT
The DNA here is from genome assembly GCA_027917425.1 of Gastrophryne carolinensis. NCBI lineage: Eukaryota > Metazoa > Chordata > Amphibia > Anura > Microhylidae > Gastrophryne > Gastrophryne carolinensis. The sequence goes on along the minus strand of CM051235.1, from coordinate 16,204,837 downwards.
CCCTCGCTGGGGCAACAGCCTCGTCCCCAGCTCGAGCAACAGCCTTATACCCAGATGTAGCAACAGCCTCATCCCCCATTGGAGCAACAGCCTCATCCGCAGCTGGAGTAACAGCTTCATCCCTCGCTGAAACAACAGCCTTGCCCCCCATTGGAGCAACAGCCTCATCCCCAGCTGGAGCAACAGCCTCATCCCCCGCTGGAGCAACAGCCTCATGCCTCATTGAAGCAACAGCCTCATCCCCCGCTGGAGCAACAGCCTTATCCCCCGCTGGAGCAACAGCCTCGTCCCCACTGGAGCAACAGCCTCATCCCCCGCTGGAGCAACAGCCTTTTCCCCCGCTGGAGCAACAGCCTCATCCCCCGCTGGAGCAACAGCTTCGTCCCCCGCTGGAGCAACAGCCTCGTCCCCCGCTGGAGCAACAGCCTCATCCCCCGCTGGAGCAACAGCCTCATCCCCCGCTGGAGCAACAGCCTCATCCCCCGCTGGAGCAACAGCCTCGTCCCCCGCTGGAGCAACAGCCTCGTCCCCAGCTGGAGCAACAGCCTCATCCCCCGCTGGAGCAACAGCCTCGTCCCCTGCTGGAGCAACAGCCTCGTCCCCCGCTGGAGCAACAGCCTCATCCCCCGCTGGAGCAACAGCCTCGTCCCCCGCTGGAGCAACAGCCTCATCCCCCGCTGGAGCAACAGCCTCGTCCCCCGCTGGAGCAACAGCCTCATCCCCCGCTGGAGCAACAGCCTCGTCCCCCGCTGGAGCAACAGCCTCGTCCCCCGCTGGAGCAACAGCCTCATCCCCCGCTGGAGCAACAGCCTCGTCCCCCGCTGGAGCAACAGCCTCATCCCCCGCTGGAGCAACAGCCTCGTCCCCACTGGAGTAACAGCCTCGTCCCCCGCTGGAGCAACAGCCTCGTCCCCCGCTGGAGCAACAGCCTCATCCCCCGCTGGAGCAACAGCCTCGTCCCCCGCTGGAGCAACAGCCTCATCCCCCGCTGGAGCAACAGCCTCGTCCCCCGCTGGAGCAACAGCCTCGTCCCCCGCTGGAGCAACAGCCTCGTCCCCCTGCCAGAGCTGCAGCTTCTTCTCATGCCAGAGCGGTGGAAGTGTGCAACCCTCATATCTACCCCCTTCCAGTGCTTACACAACCAAGCGGCAGCGTGCTACTTTCTTATTTGGCAAGCCAGGACCAGTGTCCGACTGGGACCCACCAGTAGAAATGACTATGGGTGCCCACCCAACATGTAGATGTAAGTATTAGCGGCTTACATTCAGGGCCCATACACAGAAACTATTTGCCTGGGTTTTGGTGATAAGGGCCCTCAAAGGAGCCCACCGGGGCATTTCCTGGTAACCTTGTGGGTCAGTACAAGACTAGCCAGGACTTCTGTATGGAGTCCAGCCTCATGTGCCGAGCAGAAACTTCTGCCTGACCTGCTTCCAGCCACTGTGTTAAAGTGGAACAAAACCCAATGTGCAGGCCCTGGAATCTAATAGATTTCAGTGTTGGCTGCTGGCTTTCACCCTGGGGCATTACAAATTGTAATACTCCAGTGTGGGTAACCCCCTGGAGGTGCAGGTAAACTCACTGTAAGCCTGGCTCTCTCGCCAATGTAAATATTGGCACCTCCAGGGGGTTACACACAGTGGGGCATTCCAAATTGTGATGCTCCTGGGGCAGGGAACAAAGCACAGGATAGTCAAAATCCAGGGTTTTGTTCTGCTTTAATCATGCAGCTCTCCCAGCTCCAGTTACCGACTTCTCTATCCTAACCCAGCTCTACTCACCCACCCAGCTTTACTCCATCGCCCAACCCCTCCTAGTGCCACTCAATTTCCAGTCTCCTCTCACCCACCCAGCTTTACTCATCCACCGTCCTATCTGTACCCATCCACTCCACCCTCACAAGTCCACTTATCCACCCCACCCTCTCAGCTCCACTCAACCACCACACCCTCCTTATCTCCACTCATCCACCTTGCTCTCCCAGGTCCACTCATCTAACCCACCCTCTCAGCTCTACTCAACAACCCCACTCTCATAGCTTCACTCATCCTCCCCACCCGCCCAAGTCCACTCATCCAACCCACCCACCCAACTCCACTCAATCATCACACCCTCCCTATCTCCACTCATCCACCCCACTCTCATAGCTCCACTTATTCACCACACCCTTACAGCTCCACTCATCCACCCCACCCTCCTAAGTCCACTCATCCAACCCACCCTCTCAGCTCCACTCCACCACCACACCCTCCCTATCTCCACTCATCCACCTCACTCTCCCATGTCGACTCATCTAACCCACCCTCTCAGCTCCTCTCAACCACCCCACTCTCACAGCTTTACTCATCCACCCACCCTCCCAAGTCCCCTCATCTAACCCACCCTCTCAGCTCCACTCATCCACCCCACTCTCATAGCTCCACGCATTCACCACACCCTCACAGATCCACTTATCCACCCCACCCTCCCAAGTCTACTCATCCACCCCACTTTCCCAAGTCCACTCACCCAACTCCAATCAACCATCACACCCTCCCCATCTCCACTCATCCACCCCACTCTCATAGCTCCACGCATTCACCACACCCTCACAGATCCACTCATACACCCCACCCTCCCAAGTCCACTCATCCACCCCACCCTCCCAAGTCCACTCATCTACCCCTCCCTCACAGCTCCACTCATCCACCCCCCTTCCATCTTCATTCATCCACCCCACTATCCCAGGTCTGCTTATCCACCCCCCCAGCTCCAATCATCCATCATACGCCTCACAGCTTCATTCAGACACTCCACCACCCAGCTCCTCTCCCCCTCCCCCCCCCCCGGTCTGTAATCCAACCCCTTCCACCACCAGTGAGCCCAGAATTTGCTCCATGGCAGGTGGCTTTGATTGGACGAGAGCCTGCGCATGCGCCACAGTACCGAAGAAAGGTGAGTCTTTCTGGGCAATCAATTAGGATGCCCCCGGGTGAAAGAACAAAACTTGGAATAGTCAAAATCATGGGTTTTTGACTTACCTCTTCCTGGTCCAACGGCGCCTTTGCATGCTCTCGTCCAATCAGAGCTGTTTGCCGTGCCTATGTAATGTTCAGCAAACGACTCCTGTTTACGGCAAATATGAGCTTGGCCGTCCTCATCCCCTGTAGCGTGCGCGCTCCCACCCCAAGCCTATCTGAATGGCTGAGGACAGGAGCGCACACAGCGGAAAGATGCAGGGGATGCGGGCATCCGATGAGGGAGCCAAGAAGTAGGAGAGTTTATTGTCTTGGTAAAGCAAACCAAAGGTTTTTTTCAAAAGTGGTTCCACTGGGGATCGAACCCAGGACCTTCTGCGTGTAAAGCAGACGTGATAACCACTACACTATGGAACCTGTCCCAAGCTGGAGCTTCATGACCACCACAACTTACTCCACAGCCTCATCTCACAACTTGGACCACATCTTGGTCTCTCTGTACTACAGCTTGACCTGCACTCTGATTGGTCCATAACACAAGCTGACCCGCAGCCTTAACGTGGGTTCATAATTAGAAATGACTTTAGGTCCCTTTTAATTTCCCCCCTGAGGCATCCCAGCTTAGGATGCCCCTACAGATAAACATTGCTAGGAACCCAAAATGGTCCATTAAAGTGGAATCTATAAGATTCCCGGGCCGAATGATTCCCTCCCCCTGTGGCATCCAAAATCGGAATCCCCCGCTGTACGATACCCTCCAGGTTGCCCCAATCACTTACCTGGCTTCCCAGTCCAACAGCGCATTGCGCAAGCCGTGGCTGCATCCCCGCTATCCCTCTAGCAGGGCACGTGCCAGGCTTTTGTGAATGGCCGGCGCGGGCACGCTCCCTGTTAGAGGGAAGCGGGGGATGCGGCCATCAGTGTGCTTAGAGCCGCCGGCCTTAGACGACGTGACATCAGCGCATCTGAGTGCACTGATTGGACGAGAGGCCGCACATGCGCCGTAGGACTGGGAAGAGGTGAGTTGGCTTCGGTGATCTGGGGGGTCTCACACAATGGGGAATCCCCCAGCCGCATCCCCGCTCACCTCTATCTGTGGATGTGCTGGTGCCAGCCAATCAGAAAGGCCTGTGCCCCAGATAAAGGCGTGCTGGGGAGAGGCGTGGCGTGTTCTACAAGAAGAGGTGAGCTTGGTTCACACAAAGGGGCATCCCAGTTGGGCAACTTACCTTAAAGTGGACCAAAACCCAGTATTTTGACTATCCTGGCTTTTGGTCCTTACCCCCGGGGCACCCCGATCATGGATTCCCCGCTGTGTGAAACCCCGCAGATCGCCGAGCGCAACTCACCTATTCCCGGTCCTAAGGCGCATGTGCGGCCGTTCGTCCAATCAGTGCGCTTGGAGGCCGCATCTCCTGCTTCCCTCTAACAGGGCGCCTGCCCATGCCAGCCATTCACAAATGGAACGCGCCCTGCTAGAGGGATAGCGGTGATGCGGCTCGCGCATGCGCCGTTGTGAATGGGCGTTGGACCGGGAAACAAGGTAAGTGAACGGGGCGACCTGGGGGGTTTCACACAGCGGGGCATTACAATTTGGGATGCCCTGGGGGAGGGAATCGATCAGTCCGAGAATGATCGCGTTGGGTTTTAGTCCACTTTAATTATAACTAAAGGGTCATGTGACCACAAAAGTGGCTCCACTGGGGATCGATCCCAGGACCTTCCGCGTGTAAAGCAGATGTGATAACCAAAACACTATGGAACCAACCGACCTAATAGAAAGAGTGCCCCCATAACCTACCTCATTACCATACAGTACCATAACTCATACTGCCCAACAGCCTGATCTGTCTGCACACCTACCAACTTTTCCGGGTGGGAGAGAGGGACATTTGTTACATTACACCATGCCCCCTCATTGAGGGATGGATAGGAGAAGCTACGCCCCCTCATTGAGTGATGGATAGGAGAAGCCACGCCCCCTCACCGGGGGATGGATAGGAGAAGCTACGCCCCCTCATTGAGTGATGGATAGGAGAAGCCACGCCCCCTCACCGGGGGATGGATAGGAGAAGCTACGCCCCCTCATTGAGTGATGGATAGGAGAAGCCACGCCCCCTCACCGGGGGATGGATAGGAGAAGCTACGCCCCCTCATTGAGTGATGGATAGGAGAAGCCACGCCCCCTCACCGGGGGATGGATAGGAGAAGCTACGCCCCCTCATTGAGTGATGGATAGGAGAAGCCACGCCCCCTCACCGGGGGATGGATAGGAGAAGCTATGCCCCCTCATTGATTGATGGATATGAGAAGCCACGCCCCCTCATTGATTGATGGATAGGAGAAGCCACGCCCCTCATTGAGTAATGGATAGGAGAAGCCACGCCCCCTCATTGGTTGATGGATAGGAGAAGCCATGCCCCCTCATTGGTTGATGGATAGGAGAAGCCATGCCCCCTCATTGATTGATGGATAGGAGAAGCCACGCCCCTCATTGAGTAATGGATAGGAGAAGCCACGCCCCCTCATTGGTTGATGGATAGGAGAAGCCATGCCCCCTCATTGGTTGATGGATAGGAGAAGCCATGCCCCCTCATTGATTGATGGTTAGGAGAAGCCATGCCCCCTCATTGATTGATGGATAGGATAAGCCATGCCCCCTCATTGAGGGATGGATAGGAGAAGCCATGCCCCTCATTGAGTAATGGATAGGAGAAGCCACGCCCCCTCATTGGTTGATGGATAGGAGAAGCCATGCCCCCTCATTGAGGGATGGATAGGAGAAGCCATGCCCCCTCATTGAGGGATGGATAGGAGAAGCCACGCCCCCTCATTGATTAATGGATAGGAGAAGCCACGCCCCCTCATTGAGTGATGAATAGGAGATAGAATGTAACAACATTAAAGCGGACCTTCACCATGATTTATTGAAAAGCCCAAACCCTTATAAAACGATTCCCCAGCATCTAAAATTAATATATTTTACGTTTTAAGTCACTTACTTATTATTCTTTCCCCCACTGGGCTGCAACTCTGTTCAGGACTTTAGGATACGGGCGCCGCCATCTTGCCTCAGAAGCATCACACTTACTGAGGAAAGGAGAGTGGGATAAAGTACAGGGGGGCGGGTTATAGCTGTGCTTTGCTCAGACAGAGCAGAGCTAGGGTCAGGAAAAGGTCAGCAATCCCAGAATGCAGAGCAGCACAGTCAGAAGACACTTCCTGTTTGCAGGCAGCCTGATGCTCCATGAGCCGCCATCTTGGATATTTAAAGGCTCATAACATGCAGTAGATGCAGGTAGGATGATTTTTAATATGATCAATATGTATGTACCGGGGGGAAACATATAAGATAGGCTCTTATTCAGGGTGAGGGTCCGGATTAATGTGAGCAATCTGTGTGTACAGGGTGTGGGAAACATATAAGATAGGCTCTTATTCAGGGTGAGGGTCCGGATTAATGTGAGCAATCTGTATGTACAGGGTGTGGGAAACATATAAGATAGGCTCTTATTCAGGGTGAGGGTCCGGATTAATGTGGGCAATCTGTATGTACAGGGTGTGGGAAACATATAAGATAGGCTCTAATTCAGGGTGAAGGTCCGGATTAATGTGGGCAATCTGTATGTACAGGGTGTGGGAAACATATAAGATAGGCTCTTATTCAGAGTAAAGGACCGCTTTAACACTTTGAATAGGCAAATGAATCATTTATTGCTGCAGATCTGCATGTTACACCTCAAAGAGGGACAAATGAGAACAACGAGGGACAGGGAGACATGGACTCAAAAGAGGGACAGTCCCTCCAAATCAGGGACACTCGCGAGGTATGTAAATCTGCCTTATGTAGCTCTATCATTAGCCCACAGCCTGAAGGTCGCCCAACTGCTGCTATAGATAGCCATTAATAATGCACAGGTAATGACTGCACCCCCCGTGGCACCCAGCAGGGGGAGGGGACAGAATACAGCCACGCCCATCGCACGGCTCTAATCATCGCTCCCTGTTACAGAGGCCGCCATGGCTGATTACGGCCAGTGTCAGCGCTCCTTCCACTCCACCTGCTGGCCGCCCCGGGAACTGCAGGGGAGCCAAAGCGCAGGATGTTTACGCTGACACCGCTCCCCGAGAGCCGCGTGTATAGAGATCAGCATGTGCTGCTACTGCTGCGGGGCCCCAACCGGAAACCACACTGATCATAGCACTGCCCTAATAGAGTGCAAGCTCCTCTCCTCTTCCTGCATCCTCCCTTATACCCTAATAGAGTGTAAGCTCTTCTCCTTCTGTATCCTCCCTTATACCCTAATAGATTGTAAGCTCTCCTCCTGTATCCTCCCTTATACCCTAATAGATTGTAAGCTCTTCTGTATCCTCCCTTATACCCTAATAGAGTGTAAGCTCTTCTCCTTCTGTATCCTCCCGTATACCCTAATAGATTGTAAGCTCTTCTCCTTCTGTATCCTCCCGTATACCCTAATAGAGTGTAAGCTCTTCTCCTCCTGTATCCTCCCTTATACCCTAATAGAGTGTAAGCTCTTCTCCTCCTGTATCCTCCCTTATACCCTAATAGATTGTAAGCTCTTCTCTTGTATCCTCCCATATACCCTAATAGACTGTAAGCTCTTCTGTATCCTCCCTTATACCCTAATAGAGTGTAAGCTCTTCTCCTTCTGTATCCTCCCTTATACCCTAATAGATTGTAAGCTCTTCTCCTTCTGTATCCTCCCTTATACCCTAATAGATTGTAAGCTCTTCTCCTTCTGTATCCTCCCTTATACCCTAATAGAGTGTAAGCTCTTCTCCTTCTGTATCCTCCCTTATACCCTAATAGATTGTAAGCTCTTCCCCTTCTGTATCCTCCCTTATACCCTAATAGAGTGTAAGCTCTTCTCCTTCTGTATCCTCCCATATACCCTAATAGATTGTAAGCTCTTCTCTTGTATCCTCCCTTATACCCTAATAGATTGTAAGCTCTTCTGTATCCTCCCTTATACCCTAATAGAGTGTAAGCTCTTCTCCTCCTGTATCCTCCCTTATACCCTAATAGAGTGTAAGCTCTTCTCCTTCTGTATCCTCCCTTATACCCTAATAGATTGTAAGCTCTTCTCCTCCTGTATCCTCCCTTATACCCTAATAGAGTGTAAGCTCTTCTCGTTCTATATCCTCCCTTATACCCTAATAGATTGTAAGCTCTTCTCCTTCTGTATCCTCCCTTATACCCTAATAGAGTGTAAGCTCTTCTCCTTCTGTATCCTCCCTTATACCCTAATAGATTGTAAGCTCTTCTCCTTCTGTATCCTCCCTTATACCCTAATAGAGTGTAAGCTCTTCTCCTTCTGTATCCTCCCTTATACCCTAATAGAGTGTAAGCTCTTCTCCTTCTGTATCCTCCCTTATACCCTAATAGAGTGTAAGCTCTTCTCCTTCTGTATCCTCCCTTATACCCTAATAGAGTGTAAGCTCTTCTCCTCCTGTATCCTCCCTTATACCCTAATAGAGTGTAAGCTCTTCTCCTCCTGTATCCTCCCTTATACCCTAATAGAGTGTAAGCTCTTCTCCTTCCAGCGGCTGCTGGTCCCCAATCTGTGATGAGCTCACCGGACTGTTTGGGGTCGGGGACAGAATTGCTGGGACAGGCTGTGTTGTTAGATCTTCTCAGTTCTCTGATTTCTAAGCCGTGTGGAGAGTTGATCGTTCATTCCCAAATCAATCAGACTCTCCTCCGACATTGCCTCCAGTATGAGGAAGCTTGTTGCCGATCGTCCCGCTTCAGCCCTAACTTAAACTGGATTGTTCTGTTTTTCTGGACCTCCATCCTATAACCTTCGGCTTCTCCCGGGGATCCCTATAGGACAGAAAGACTAACCTTTTTGAGTGGCACAGGAAACAGCTGCACACAGCAGTGATATACATGCCCACAAGTGGTGTACAAACCGGGTGAGTAATTCTGCCTGAACTTGCACTTCCCAGATTAAGAAGAGGACATTGCAAATTGGTTGTAAGCAGGTCTAAAGTCATTTTTGAGCTGGAGATCCACATTTCCTGTTCAGGAGGATCTAGATTTGGGATGCCCCACTAATAGAGGATAGAGGGGATGCAGCCGTCAGATCGCTCGGCTTCATTCAGCCCTTAGCCGATTCTTAGCCAAAAGGGCCAAATGGAGTTGATTGCCTGCGTGCCCGCGCATGTGCCGTAGCACAGGCAAAAGGTGAGTTTTTGGGCGCGATCTGGGGGGTTTCACACAGTGGGGCGTTCCAAATCTTGAAGCCTGGATCAGTCAAAACCCATGGAGGTTAGCCCAGTAATATATAAGATTCCTGAGCCGGTTGCTTCGCTCTCCCGGGGCATCCAGAATCGGGATGCCCCGCTGTGTGATACCCCCCAGAACTCTTCTTTTCCGGTCCAAGGGCGTATGCACGAGCAGCGACCGCATCCCGACTATCCCTCTAGCAAGGCATTTGTGAACGGCCAGCGCACTCAGATCCGAGCGTGCTGATTGGACGAGCGGCCGCACATGTGTCGCAGGACCGAGAAGAAGAGTTTCACACAGCGGGAGCATCACCGCTCGGGGTGAACCGGGGGCAAGGACCAAAACCCAGGATAGTCAAAATCGTGATGCCCCGTTGTGTGAAACCCCCCAGGTCGCCCCATACACTTACCTTCTTTCACAGTCCAACGGCGCATGTGCGAGCCATGGCCGCATCCTAGTGGCTTCCTCAACGCTGTGATTGCGTCCCCGGTCTCCCTGTAGCTGTGCGCGCTCCTGTCTGAATTGCTGGGCACGGGAGCGGGCCTACCTGAACTGTGGCTGTGCGTGGCCATGAAAAGCCATTCATTTACAGGGATCTGTAAGATTCCCAGGCCGATCAATTCCCCCCCCCCCGGGGCATCCAAAATCGGGATGCCCCACTGTGTGGAACCCCCCTCAGGTTGCCCCATACACTTACTTTGCTTCCCAGTCCAGAAGCGCAAGCCGCGGCCGCTTCCCCGCTATCCCTCTAGCAGGGCGTACCTGCGCCAGGCATTTGTGAATGGCCGGTGCGGGCACGCTCCCTGTTAGAGGGTAGCTGGGGATGCGGGAGCCACTGGCCTTAGACGGCATGACATCAGCGGTTCTGAGCACGCTGATTGGACAAGCCGCCGCACATGCGCCGTATGACCTGGAAGAGTTGGCTTTTGGCGACCTGGGGGGTTTCACACAGCGGGGCATCTCCCGATCGGGGGGACCAAAGCGCAGGATAGTCAAAATCCTGGGTTTTGGTCCACTTTAACTCACCTCTGCTTCGACACTGCTGGCAGCAGTGTTTGAAACTTGAGTGGCTCAGAGCGTGCTGATTGGACGAGCGACCACACATGCGTCGTAGGACCGGGAAGAGGTGAGTTCGTTTGGACGACCTGGGTGGGTTCACAGAGCGGGGCATCCCCGATCGGGGTGCTCCGGGGGCAAAGACTAAAACCCAGGATTGTAAAAATCCTGGGTTTCGGTCCATTTTAATGGCAATGCCTGACCGGAACGTAATATATGAAAAGCCTGTACTGATAGAGCTCTATGTTTTAGATGGCCCTGCCCCTTTAAGAAGAACATATTCCAGGAAATACGGCTGACCTAGTGAAAACGCCAGTCTCATGACTTTAAAGTGGACCCACAATCAGCCATTTATGCTCCCTCCTAGCTACTGTACTGGAAAGGGCGCTTCACCAACCCCCCACCCCACCCTCAATCCATCGCCCCGAGAACAGCTGCTCCGGGGGGCCGGGTTGGAGGCGCCGTCTCGAGCAGCTGGGGAGCCAGGAAGGGTCTCTCCTGATTGGCCGCTGGGCCCGGGCACGCTCCTGCTGCTCTCACTACAGCTTCTCGTTTCAAGACATGCGAGCGTCTATAAACGGGCAGGCTGATTCATCACTAACGCCAGGTAGCGACAGATGAGCGTCTGTAGCAGGCATTTCAGAGCGCCCGCTAGTAGTCGATGTGCTCAGCCGTGGGTCGCTAGTTCATGAATACGTTGTGGGGAGTCGCTATATGACCAGTACAGCGCTGTATGGGAGCGAATGTTAGCGACTGGTCAGTGCAACCGACTCGCAGCATATTCATCAAAAAAACAGCCTCACACACCTCCGGCGCTCAAAAATGCTTCGCCGTAGCCCAGAGCGCCAGAAGCTGTGTGATGTTATTTTTTAACATGTATCCACCAGTAACAAAGCGAAAACACATGGAATGACATTGTTATAACATTGTAACATGAACACTTTAATGCCAGACCTGCAATGTCAATTCTGCATAAATATATACAATGTAAAAATAAAATGAAAAAATGCTTTTTTAAGGCCTGGAAAGATCCCAACATTATTTAGGAATAATAAAAAAAATTCATAAAACTAAAACCCTGTTTAAAGAGAAGTAAAAGACCGTCTATTGAAATGTATGGGAAAGCGACAGGTAGCGAGAGGTAATATGTGGCGCTCTGCAAGGCTGAACGCCGGCGCTGTACGCTGAGCCTGGGATAATGATGAATCGGACGCTACATGGCGTTATCCCAGTAGCTCAACAGATTCTGCTTGATAAATGTGTAATTGCTGCCGTGTCCGGCGTTCACCTGTCGCTACCTGTCATTTACAAAGCGCTACCTGACGCTATCCCTGCATGAATAAGGGTCTGATTCGGAGTCCTTTTTTTTGTTGTCGTCATGAATTCCCGAGCGCTCGCGGAGGTTGCCGCTGGTTGCGCTGGATAAAAAAAAAAAGCAGCGACCGCCATCTGCTTGGTGCTGCCGGCTTCCTGCGTGAGTCACCCGCGTCCGCCTGTCGTAGCAAGGCACAGAGGAGCCACGGACAATGCACAATGGGGACCTGGGGGGGGCGTGCGACTGCGCCTCGGCGAGGTCACCCATCCATGAGTGGCGATTGTTTTCCGTCCTCAACAGCAGCACCAAGAGCTGTGCGCAACATATCTCTGTACACACAAGGAATTGTTAGTGTTGGTGGGGGAGGGGCTTATATTATTATTTCTATATTATAAATAATATTAATATAAAATTATTATTTCTATATAATATTAATATAACAGTATTATTATTTCTATATTATATATAATATTAATATAAGAGTATTATTATTTCTATATTATATATAATATTAATATAAGAGTATTATTATTTCTATATTATATATAATATTAATATAAGAGTATTATTATTTCTATATTATATATAATATTAATATAACAGTATTATTATTTCTATATTATATATAATATTATAACATTATTATTTTTGTATTATATATAATATTAATATAACATTATTATTATTTCGATATTATATATAATATTAATATATTATTATTTCTATATTATATATAATATTATGACATTATTATTTCTATATTATATATATTATAACATTATTATTTCTATATTATATATAATATTATAACATTATTATTTTTGTATTATATATAATATTAATATAACATTATTATTATTTCGATATTATATATAATATTGATATAACATTATCATTATTTCGATATTATATATAATATTAATATAACATTATTATTATTTGTATATTATATATAGATGAGCGTCTGTAGCAGGCATTTTCAGAGCGCCCGCTAGTAGTCGCAGTGCTCGGCCGTGGGTCGCGACTTCATAGCGACTCAGTCGCTGTTCAGTAATGTTGAATACATTGTGAGGAGTCTCTATTTGACCAGTACAGCGCTGTATGGGAGCGCATGTTAGCGACTAGTCATAGCGACCGTCTCACACCATATTCAGCAAAAAAACAGCCTCACAAATCTCTGGCGCTGAAAAATGCTTCTCTGAAGCCCAGAGCGCAGGAGGCGGTGTGATTAAAGTCTGTTTTTCAGCATCTATCCACTAGTAACAAAGCGACAACATATGGAATTACATTGTAGCAACATTGTAACATGAACACTGTAATGGCAGACCTGTAATGTCATTTCTGAAGAAATATATAAAAAATGAAAAAAATGTGAAAAAACTGCTAATTCAATGTCAGGAGAGGTCACAGAATTATTTGTGATTTTTTGAAAAAAAACAAAAACCCCGTTTAAAGAGAAGAAAAGGTTCGTCCATTGAAATGTATGGGAGAGCGCCAGGTAGCGAGAGGTCATACCTGGCGCTGTGCAAGGCTGAACGCCGGCGCTGTTCACTGAGGCTGTGAAAATGATGAATCAGACGCTACATGGCGCTATCCCAGTCACTAAACAGATTCAGCTTGATAAATGTGTAATTGCTGCCGTGTCCGGCGTTCACCAGTCGCTATCTGTCGCTACTGAAGAATTTGTGAAGCCAGCCAACGCAGTGTGAGTAGTAAAAATGACCATGGTCATGAGTAAGAGCTGCTGCTCGAAACGCGTAGACGTCAGGAGTTGCTCATGTTGACACTTTTAATGTCTCAGCTGCTGTTATGGCCTTTTAATCTACCATAATAAAGGACGGATTTTTACTACTCACGCTGCGTTGGCTGGCTTCACGAATTCTTCAGTATCGTTTTCCTGAGAGGTGAGCGCTCTCTGCCTTGTTGGCTGCCGTGTGAGTTTTTGATTGTATTCCTGGGGATCCGAAGCTGGCAAAATTTGAATTGCTACCTGTCGCTACCTGTCGCTACCTGTCGCTACCTGTCATTAACCAGCCACTACCTGACGCTATCCCTTCTTAAATAAGGGCCTATGGTTTCAAGGTCATGCTAGTGCACTCAGATGTGCTCAATTGTTTGCTGCTTATTCAACAACAGCGACTCTTAGAGGCTGATTTATTAATAGCGGCAGGTAGCGACAGTTGAGCGACTGTAGCGGTATTTTCACAGCGCCCGCTAGTAGTCGCTGTGCTTGGCCGTTGTTCTGTTGTTGACAGCGACTCAGTCGGTGTGGCGTAATGTTGAATACAAGGTTACCAGTCGCTATTTGACAGGTTCCACGACGTATGGGTGCGCATGATAGCGACTGGTCAGAGCGACCGGCTTCCACCATATTCATCAAAAAATCACGCTCAAAGAATTCAAGCGCTGTGAAATGCTTGTTTAAACCCCAGAGCGCTGGCGGCGATGTGTTAAAAGTAGTTTTTTAACCCCCAAACCACCATATTTTGGGAAACCAAAAAAAAAAGTATTTTAAATAATTTAGGCCCTTATTTAACAAGGGATAGCGCCAGGTAGCGAATGGTGAGCGAACGGTAATGACGCTCACCGCCACGAGAACGCCAGCTCCCCTCCGTAATCACACATTTATCAAGCCGATCCTGCTTAGTGACTGACAGAGCGCCAGATAGCGAATCATTCATCATTATTCCAGCCTCATCCCACAGCGCCAGCGTCCGACCTTGAACAGCGACAGGTATGACCTCTCGCTACCTGGTGCTCTCCAATGCATTTCAATGGAGCAATCTTTAAATATTCATAATTAAATGCTATTAATGTTTTTTTTTTTTTTTTTTAATGGCAAAAATTCTGTGACCACTTCTGCAAAAAAAAAAAAAAAAAAAAATTTGTGCAGAATTGATATTACAGGTCTGATATTAATGTATTCATATTACAAACTGTTTGTAAAAACATGTTTTTTTTTTTTCTAAGGGGTTAAAAAACTACTTTTAACACATCGCCGCCAGCGCTCTGGGGTTTAAACAAGCATTTCACAGCACGAGAATTTTTTGAGCGTGATTTATTAATGAATATGGTGGGAGCCGTTCGCTATGGCCATTCGCTATCATGCGCTCCCATACAGCGCGGAACCTGTCAAACAGCGACTCCTAACCCCGTATTCAACATTACCGCACACCGACTGAGTCGCTGTCAACAGCCGAACAACGGCCAAGCACAGCGAATACTAGCGTGCGCTGTGAAAATAACGCTACTGGCGCTCATCTGTCGCTACCTGGCGCTATTAATGAATCGGCCTCCCCGTAATATGAATACATTAATATCAGACCTGTAATATCAATTCTGTACAATTTTTTAAAACTTTTTTTTTTCCTTAAAAAAATTATCTAAAATGGCAGAAGTGGTCACAGAATTTTTCATATTTAAAAAAAAAAAAAAAAAAAACATTAATAACAATTAATTATTAATATTTAAAGATTGTTCCATTGAAATGCATTGGAGCGCGCCAGGTAGCGAGAGGTCATACCTGTCGCTGTTCAAGGTCGGACGCTGGCGCTGTGGGCTGAGGCTGGAATAATGATGAATGATTAGCTATCTGGCGCTCTGTCAGTCGCTAAGCAGGATCGGCTTGATAAATGTGTGATTGTGGTGGGGAGCCGGCGTTCTCGTGGCGGGGCCCGTCATTACCGGCCGCTCACCAGTCGCTACCTGTCGCTATTCCTTCATAAATAAGGGCCTAAGTGTGAGTATACGAGCAGGTGCAAAATATTTACAGCGTACCAATAAAGGTTCTATAGTACAACAGTAGTGACCTACAATGAGGCACATATAGCATATCAAAGGGGTCATACAAGCACAGCTAATATGACAGAGTCCATGATAGGGAATTCATTAATGATGGTATGACCCCTTAGCATGAAATTCAATAAGCATAACAAGCGCAGTATAAGAAAGCATAGAGCACAGAAACAGGCTGACCGCAGGATAATAAAACACATCGACGTTTCGGTCAAATCAGACCTTTCTCAAGAGGATGCCGTCGTCCCATACACTTACCTGGCTTTCCAGTTCAGCGGCGCATGCACAAGCCGCGGCTGCATTCCCGCTATCCCTCTAGCAGGGTGTGTGCCTGCATCAGGCATTTGTGAACGGCACGCTAGAAGCTAGCGGGGGATGTGGCCGTGGCTTGTGGTTGCAACATTAGACCGGGAAGCAAGGTAAGTGAATGGGGCAACCTGCGGGGTTTCACACAGCGGGGCATCCCGATTTTGGATGCCCGGGGGGAGGGTATCGATCGGCTCTGGAGTCTTATAGATTCCCCCGAATGATAAAGCTAGGTTTTGGTCCACTTTAAATACTGCCCCCATGGGGTGGTGTAGTTTCACCTTCAAAGTAAAGAATAGAATCTAATAGGCCTAAAGCCATCATCATTATCTGTAGGCCAGCAATCGGCCAGTAGCCGGGGATCACAAGAGGTGAGGCGGGGAGGCCGATTCATTAATAGCGGCAGGTAGCGACAGTTGAGCGACTGTAGCGGTATTTTCACAGCGCCCGCTAGTAGTCGCTGTGCTTGGTCGTTGTTCGGTTGTTGATAGCGAATGAGTCGGTGTGCAGTAATGTTGAATACGGGGTGACGAGTCGCTATTTGACAGGTTCCGCGCTGTATGGGAGCGCATGATAGCGACTGGTCAGAGCGACCGGCTCCCGCCATATTCATCAAAAAATCACGCTCAAAAAATTCTCGCGCTGTGAAATGCTTGTTTAAACCCCAGAGCGCTGGCGGCGATGTATTAAAAGTAGTTTTTTAACCCCCAAACAACCATATTTTTGGAAACAAAAAAAAAAATTTTTAAGAATTTAGTAATATGAATACAATAATATCAGACCTGTAATATCAATTCTGTACAATTTTTTAAAACAAATTTTTCCCCTTAAAAAATGGCAGAAGTGGTCACAGAATTTTTCACATTTAAAAAAAAAAAACATTAATAACAATTAATTATGAATATTTAAAGATTGTTCCATTGAAATGCATTGGAGAGCGCCAGGTAGCGAGAGGTCATACCTGTCGCTGTTCAAGGTCGGACGCTGATACTGTGGGCTGAGGCTGGAATAATGATGAATGAGTCGCTATATGGCGCTATCTCAGTCGCTAAGCAGGATTGGCTTGATAAATGTGTGATTGTGGTGGGGAGCCGGCGTTCTCGTGGCGGGGCCCGTCATTACCGGTCGCTCACCAGTCGCTACCTGTCGCTATTCCTTCATAAATAAGGGCCATAGATTCCCCGGCCGATCAAGCTGGGTTTTGGTCCACTTTAGATTCCGGCACATTGGGGTGGTGTAGTTCCACCTTCAAAGTAAAGAATAGAATCTAATAGGCCTAAAGCCGTCATCATCATTATCTCAGGGCCAGCGATCGGCCAGTAGCCGGGGATCACCAGAGGTGAGGTATAGAGCGGTGAGGTCACCGAGCTCATAACACTTTATAGCAGATTGTATTTTTAGTGGCGCTATTAGGATGATGCTCCAGACTCGAGGTCACTTAGCCAGGCTGCTGGGAGAACCAGGAACGAATGCGTTTCAGGAGCCAGCCCGTGAATCGATGGATCCTGGGCAGATTCAGCGGCGCGGCCCCTCCATCCTCCTTTTCCGCGTGTTCAGATTCTGCTGATTGCTGAAGGTTGCGGTGGCGGAGCGCCTCGTTTTCCTGCGCTCTCCCGCGTCTGTGTGGGAGTGAAAGGACCCCCTGTGGGGAGCAGCTTTACAGCGCCATTTGTGTCTGCCGAACGGCGAGGAGACAGAGCGTGCGCGTAATTCTGCCGCTGCCGATAATCAGGCGGCGAGATCCCGCGGTAGGATTGGGCGCAAAATGTCTTTAAAGGGAACCAGTCGTAGGTAATGAAAATTATTTGAAGTCTAGTGAAAAATGAATGTTTGTCCATCACCTGTCACACGCTGAATAATATGGGCAAGCTGATTCATTAGTAGGTAGCGACAGATGAGCGATTTCAGAGCGCCATATAGTAGTCGCTGTGCTCGGCCATGGATCTTTGATTCAGAGCGCCTCAGTCGCTGCCCGGCATTGATGAATATGATGTGTGAGTCTCTATACTACGTTGTGTGGGAGCGAACGGTAGCGCCAGCTCAGTGCGTCCGACTACACCACATTCATCAAAAAAACTGCCTCAAACAGCGCCGGCGTTGAAATCATGTAGTTGTAGCCCATAGCGCCAGATGCTGTGTGATTGTATCCACTAGTAACAAAGCAAAAACATATGGAATGACATTGTTGTTACATTGTAACATGAACAATTTAATACCAGACATGTCAGGACAATTCTGCATAAAAATTGTATTAATCCAAAAAGTTTTTAAAAATTTTCATTTTCTTGCCCAGGAAACACGTCAGAAAGATTTGAGATTTTCTTAAAAAAAAATAAAATTGGGATCAGGAAAGGAATTTAAGCATCGTCCATAGAAATGTATGGGAGAGCGACAGGTAGCGAGAGGTAAGACGCGGCGCTCTGCAAGGCTGAGCCTGGGATAATGATGAATCGGACGCTACATGGCGTTGTTCCAGTCGCTCAGCAGATTCGGCTTCATAAATGTGTAATTGCTGCCGTGTCCGGCGTTCACCAGTCGCTACCTGTCATTAACCAGGCGCTACCTGACGCTATCCCTTCATGAATAAGGCCCTATGTAACTATGGCTGTAGTTCATTATTGAATACCATTGCCTGCCTCTGGCTGTGTAGGTGACAGGCCTCCCGGCAGCTGCTCCAATTACAGCAGCTGTGATTATCCTGGGTATTGTTCCTTTCGGGCAGGCTGATTCATTATTAGCGCCAGGTAGCGACAGATGAGCGTCTGTAGCAGCATTTTCAGAGCGCCCGCTAGTAGTCGCAGTGCTTGGCTGTGGGTCGCTACTTCATAGCGACTCACTCGCTGTGCAGTAATGATGAATACATTGTGGGGAGTCGCTATATGACCAGTTCAGCGCTGTATGGGAGCGAATGGTAGCGACTGGTCAGTGCGACCGACTCACACTATATTCAGCAAAAAAACAGCCTCAAACACCTCCGGCGCTCAAAAATGCTTCTCTGTAGCCCAGAGCGCCGGAGCCTGTGTGATTAAAGGTTGTTTTTTAACATGTATCCACCAGTAACAAAGCGAAAACACATGGAATTACATTGAAATAACATTGTAACATGAACACATTAATGCCAGACCTGTAATGTCAATTCTGCAGAAATATATAAAATTTATAACAAAAAAAAGAAAAAATGGCTTTTTCAAGGCCAGGAGAGATCCCAACATTATTTGAGAATAAAAAAAAATTTAATAAAACAAAAACCCTGTTTAAAGAGAAATAAAAGAACGTCCATTGAAATGTATGGGAGAGCGACAGGTAGCGAGAGGTAATACGTGGCGCTCTGCAAGGCTGAACGCCGGCGCTGTACGCTGAGGCTGTGAAAATGATGAATCGGACGCTACATGGCGTTATCCCAGTCGCTCCACAGATTCTACGTGATAAATGTGTAATTGCGTGCCGTGTCCGGCGTTCACCTGACGCTACCTGTCATTTACAAGGCGCTACCTGACGCTATCCCTTCATGAATAAGGGCCTAGGTGAAATGTATTTATGAAGGAATAGCGACAGGTAGCGACTGGTGAGCGTCCGGTAATGACGGGCCCCGCCACAAGAACGCCGGCTCCCCACCACAATCACACATTTATCAAGCCAATCCTGCTTAGCGACTGAGATAGCGCCATATAGCGACTCATTCATCATTATTCCAGCCTCAGCCCACAGCGCCAGCGTCCGACCTTGAACAGCGACAGGTATGACCTCTCGCTACCTGGCGCTCTCCAATGCATTTCAATGGAACAATCTTTAAATATTCATCATTAATTGTTATTAATGTTTTTTTTTTTTTTTAAATGTGAAAAATTCTGTGACCACTTCTGCCATTTTAGATAATTTTTTTAAGGGAAAAAAATTTTAAAAAAATTGTACAGAATTGATATTACAGGTCTGATATTAACGTATATATATTACTAAATTCTTTAAAAATTTTTTTTTTTTTGGTTTCCAAAAATATGGTTGTTTGGGGGTTAAAAAACTACTTTTAACCCATCGCCGCCAGCGCTCTGGGGTTTAAACATGCATTTCACAGCGCGAGAATTTTTTGAGCGTGATTTTTTGATGAATATGGTGGGAGCCGGTCGCTCTGACCAGTCACTATCATGCGCACCCATACATCGCGGAACCTGTCAAATAGCAACTCGTCACCCCGTATTCAACATTACGGCAAACTGACTGAGTCGCTATCAACTACCGAACAACGGCCAAGCACAGCGACTACTAGCGGGCGCTGTGAAAATACCGCTACAGTCGCTCAACTGTCGCTACCTGCCGCTATTAATGAATCGGCCTCTAGGTATCATGAATTGGAGTCATTCCCATACGTTGCTAAGCCTAGGACCCCCCATGACCCCCCCCCCCCCTAAATATACCAATACTGGTAGAGGTCCAAGGTGCTGATAACACAGAGGCTGATTCATTACTAATGCCAGGTGTCGCCAGATGAGCGTCTGTATAGCCAACCTGAAGGAATATATATTTAAAGTGCAAAAAATAGTGCAAACAATCAGAATATAGATGTGCGGATAATCATGGCCCCAAAAAGTGCAAGTGCATAAATACGAGACATATTAATGCCCTTATTCATCAAGCGATAGCGCCAGGTAGTGTCTGACGAGCGCCAGGTAGCGGCAGCTAACGGCGACTACCGACTCAAGTACGCCCAGCGGCGGTCACAATGACGCATTTATCAAGCAAAATGAGGCTAGCGCCGGCGAGAGCGACGGCTAGCGCGGCATTCATCATGAAGCCGCCTGGACCGAACAGCGCCGCTGCAAATTCCCTCACAGCGCCAGGTATGAGCTGTCGCTCCCTGGCGATGTCCAATGCATTTCCATGGAGCAATCTATAATTAATCATAATTAATTGGTATTAATTTTTTTTTTTTTTTTTTTAATGTCAAAAAATCGTAGACCACTTCTGCAATGTTAGGATTTAAAAAAAATTAAAAAAAATATGTGCAGAATTGATCTAACAGGTCTGAGATTAATGTATTCATATTACAAAATGATTCTAAAAACATGTATAATGTTACATTCAAAAAATATGGTTGTTTAGGGGTTAAAAACTAGTTAATACAGATCGCCGCCAGCGCTCTGGGGTTTAAACAAGGAATGGACAGCGACAGCACATTCGGAGCGTGATTTGTTGATGAATATGAAGCTAGCCGTTCGCTCTGGCCATTCGTTGTCTGGCGCTCACATACAACGCTGGACCTGTGAAACAGCGACCCCCCAGCCCGTATTCAACATTACCGCACACCGACTGAGTCGCTGTCATCAAGCTAACGCCGGCCAAGCACAGCGAATACTGGCTGGCGCTGAAAAAATCACGCTACAGTCGCTCATCTGTCGCTACCTGGCGCTATTAATGAATCGGCCTCTAAGAAACACAAATAACAGATACTGCACCGTAAGCCATGACAATACAACTGTTCCACATGTATTCAAAAAGGGGGGAGGAGCAGAACATACAGCGGCAGCGCCATACGCTGAGCTGCCTGTAATAATATTTACCAAGCAAGGGGAATGGGCGGCACCAAACAATAAATTACAGTACAGAGCCCTGCTCTGGTGAATCCCTATTAGGATAAATATGATACAAACACAAGGGGTGCCCCAACCCCAAAGGGGGATATAGCCAGAGACTGGCAAAGGCACTCTATTAGTTATAATTCATATCAAATTTATTGAATTATCACAATTTCATATCGAGACACATTAAAATCTATTAAAAACATGTAACACATATGTAAACTGCCATCAACTGAGGGGCGAGTAAATATAGTATTATTAATTGTTTATTGATATATTAGAGTCCCCCACTGGGCACATTAATATTTAACCCCCTCGCCCCTCAGTTGATGGCAGTTTACATGTGTGATTAATTGTTTTTATTGTGTTTTTAATAGATTTTAATGTGTCTTTTATGAGCCCAGAATATGATACAAACACAAGGGGTGCCCCAACCCCCAAAGGGCGATAAAGCCAGAGACTGACAAAGGCTCTCTATGAATTATGGGGTTTATTTATCAAGGGCTAGCGCCAGGTAGTGTCTGACGAGCGCCAGGTACCGCCAGCTATCGGCGGCTACCGACTCCAGAACGCCAGGCGGCGGACACAATCACGCATTTATCACGCTAAATGAGGCTAGCGCCGGCGAGAGCGTCAGCTAGCGCGGGATTCATCATGTAGCCGACTGCAACGAACACAATACCGCTACTACGGTATGACCTGTCGCTCCCTGGCGCTCTCCAATGCATTTCAATGGAGCAATTTTTAAATATTCATAATTAATTGATTTTAATTTTTTTTTTTTTTTAACTGTCAAAAATTCTGTGACCACTACAGCAATGTTAGATAATTTTTTTAAGGTAAAAAAAAAATTTGTGCAGAATTGATATTACAGGTCTGATATTAATGTATTCATATTACAAAATGTTTAGAAAAACTTGTTTAATTTTTTAATCAAAAAATATGGTTGTTTGGGGGTTAAAAAACTACTTTTAACCCATCGCCGCCAGCGCTCTGGGGTTTAAACAAGCATTTCACAGCGCGAGAATTTTTTGAGCGTGATTTGTTAATGAATATGCTGGGAGCCGTTTGCTCTGGCCATTCGCTGTCAGGCGCTCACATACAGCGCGGAACCTGTCAAACAGCGATTCCTAACCCCGTATTCATCATTACCGCACACCGACTGAGTCGCTGTCAACAAGCGAGCAACGGCCAAGCACAGCGAATACTAGCGGGCGCTGTGAAAATCACGCTACTGGCGCTCATCTGTCGCTACCTGGCGCTATTAATGAATCGGCCTGCCCGTCACTCTATGAATTATAACTAAGAGGCTGATTCATTAATAGCGACAGATAGCGACTGTAGCGGTATTTTGACAGCGACCGCTAGTAGTCGCTGTGCTTGGCCATTGTTCAGTGGATGATAGCGACTCAGTCGGTGTGCCGTAATGTTGAATACAAGATGCTGAGTCGCTATTTGACAGGTTCGCTGTTGTATGGGAGCGCATGATAGCGACTGGACATAGCGACCGGCACCCACCATATTCATTAAAAAATCAGCCTTAAAAATCCTAGCGCTGTGAAATGCATGTTTAAATCCCAGAGCGCAGTAGGCGATGTGTTAAAAGTAGTTTTTTAACCCCCAAACCACCCAAAAAAAAAATGGAATGATTTTGAAATAATATTCAAACCAGAATAGTTTAAAATCAGACCTGTAATATCAATTCTGCAAAAAAAAAAAATTTTTTTTAAATCCCCAAAAAATACATTTTCAAAGGAAGAAGTGTTCACAGATTTTTTTAATGAAATTTAAAAAAATATATATATATTAAAAAAGAATTATTAATTAAAATACATTCTGCCATTGAAATGCATTGGAGAGCGCCAGGTAGCGAGAGGTCATACCTGTCGCTGTTCAAGGATGTTCGCTGGTGCTGTGGAATGAGGCTGGGATAATGATGAATGAGTCGCTATATGGCGCTATCTCAGTCGCTAAGCAGTATCGGCTTGATAAATGTGTGATTGTGGAGGGGAGCCGGCGTTCTAGTTGCGGTACCTGGCTTTATTGGCCGGCTTCCCAGTCGCTATCTGTCGCTATTCCTTGATAAATAAGGCCCTAATAGAGTACCTTTGTCAGTCTCTGGCTATATCCCCCTGTGTTTGTATCATATTCTGCCTGTAATAATACACGTGACGCTACATGGCGCTGTTAGAGGCGCTATACACTGAGCCGCCTGTAATAATACATGTGACGCTACATGGCGCTGTTAGAGGCGCTATACACTGACCTGCCTGTAATAATACATGTGACGCTACATGGCGCTGTTAGAGGCGCTATACACTGAGCTGCCTGTAATAATACATGTGACACTACATGACGCTGTTAGAGGCGCTATACACTGACCTGCCTGTAATAATACATGTGACGCTACATGGCGCTGTTAGACACACTATACACTGAGCTGCCTGTAATAATACATGTGACGCTACATGGCGCTGTTAGAGGCGCTATACACTGACCTGCCTGTAATAATACATGTGACACTACATGACGCTGTTAGAGGCGCTATACACTGACCTGCCTGTAATAATACATGTGACGCTACATGGCGCTGTTAGACACACTATACACTGAGCTGCCTGTAATAATACATGTGACTCTACATGGCGCTGTTAGAGACACTATACACTGAGCTGCCTGTAATAATACATGTGACACTACATGACGCTGTTAGAGGCGCTATACACTGACCTGCCTGTAATAATACATGTGACACTACATGACGCTGTTAGAGGCGCTATACACTGACCTGCCTGTAATAATACATGTGACGCTACATGGCGCTGTTAGAGGTGCTATACACTGACCTGCCTGTAATAATACATGTGACGCTACATGACGCTGTTAGAGACACTATACACTGAGCTGCCTGTAATAATACATGTGACACTACATGACGCTGTTAGAGGCGCTATACACTGACCTGCCTGTAATAATACATGTGACACTACATGGCGCTGTTAGAGGTGCTATACACTGACCTGCCTGTAATAATACATGTGACGCTACATGGCGCTGTTAGAGACACTATACACTGAGCTGCCTGTAATAATACATGTGACACTACATGACGCTGTTAGAGGCGCTATACACTGACCTGCCTGTAATAATACATGTGACGCTACATGGCGCTGTTAGAGGGGCTATACACTGACCTGCCTGTAATAATACATGTGACGCTACATGGCGTTGTTAGAGGCGCTATACACTGAGCTGCCTGTAATAATACATGTGACGCTACATGGCGCTGTTAGAGGCGCTATACACTGAGCCGCCTGTAATAATACATGTGACGCTACATGGCGTTGTTAGAGGCGCTATACACTGAGCTGCCTGTAATAATACATGTGACGCTACATGGCGCTGTTAGAGGCGCTATACACTGAGCCGCCTGTAATAATACATGTGACGCTACATGACGCTGTTAGAGGCGCTATACACTGACCTGCCTGTAATAATACATGTGACACTACATGACGCTGTTAGAGGTGCTATACACTGACCTGCCTGTAATAATACATGTGACGCTACATGACGCTGTTAGAGGTGCTATACACTGACCTGCCTGTAATAATACATGTGACGCTACATGACGCTGTTAGAGGCGCTATACACTGACCTGCCTGTAATAATACATGTGACGCTACATGGCGCTGTTAGAGGCGCTATACACTGACCTGCCTGTAATAATACATGTGACGCTACATGACGCTGTTAGAGGCACTATACACTGAGCCACCTGTAATAATACATGTGACGCTACATGGCGCTGTTAGAGGCGCTCACCAGATTTGTTTCATAAATGTGGTTTTGCGTACAGCGCCCGGCGTTCCCCAGATGCTGCCTGCCGCTACGAGGCGCTACCTGGTTCTATCCCTTGATGAATAACCCCCTGAGACGCCGCCCCGTGCCGCTGCACAGCTGTTGCGGATGCTGGTGAGAGGATGACGTCAGGTCCTCGTGATACTTTATTCAGGCAGTTTCAGGAGTTCTCGGCCCTAGTTTCTCTTTGTTGGTTTCATTTCGGTCAGCTCCGAATAGATCGCTCACGTCAGGCTTTGTCTTCCGGCGGGATGAGCAGCCACGTCCCTCCTGGGAAGCAGTCGGGTTACCTCCAGAAGGTAAATGCAACTGACAACTGACCCCAGAGACAAAGCCCAGCACTAAACTCTCAGCACATGGGTCTAATCCTGGCCATAAAGCACTTGGCCCTTCTCATCCAGAGAGGTGACAATGTAGAGGGTGGGATGACTCCACAAGGTGACTCCGCTGATCTATTTCTAGGAACGGAGCCAAATGAAACAAAGATTAAAATTGTATGAGACCTATAATTGCTACAGTGTAGCTGAGGCGCCGTGGCTGTTAGTCACATGCAGGCACCCGAAAGAGCACCTTACATCCTGCTTCTTTCAGGCATTTAGAGGAGGGTTGTCGTTGGGTTCTACCTGGCCAGGGAAACTGAGGCATGGCCAGGGGCCAAAAATCACTCTGGGAATTGCCTGGTCTCAGCCAGCTCATGTCCAGCCCCCAAGCTGCTAAGCTCCGCCCCCAGGGTTCTTCTGAGCTAGTCAAAAAGTCTGTTTTATCAGTTGAGGCTATAGCCCTCCAGTGGCCGATCATCAGCAGTATAGCGATAGTCAAAATCCTGGGTTTTGTTACACTTTAAAGTGGACTAAAACCAAGAGGCCGATTCATTAATAGCGCCAGGTAGCGACAGATGAGCGACTGTAGCGTGATTTTTTCAGCGCCAGCCAGTATTCGCTGTGCTTGGCCGGCGTTAGCTTGATGACAGCGACTCAGTCGGTGTGCGGTAATGTTGAATACGGGCTTAGGGGTCGCTGTTTCACAGGTCCAGCGTTGTATGTGAGCGCCTGACAACGAATGGCCAGAGCGAACGGCTAGCTTCATATTCATCAACAAATCACGCTCCGAATGTGCTGTCGCTGTCCATTCCTTGTTTAAACCCCAGAGCGCTTGCAGCGATGTGTATTAACTAGTTTTTAACCCCTAAACAACCATATTTTTTGAATGTAACATTATACACGTTTTTAGAATCATTTTGTAATATGAATACATTAATCTCAGACCTGTTAGATCAATTCTGCACATATTTTTTTTAATTTTTTTTTTTACTTAAAAATAAATCCTAACATTGCAGAAGTGGTCTCCGATTTTTTGACATTAAAAAAAAAAAAAAAAAAAATAATACCAATTAATTATGAATAATTATAGATTGATCCATTGAAATGCATTGGACATCGCCAGGGAGCGACAGCTCATACCTGGCGCTGTGAGGGAATTTGCAGCGGCGCTGTTCGGTCCAGGCGGCTTCATGATGAATGCCGCGCTAGCCGTCGCTCTCGCCGGCGCTAGCCTCATTTTGCTTGATAAATGCGTCATTGTGACCGCCGCCGGGCGTACTTGAGTCGGTAGTGGCCGTTAGCTGCCGCTACTTGGCGCTCGTCAGACACTACCTGGCGCTATCGCTTGATGAATAAGGGCCCAAGTATTTTGACTATTCTGGGTTTTTGTTCCTTTAGTAGAGTGAGTTAAAAATTTAGTTTTCACATTAATTGTTTGTATTCATATACATGCATGTGTGTATATGTGCACAACTTGGCATGTATATACACTTATATGTATAATTTTTGTATATGTCAAGGGAATTTTTTGTATATATTTGTATTTTATTATTGATGATATTTGATTTGGGTATCACACACACTTGTATACATTTATATATATAAAAAAATGTTTTCTGTTTTTTTTGTGCCGGCACAAAATGATAGGTTCTTTTTTATATAAATTATATTTTTGTTAATAAATAGCATATGTATAGTTCTCACCCATGGGCATGATATATACTGGATAGCCCTTGTGTTGGGTAGTGTATATTAATTAATTGTTCTCGGCCATACCGATTGTTTTTAAATTGTCTTGTGGTGTGTACATGTTTCATTGTGTTTTTTAATTTTTGTACTAATAAAATATCCATTTGATTGAGAACAATTTTGTGGTGCTTCCTGTGGGAGAATGGTGTGCATTTGCATGCCTACTCCATATGGTGTAGGGTTTTTGTTCCTCCTCTCCTCCGGGGCGCCCCGATCGGGGGTACCCTGCTGCGTGAATCCCCCCAGATTGGCTAAGGCACCTCACCTCTTCCCGGTCCTATGACGCATGCGCGGGCGCTCCTCCAATGAGCCGACGTCACGCCATCTAAAGCTTCGTCTAAGAGCAGCGGCTCCGAGTGCACCAACGGCCGCATCCTCCACTTCTCTGTAACAGGGAGCGTGCCCGCACCGGCCGTTCACAAATGCCTGGCGCAGGAATGCGTCCTGCAAGAGGGATAGCGGGCAAACGCCATTGGACCGGGAAATATAGTAAGTGAATGGGGCGACCTGGGGGGTTTCACACAGCGGGGCATCCCGATTTTGGATGCCCCATATGGGGGAATTGATCGGCAGATTCCCGAGACGATTGCTGTGGGTTTTGGTTCACTTTAAGGTAACGTTTATGGGCGTCCTGGGGGTTTATGTGTGGAGGGCTCCAGCATTTTGGATGCCCCCCCCCCAGACTGTCATATAGGATACGAAGAGCCTCGCTAAGGGCATTGGTCTGCTTTCAGTTTTTATAGTTCTTCAGTTCTGCTTTCAATCTTCTAGATTCCCGGGCCGATCAGTGTGGGTTTTGGTCCACTTTAAAGCGGTCCTTCACTCTGAATAAGAGCCTATCTTATATGTTTCCCCCCTGTACATACAGATTGGCCACATTAAAAATCATCCTACCTGCATATACTGCATGTTATGAGCCTTTAAACATCCAAGATGGCGGCTTATGGAAGCCGCCATCTTATCAGGCAGCCTGCAAACAGGAAGTGCCTCCTGACTGTGCTGCTCTGCATTCTGGGACTGCTGACTTTTACCTGACCCCAGCTCTGCTCTGTCTGAGCAAAGCACAGCTATAACCCGCCCCCCTGTACCTTATCCCACTCTCCTCTCCTCAGTAAGTGTAATGCTTCTGAGTCAAGATGGCGGCGCCCTTATCCTAAATTCCTGAACAGAGTTGCAGCCCAGTGGGGGAAAGAATAATAAGTAAGTGACTAAAAACTTAAAATATATTAATGTTACATGCTGGGGAACAGTTTTTTAGGGGTTTGGGCTTTCCAATAAATCATGGTGAAGGTCCGGTTTAAGCCCCAACTCCTCTCTACTGTTTATCAAAAACACCAACAGGCTGATTCATTAGTAACGCCAGGTAGCGACAGATGAGCATCTGTAGAGCGGATTTCAGAGCGACCTCTAGTAGTCGCCGTGGTCGGTCATGGTTCTATGTTTCATAGCGTCTCAGTCGCTGTCCGGCATTGATGAATATGATATGTGAGTCGCTGGACTATGCTGTATGTGAGCGAACCACAACGCCAACTCAGTGCGACTGACTCACACCACGTTCATCAAAAAACAGCCTCAAACATCGCTGGCGCTCAAAATCATGTAATTGTAGCCCATAGCGCCAGAGGCTGCGTGATTAAAGTCTGTTTTTGAACACATATCCACCAGTAACAAAGCAAAAACACATGAAATGACATTGTTATAACACTGTGACATGCCTCCCAACTGTCCCGATTTTCGCAAAGAATCCCGCGGTCCCGGAACATTAACAAATGTCCCGGGACGCCCTGCGCCGGCAGTGTGCCCAGGGCCGATACGACGCCGGCGCGAAGATACTAGCTTCCTGGCGTGTGGGGTGAGAGAGTGGGGCGGGCGCACGGGGGTGGGTGGGCGGCATGCTGGGTTGGGGATAAAAAAACTTACGCATGCAGGGGTGAAGGCAGCCGACATTGCTGGAGCTGGAGAGCGTGACAGGGGTGTGGCCGGGGCGTGACGGGGTGTGACCGGGGCGTGACGGGGTGTGGCCGGGGCGTGACGGGGTGTGGCCAGGGCGTGACAGGGGTGTGACGGGGGTGTGGCCGGGGTGTGACGGGGGTGTGGCTGGGACGTGACGGGGGTGTGGCCGGTGGCATTGCTTGTCCCGCTTTCACATTTTCAGAAGTTGGGAGGTATGCTGTGACAATAACACTTTAATACCAGACATGTAAGGACAATTCTACATAAAAATATTATTAATCAAAAACATTTTCAAAAATGTCATTTTCTTGCCCAGGATACGTGTCAGAAGGAAAAAAACTGGGGATCAGGAAAGGGATTTAAAGATCGTCCATAGAAAGGTATGGGAGAGCGCCAGGTAGCGAAAGGTAAGATGTGGCGCTCTGCAAGACTGAACGCCTGCGCTGTACGCTGAGCCTGGGATAGGGATGAATCGGACGCTACATGGCGTTCTAGTCGCTCACCAGAGCGCACACTTCATAAGTGTGTAATTGTGTGCCGTGCCCGGCACTCACCTGCCGCTACCTGGCGCAGTACAGGCACTACCTGGCGCTATCCCTTCATGAATAAGGCCCAGTGACTATAACCCCAACCTGCGAGGCTCTGCACTAACTCCTCTGAATACCTCATTATTTAAAGCGGACCTTCACTCTGAATAAGAGCCTATCTTATATGTTTCCCACACCCTGTACATACAGATTGCTCACATTAAAAATCATCCTACCTGCATCTGCTGTACGCTATGAGCCTTTAAACATCCAAGATGGCGGCTTATGGAAGCCGCCATCTTATCAGGCAGCCTGCAAACAGGAAGTGCCTCCTGACTGTGCCGCTCTGCATTCTGGGACTGCTGACCTTTACCTGACCCCAGCTCTGCTCTGTCTGAGCAAAGCACAGCTATAACCCGCCCCCCTGTACCTTATCCCACTCTCCTCTCCTCAGTAAGTGTGATGCTTCTGAGTCAAGATGGCGGCGCCCGTATCCTAAATTCCTGAACAGAGTTGCAGCCCAGTGGGGGAAAGAATAATAAGTTAGTGACTAAAAACGTAAAATATGTAAATTTTAGATGCTGGGGAATCGTTCTTTAAGAGTTTGGGCTTTTCATTAAATCACGCTGAAGGTCTGGTTTAACTCTGGATCACATCCTGCTACTCCAGGGTCTTCCTGCTCTCAGATCATATCCCGACACTCGCCTCCAGAATTTCCCATACACCTCTCCCCTTTTTTTCTCTAAATTCCATTCTGGGGCCCTTTGGCACTCCCCAGACCTGTAAACAGACTGGAAAGCTCACCCGTTCCAGGCCTAAGCGCACAATCCGGCATAGAGCACACCCTGCAGATTCCATGAGCCTTCCCTTAACTGTCACTTCACTGGGCTTTGAAGTGAACCAAAACTCATCTCTGCCGCCTGACTCCCTCCCCCTGGGGCATCCTGATTTGGGATTCCCCGCTGTGTGAAACCCCCTTAATTCCTAGTTAATCCTACATCATTCCCAATCTAATGGCGCAAGTGTGGGGCACGGCCAAACTTTATCCAGTCATGTCCCCTGCTAGAGGCATTGGGGATGTGGTCATTGCGGAGTACATTGATTGGCTGCACGTCCACAAATGCGCACTAGGGCTGGGGGAAAGGTGAGTTTTTCTGGGTGATCTGGGGGGGTTTGTACAGCCCCCCCTTTTCCCTGAGGACCAGAACATGGCCACTTTTGGTCCACTTCAACATTGTAAGCTTATTCTTCTTCTGTATCCTCCCTTATACCCTAATAGAGTGTAAGCTCTTCTCCTTCTGTATCCTCCATTATACCCTAATAGATTGTAAGCTCTTCTCCTTCTGTATCCTCCCTTATACCCTAATAGATTGTAAGCTCTTCTCCTTCTGTATCCTCCCTTATATCCTAATAGAGTGTAAGCTCTTCTCCTTCTGTATCCTCCCTTATACCCTAATAGATTGTAAGCTCTTCTCCTTCTGTATCCTCCCTTATATCCTAATAGAGTGTAAGCTCTTCTCCTTCTGTATCCTCCCTTATACCCTAATAGAGTGTAAGCTCTTCTCCTTCTGTATCCTCCCTTATACCCTAATAGAGTGTAAGCTCTTCTCCTTCTGTACCCTCCCTTATACCCTAATAGAGTGTAAGCTCTTCTCCTCCTGTACCCTCCCTTATACCCTAATAGAGTGTAAGCTCTTCTCCTTCTGTATCCTCCCTTATACCCTAATAGAGTGTAAGCTCTTCTCCTCCTGTATCCTCCCTTATACCCTAATAGAGTGTAAGCTCTTCTCCTTCTGTATCCTCCCTTATACCCTAATAGAGTGTAAGCTCTTCTCCTGTATCCTCCCTTATACCCTAATAGAGTGTAAGCTCTTCTCCTTCTGTATCCTCCCTTATACTCTAATAGAGTGTAAGCTCTTCTCCTTCTGTATCCTCCCTTATACCCTAATAGAGTGTAAGCTCTTCTCCTCCTGTATCCTCCCTTATACCCTAATAGAGTGTAAGCTCTTCTCCTTCTCTATCCTCCCTTATACCCTAATAGAGTGTAAGCTCTTCTCCTTCTGTATCCTCCCCTATACCCTAATAGATTGTAAGCTCTTCTCCTTCTGTATCCTCCCTTATACCCTAATAGAGTGTAAGCTCTTCTCCTTCTGTATCCTCCCTTATACCCTAATAGAGTGTAAGCTCTTCTCCTCCTGTATCCTCCCTTATACCCTAATAGAGTGTAAGCTCTTCTCCTCCTGTATCCTCCCTTATACCCTAATAGAGTGTAAGCTCTTCTCCTTCTCTATCCTCCCTTATACCCTAATAGAGTGTAAGCTCTTCTCCTCCTGTATCCTCCCTTATACCCTAATAGAGTGTAAGCTCTTCTCCTTCTGTATCCTCCCTTATACCCTAATAGAGTGTAAGCTCTTCTCCTTCTGTATCCTCCCTTATACCCTAATAGAGTGTAAGCTCTTCTCCTTCTGTATCCTCCCTTATACCCTAATAGAGTGTAAGCTCTTCTCCTTCTGTATCCTCCCTTATACCCTAATAGAGTGTAAGCTCTTCTCCTTCTGTATCCTCCCTTATACCCTAATAGAGTGTAAGCTCTTCTCCTCCTGTATCCTCCCTTATACCCTAATAGAGTGTAAGCTCTTCTCCTCCTGTATCCTCCCTTATACCCTAATAGAGTGTAAGCTCTTCTCCTTCTCTATCCTCCCTTATACCCTAATAGAGTGTAAGCTCTTCTCCTCCTGTATCCTCCCTTATACCCTAATAGAGTGTAAGCTCTTCTCCTTCTGTATCCTCCCTTATACCCTAATAGAGTGTAAGCTCTTCTCCTTCTGTATCCTCCCTTATACCCTAATAGACTGTAAGCTGTTTGACTAGTTTAAGTAAAAGAAGCCATTAAACTGTACCAGCAGCCTGGCACAGTTGGAAAAGAAAGGTATCGGCCATTTTGGAGCTTCCACTCCCAGCATCTCAGCCATGCTGCTGCTTGGATTCAAGTGACTTAACTGACAATGCACAGTAACGGGAAGCACTTCCTGTTTGTAGATGGCCTGCAGATGCATGAGCTGCCATTTTGTTTCTAAGATTTACTATAGCAGGAGTTAGAAAAAGGTAAGTGCAGCAATTTAAATTTCCCTGGGGAGGGATGCATAGGAGCACTGTTTGTTGTGTTGGTCTGATGTAAAGTGGACCAACACCCTGAAGGATCGGCCCTGGAATCGCCGACCCAATCCCTCCCCGCAGGGCATCCAACATCGGTATGCCCCGCTGTGTGAAACCCCCCAGGACGCCACATTCACCTTACCTGCATCCTGATCCAACGGCGCATGAGCGTGCCACGGCCGCATCTCGCGCTTCTCTCTAGCAGGGCGCGTGCCATTTGAGAATGGCCGGCGCGGGCGCGCTTCCTGTTAGAGGGAAGCGCGAGATGCGGCAGCCAGCGTGCTCAGAGTTTAGACGTGCATAGCTCAGCGACTCCGAGCGCGCTGATGGGACGAGCGGTCGCGCGTGCGCCGTAGGAGTGGGGTGAGGTGAGTTTTATTAGGAGATCTGGGGGGTTTCGCACAGCGGGGCACCCCCGATCGGGGTGCCCCGGGGAAGTACACCAATACCCAGGATAGTCAAAATCATGGGTGTTGGTCTACTTTAAGTCATTTTTTTTACTGTTGGTCCGCTTTAAAATCAATTTTAATAACCCATCTAGGTCCTGCGTTTCCATTATTGACAAGTCCCGATGCAAGTTCTGTACAAATAAATGTAAGAAGTATTGAGCCAGCCCGTAAATGTTGTAAAATCTTCTGCTTTTATTTTCTTCCATTAAAATCAATAATCCAACAGGTCACAAAATAGTAAATATGTACAAGATGGGCCCTAACGCCAACGCGTTTCGGACAATAGGTCCTTAATCATGACATCTCAAATAAATGTGTGTAATATTAATTATAAGCATTAAACCCTTTAATCCAGTTCTGTCCATTGTGCTCTATGGGATCTTGAGCTACAGCAACAGGTTTTATGTGGTGCTGCTCCAACCAGAGCGCCCGGCGCTGCATCATTTTCCGCGATGATGATGATGATGATGAGTGCCGCTGATGCCAAACAAATGCTGCTGTGTGTAGTTGACGCTTCCTAAAATGGACCAAAACCCAGGATTTTGACTGTTCTGGGTTTTGGTCCTTTCCCCCAGGGCCCCCCGATCGTGGATGCTCCACTGTGTGAACCCCCTCAGGTCACTCAATCTCATTCATCCTTCCCTCCTATGGCGCATGTGCAGCCCTCTCGTCCAGTTGGCGCTCGGATCAGCTCCCGCCCCTTCGTCTAATAGGTCGTCTAAGGCAATCGTATGCAAGGGCACTGGTGGCCGAATTCCACAGGGAGCATACCCTCACCGGCCACTCACAAATGCCTGGCGCAGGCATGCGCCCTGCAGGGTGGCGGGGATGCCATAGCTACTTGCGTATGCGCCGTTGGACCGGGAAAAAAGGTGAGTTTTCGGGCGACCTGGGGAATTTCAGACAGCAAATCCAGAATCTGTATGCGCGCGTGAATTCAGCAGCCCTGGAATCCTATAGATTTCAGGGCCGTTGGGGCGTGGGTTTTGGTCCACTTTAAATAAGGCTCTTTGTGACAGTTTGGCTGTAACTGAATAAATTAGCATGTGGCTGTCATTCAGACACCGTGATGCTTCCATCGGCCTGTTTTGGGGGCACTGGGCTGACAACATACAGGCTGATTCATTACTAGCGCCAGGTAGCGACAGATGAGTGTGGCATTGAGAGCGACCGCTAGTAGTCGCTGTGCTCGGCCATGGTTCGCTGTTTCAGAGCGTCTCAGTCGCTGGGCGGCATTGATGAATCTACTGTGTGAGTCGCTCTAACACCAGTACAGCGCTGTATGGGAGCGAACGGTAGCGCCAGCTCAGTGCGCCAACTCACACCATATTTATAACAAACAAAAAAGCCTCACACAGCGCCGGTGCTCAAAATCGGGTCGTTGTAGCCCAGAGCGCCAGACGCTGTGTGATTAAAGTCTGTTTTTGAACATGTATCCACTAGTAACAAAGCGAAAACACACGGAATGACATTGTTATTACATTGTAACATGAACACTTTAATACCACTAGAACATTGTAGCACTTATTGTATGTTAAAAGCACAATTGAATTAATGGATTTTCAAAGAAAAATATTCAAATAAATGTAATTTAATTTTTAATAATGGTGTGGTTATAGTCAGAGATCCAAGATTGATATCCGGGGGAGCCTAACCCCGGACCCTTCTAACGTATGCACTTTAATACCAGACATGTAAGGACAATTCTGCATAAAAATATTATAAATCAAAAAAAGTTTTCAAATATGTCATTTTCTAGGCCAGGATACGTCAGAAAGTTTTGCGTTTTAAAAAAATAAAAAATGGGACCAAGAAAGGGATTTAAGGATCGTCAATAGAAATGTATGGGAGAGCGCCAGGTAGCGACAGGTAAGACGTGGCGCTCTGCAAGGCTGAACGCCGGCGCTGTACGCTGAGGCTGGGATAATGATCCTACGCTACATGGCGCTGTTGCAGTCGCTCACCAGATTCGGCTTCATAAATGTGTAATTGCTGCCGTGTCCGGCGTTTACCTGACACTACTGACGCTACCTGACACTTACAAGGCGCTACCTGGCGCTAGAGCTTCATGAATAAGGCCCATAAACTTCCTTTCTGGGTATAGGATCACTTTAAAATGAAAGTACATAATGTATGGGCGACACACAGCTGTGACAAAGGTGGAGCAGTGATGATGGGCCCCCCTGACCTCACGGGCCCCAGTGCAGATGTCACCTCCTGTAATAATGGAGAAGCGTTGCATGCATGTGGGGGAGCGCGTGCCGCTCATCTTTCCACACTGGCTGAGCTCATCAGCGCTGGATCTTTCTCCGCTGTGTGACTCTGCATTAGCATTACAATACCGACCAATGACAAGCCGGCTCTTCGGTACCGCCTCCAGCTATGACATCACGGAATAGTGCAACCTCGTGTCAACCTTTTCTGCTTATGCGTGAAAGAAACTCGCTCCCGCCCCATGACTGCTTTGTGAATACAGCAGAGGGCTTGCTGAGACCTGCAGTTCACCCTTGCAAAAAAACACCTAAAGCTCACACAGAGACCTAAGTGGCGGAATGGAAGAAGAGTTTACAATCTATTAGGGTATAAGGGAGGATACAGAAGGAGAAGAGCTTACACTCTATTAGGGTATAAGGGAGGATACAGGAGGAGAAGAGCTTACACTCTATTAGGGTATAAGGGAGGATACAGGAGGAGAAGAGCTTACACTCTATTAGGGTATAAGGGAGTATACAGAAGGAGAAGAGCTTACAATCTATTAGGGTATAAGGGAGGATACAGAAGGAGAAGAGCTTACAATCTATTAGGGAGGATACAGAAGGAGAAGAGCTTACAATCTATTAGGGAGGATACAGAAGGGGAAGAGCTTACAATCTATTAGGGTATAAGGGAGGATACAGAAGGAGAAGAGCTTACAATCTATTAGGGAGGATACAGAAGGAGAAGAGCTTACAATCTATTAGGGTATAAGGGAGGATACAGGAGGAGAAGAGCTTACAATCTATTAGGGAGGATACAGAAGGAGAAGAGCTTACACTCTATTAGGGTATAAGGGAGGATACAGAAGGAGAAGAGCTTACAATCTATTAGGGTATAAGGGAGGATACAGAAGGAGAAGAGCTTACAATCTATTAGGGTATAAGGGAGGATACAGAAGGGGAAGAGCTTACAATCTATTAGGGTAATCAGGAGGGTGTGGTCACCTCCTGCTGTGTGTGCTTCCTCTGATTACCTGCAGCTGGAGAGTTGTGAGCTGTGAGCTGAGAAGCCTGAGGCCTTGCTGGGAGGATTATCCCAGGCAAGATGGAGGATTCTGGGGGTGAATCTCGCCGATACCCCCGGAGGACTATTAAACCTCCGGATCCCGGGACTGCTTCCACCAGTGGCGCTAGTAACACCACGGTGCCCCAGCCCGGTGAGAGTTTGTCAGCCTTTCGCAGCCGTGTATGCAGTAATTTGTGCAATGTGGCGAAGGAGGAGGAGAAGCTGTGCAAGATGAAAATCGCATTAAAGAAAAAGAAAATGGACACCAGCAAGGCGCGGGGATTGGATAAGCGGTCAAGCAAAGCAGACTTAGCTGAGCTTGAATCAGCATGCCGGCAGCAGGAAAAGTTGGTTGCATCCCTTAAAGCGAGTAGTGGGGCCTTTAAAGAAAAATATAAAAATGAGGAGCGATTTAAGTCCATGCAGCGCTCAGGCCCCACTGTGAAGGAGGAAGAGGCCGACCATGTGGACGAGTCCCAGATGGTGGAGGATTCTCCAGCTGTACCTCCACCCAAAGTTGCAGCAGTAGCAGAGCCGGGAGCCCCGGAACCAGCATTGGAAGACTTTCTTGCTGAGGCAACACATCAGGAGTGCGTGACATCGCTGGGCATCCAGGAAGCCCCTACTGGAGCAGATCTTGCAGAGGACAGCCGCCAGCCTGAGGAGCCCATGCCAGCTAAGGACGACGTCCATCTGTCCAGCCAGCCTGCGGAGTGCGCCATAGGCGCTGTGTCAGGGGGTATAGAAGACTGTGGCGCTCCTTGCCCTGAAAAGGGTGAGGTGGCGCCAGACGTAAGTACCATCCTGGCACCCATCCGGGTTCCTGGGTGCGCCGAACTTGGTGGGCCTGGGGCCATGGGTGACTCACCCGCAGGTTTGGGTCTTGCTGGCAGGGCTTCTATTGATTCTGCTTCAGCTGGTTTAGGTGCTGTTATTGATGTTGTTGCTCCTGTTGCTGCTGTGTCTGGGGTTGAGTCCACAGGGGTTAAATCTATTGCTGGACTTTCTGCTGTGACTGATGCTGTGACTGTCCCCTCACCTGCACCTCAGGTGGACTATAAGAAGACTGTGCCACCTAATGCTGGGGCCCCTGCTGTCCGCCCTGCCCTGTATTTCATCCAGCGAGGTGGCACAGGGAGTAGGGCCAATAATGCTGTTGGTGCTGCAGTGCAGCCCCCTGTGTCCTATGCCCAGGTTGCCAGGCGCGGAGGAGAAGCTGCTGGTGAGAGGATGTCTGTGCCCAGTGAGGTCAACGCCCCTGCCAGTGGCTTCAATAGGCGCAACCTGGTCCAGCTTAGGTGGGAGGGGGAGGGGTCAGTTATCACCCGGCGGGCGGTGGTGGATCTCATACTGGGTATGGGATTTACAGCCGCAGACATTTTTGCCCTGATCAGTCCAGTGGGGAGCGCAGAACATGACTTGAGCTTCGTTAGACCAGAGGGGATGGACTTGTTTTGGGAGCGGTATGAGCTGCAAAAGCAACGTCCTGCCTGGAAGGGGTTAACTCCCATCCAGGTCTCCAGGCAGCAGCTCATTAAAAACATCACCATCCTAGTAAGAAATGAGTCCATTCCCCCCTCAGATTTGACCGTCTGGCTAAGGCGTTATGGTGATGTTCTCACTCCCCTGAAAAAAATTTTGGACGATCGCGACATCTGGACCGGGGGCTGGTCAGTGACCCTGAGGCTCCGCAGGAATGGCAACCAGGTCACCCACTTGCCATCTTCTGCCTATATTGGCCGTGACCGGCTGACCATCTTTTATCCTGGTCAGCCCAAGGTTTGCCATAAATGTGGGGCCAAGGGTCACTTCAGCTCCTCCTGCTCGCTTCTTAGGTGCTCTTTGTGCCAGGGCTTGGGACACTTGGCTAAGGACTGCAATACAATCCGCTGTAATCTATGTAACCAGCTTGGCCACCCTTATAGTCAGTGTCCTGAGGCCTGGCACAACCTGGACAGGGAAGTGGTGCAGGAAATGCTACGGCTGGATAGGGAGGAACATTCCCATGCTGCCCCGTCTGCGGTCCCTCCCCCCACTCAGCTGGGGGTTCCTGAGGCCCCTGTGCCTGTGCCATCTGCAGGTGGCCCTAAGGTGAATCCCCAGTCTGCCCCCAAGTCAGCAACCACTAATGTAAGACCAAGCAATATAATAGCTGAGGCGGCCCGGGGGGCTGGCACTGCAAGTACCAAGGGGGTTTCAGTAATTGTGCCCCCTGCTGTGAGATCTCGCAGGCTGGGGCTAGGTGATCCTGATCCTGCACCCCCTTCTGAGCAGGGTGGGAGTTCGGATCCCAAGACAGCATGGTCTGGACTCTCCCCTGGGGATCAGGATTACCTGGCTTACAGGCTAGCTACAAAGAAAAAAAGGAAAAAGGGTAATGCAGTGCCGGAGCCGGGGGAGAGCAGTGGGGTGCAGCTCTCCAACAGGTTTGAGGCACTTTCTGAGGACTCATCTATTGAAATATCTTCTTTTGATTCCGAGGCTTCAGATATGGAGGAGGAAGCACCAGTCTCCTCCAGTAAGCGTTTAGGGTCAGATAGTGAGGCCGGAGGGAAGGCTAAGAGACGTTCTCCCGAATGACTCTGATCGCAGTTCCCCCTCCGATAAAGGTGGCAACCATTAATGTTGCCAGCATTAAATCTGTAAGCGCTCGTTTTATGGCCTTATTTTTTCTCAGCCAGTTTGATGCTGACATTTTATTTTTTCAGGAGACCAGATTGGCCAGTCTGGCCGACATTCACGCTGTGAAGCGGGAGTGGAGGCACAGACCCTCTTTCTGGTCTCTTGCGGCCGAGCCTTACAGCGGAGTGGAGGTGCTTTTTAAAACTGACATGGTAACTTGCCGGCGAGTCATTGAGGTGGAGATCGGGGGGTGCATGGTATTGGACGTCATTGTGAAGGGGCAGGACCTGCGCCTAATAAATATCTATGGACCTCAAACTAAGTGGGACAGGAAATGCCTCTTTACAAAGATCAAGCCGTTCCTTTTTACAGCCCGGCCAGTAGTCTTTGGAGGTGATTTTAACACCGTGACTAGGCCCATGGACAGGAGAGGCTTCAAAGGCAAGCTGGGCTGCGATAGTCTCTTTTTGAATAGCATGGTTAGAGAGGCAGGTCTGGAAGATGTGCACATTAAGCACTCCCCGGACCTCACGGGCTTCACTTTTCAGCGAGGTAGCAGTCAGAGTAGGATAGACAGGTTTTTTTTGAAGGAGGGCTCGGCTTCTCAGCCTCCGCGGCTGCAGGCTGTCGAGTTCTCCGATCACCTTTTACTATCGATGGTCTTGAATGCCTCTGACACACCCCCTAGAGGAAGGGGCATCTGGAGGATGAATTCGTCTCTCCTTGAGGAGGAGTGGGTAAGACAATCCTTTGAGGAATTCTTTCAGGCACAGGTTTCCATTAAGGATTTTTGCAGCAGCAGGTCTGAGTGGTGGGAGCTGACCAAAATGAGAATTGCTGGGCTTTTCAGGGGCCTAGGAAAAAGGAAACAGCTTGATAAATACATTGCCTACCAGCGCTTGCGGAGGAGGCTTGACATCCTTGTCTCGAATGGTGGAGATCAAGGGGCAATCTCTGAAGTCAAGCTTCTCCTCAGGAAGTGTCAGTATGACCGGCATGCTTCTCTGGTTCTGGAAAGGGATTATGGGAAATACCACTCTCCCGATCCCTATCAGAATTGCAGACAGGCTGCAGCTCTCAAGACTGTCCTTGGTCTGAAGGATAGCACAGGTTCCCTGGTAAGATCTAAATCTGGGATCCTGGAGATCATTAGGTCCTTTTATGCTGACCTCCTGGGCAGAAAGGTTCTTGACCGGGCAAGGATGGAAAGTTTCCTGGACTCTACTCCAGGATTGGAAAATGGTGACATTTCTATCACTGGCTTGACAGAACCGGTCACGGCTGATGAGGTGGTAAGTGCAATTGATCACCTCGCCATCAAAAAGTCGCCCGGGTCAGATGGTCTGACAGCTGAATTTTATAAATGTTTTAAGACCATCCTGGCACCACATTTGGTGGAGGTTTTTAATTGCTGTCTGGCAGAGGGTTCCCTCCCTCCCTCCATGAGGCGCTCGGCCGTGATCCTTCTGTCAAAAGGAAAGGACTCTTCGATGATTGAGAACTGGCGCCCCATCAGCCTTCTCAATGTCGATAGAAAGATACTGGCAAAGATTTTGTTCTGGCGCTTGTCGTCAGTGGCGGAGCAACTGCTTTCTTGTCACCAGCACTGCTCCATCCAAGGTAGAAGCACCTTCTCAGCGGTTTTAGCTGTCCGGGAAGCCTTGGAGCGATGCAGGGCTGCAGGCTGGGGAAAGTACTTGTTGGCGTTGGATCAGGCAAAGGCTTTTGATAGGGTCAATCATGAGTACCTATGGCTGCTTCTTGGTAAGTACGGCCTGCCGGGGCGGTTCATTAATTGGCTACAAACCCTTTATGAAGGGGCTGAGAGCTTCCCTCTTGTTAATGGTTGGGTTGGAAGGCCTTTCGAAGTTGGCTCTGGTGTGCGACAGGGATGCCCTCTGAGTCCCCTACTGTATGTGTTTGCGATTGATCCCTTTATAAGGAGGGTCGAGAGCAGCATGTTATGTGGGGTTCCTCTGGGTATGCCTGGTGAGCCTCCTTTGAAGGTCATTGCCTATGCTGATGATGTATCTGTGATTGTCTCTGGGACAAATGAGGCGGAGGAGGTGGCCTCTCTTATAGCACAGTATACAGAAGCGTCGGGCTCCAAGGTCAATCACGAGAAGAGTGAAGTTTTCTGGATGGGTGAGGGTGAGGGCTTCGAACTTCCGGACGCCTTCCTAGTGCCCCAGCAGGAAATTAAGATCCTTGGCATAAATTTCGGTCCTGGCGATTATGGCCAAAAAAACTGGGAGC
Organism: Gastrophryne carolinensis; assembly: GCA_027917425.1. Lineage (NCBI taxonomy): Eukaryota > Metazoa > Chordata > Amphibia > Anura > Microhylidae > Gastrophryne > Gastrophryne carolinensis. The sequence goes on along the minus strand of CM051235.1, from coordinate 16,163,431 downwards.
GCAGGCTGGAAATTGCCAATGCCAAGGTTGCAGTCTGGAAGAGATGGAAAATGTCTCTCAGGGAAAGGGTTGACCTTATCAAGACCTACCTGATCCCCATCTTTTTATACGTCAGCTTCGTCTGTGTTTTGCCAGTGTCTCTCTACACCAGGGTCTACAGCGTGTTTTTCCAGATGTTATGGGGAAACCGCATGAACCTGGTGAAAAGAAATGTCACCTACCTATCTAGGTGGGAGGGTGGCCTAGGGATGGTCAACCCAGTCGTGTTTTTCTCTCTCTTGTTTCTGAAACATAATTTTGGAAGCATGTTGGCAGAGAGCCCGCCTGGCTGGGTGGGTATTTTCCAGTCCTGGTTTAAGCCCTTCCTGCAAGACTGGGAGAATGGTGGCCTTATGAAAAGCCCTCGAGTTCCTCAGGCTCAGCTCCCGGCCTATGTTGCCCCGTGCTTGAAAATACTTCGGCAATGGCAATTGACAGCAGACGACATGAGATCTACTCCGAGGAAGCTTCTTGTGAGTCGGGTCCTGGGTCTGGCTTTTCATGAGCCATTGTCCCTCAGGGATTGCCCAGGCTCCATCATGAGGGAGGGTTTGAGGCTTATTAACTCCTCAAGAATTCCTTTGAAATACCGGGATATAGCCTGGCTCTCCTTCCAAGGAAAACTCTACCTTAGGGGGATCCGGAAGAGTCGCAGCCTGCCAGAGATAATTTGTCTCCGTGAGGAGTGTCAGGATGAGGTGGAGACTATGGACCACTTCCTGCTCCGGTGTCCCTTTAATGTAGAGGTGTGTAAACAGGTGGGGTTGGCCCTCGGTGCCCCCTTCTTCTCCCAGCTTTCCTATGCTGAGTGGGTGTATGGAGCATTCAAGAACAGAGGGGATTTTTGTTTGGACACTTTATATCTAGTTAGTCTAGTGATCCGCTATTTCACGTGGAATGCACGGTGCCAGCTCTGCATTAGGAAGAAAGTCCTCCCTGTCCCGGTGGTGGTGCATGACATCCTGCATGAGGTGGGCAAGATCCGGGTGCTTGAGAGGGACAGGTGGGAACGGGGGGCCTGGATGAAGGCGTGGAGGAACATCAGGCCTCCTTAGTCCTCATGACTTCCCTCTGGGTGGGCTTTTCTGTCTCTTATCACCCATAGATTTTTATAACAATGACAGATTTTTGAAGAACGGCTGCATGCACAGGTGACGGGGTCTCTTAGTCTTCCTGCTGAGCTGTGTAGAGTGTAGTGTTTAGGTTGTAGATAGGATTGTATATAGAATAATGGATATTATATATTATATGCCGAATTGTTAGGCCTGTTTCTTTTTGTTTAGTTATTATTTATTTTATTTTTATTTATTTATTATTGTAACTTTGTATATATTGTATATATTGTATATGATTGCTTGATTTTACTCAATAAAAAAAGTTACAATCTATTAGGGTATAAGGGAGGATACAGAAGGAGAAGAGCTTACAATCTATTAGGGAGGATACAGAAGGGGAAGAGCTTACAATCTATTAGGGTATAAGGGAGGATACAGAAGGAGAAGAGCTTACACTCTATTAGGGTATAAGGGAGGATACAGAAGGAGAAGAGCTTACAATCTATTAGGGAGGATACAGAAGGAGAAGAGCTTACAATCTATTAGGGTATAAGGGAGGATACAGGAGGAGAAGAGCTTACAATCTATTAGGGAGGATACAGAAGGAGAAGAGCTTACAATCTATTAGGGTATAAGGGAGGATACAGAAGGAGAAGAGCTTACAATCTATTAGGGTATAAGGGAGGATACAGGAGGAGAAGAGCTTACAATCTATTAGGGTATAAGGGAGGATACAGAAGGAGAAGAGCTTACAATCTATTAGGGTATAAGGGAGGATACAGAAGGAGAAGAGCTTACAATCTATTAGGGTATAAGGGAGGATACAGAAGGAGAAGAGCTTACAATCTATTAGGGAGGATACAGAAGGGGAAGAGCTTACAATCTATTAGGGTATAAGGGAGGATACAGGAGGAGAAGAGCTTACAATCTATTAGGGTATAAGGGAAGATACAGGAGGAGAAGAGCTTACACTCTATTAGGATATAAGGGAGGATACAGGAGGAGAAGAGCTTACACTCTATTAGGGTATAAGGGAGGATACAGGAGGAGGAGTGGTTAGATACCACTAGAGTACAAATAGTTTAATATGATTGGAACACAGTGGGGGAGGGTTAGAACCAGTTTCAGGTTAATTTAACTGCATATGACCCCATTCGGGAGATTCACCTTAAAGTGGACCAACACCCAGGGGGGATCGGCCCGGGAAACTATATTGGGATGTCCCGCGGGGTGAAACCCCCAGGAAGCCCAGAAACCTTACCTTAACCCCGTTCCAACGGCGCATGCGCGGGCGCGCTCCCTGTTAGGGGAAGCGCGAGACACTGCCTCCAGCGCTCAGAGCTGCTGTGGTTGGACGCCGCTTTACGTACATACCACAGCGGCTCTGAGCGCTCTGATTGGACGAGCGCCCGCGTAGGAGCGTTCTGGGGGGTTTCACACAGCGGGGCGATCGGGGTGCCCCACAGAAGTGGACCAAAACCCAGGATAGTCAAAATCCTAGGTGTTGGTCCACTGTAACGTACAGGCCACAGCAGGAATTGCAGCTCATAGAGGAAGTTTGATGTGTATGAGCTGAGGCAGCAGTCAGCAGGTTCCATAGTGTAGTGGTTATCACGTCTGCTTTACACGCAGAAGGTCCTGGGTTCGATCCCCAGTGGAACCACTTTTTGCCACTTTGCCTCTCACTATATAAAGGAAGACACAAATACACTTATCACTTGCCTTGTTATTTCACACACGTTCATGTCCCGCCTCCAACTAAAATTACACTGCCTGGCCCAATAAAACGTCACCAACGGAATATAACTGAGCAAAAGGTTACAGCCTCCCATTGGCTAATTAGTGCAGGGGTGATTATGTTTCAGCTGGTAACATGTTATGTAGCCCTAACTGATGCAGCGAGTAGCTTCTCATTTGTTAAACAACCATGTGGAGATATTCATCTGTTTCAGCATCAAGCAGCGGAAACATCTAAGGCTATTGCTGAAAGTTCTAAATCGAGTGAAGAACTGTCCAATGTATTTTTAAAAGTGGAAGGACAGCGGGGAAACGTTTGGTGAAATAAAATTGTACGCAGAACACAGGACCTCTGGATGGCTGGACGCAGGAACTAACATGATGGCTGGACGCAGGAACTCACACGATGGCTGGACGCAGGAACTCACACGATGGCTGGACGCAGGAACTCACACGATGGCTGGACGCAGGAACTCACATGATGGCTGGACGCAGGAACTCACACGATGGCTGGACGCAGGAACTCACACGATGGCTGGACGCAGGAACTCACAGGATGGCTGGACGCAGGAACTCACATGATGGCTGAACACAGGAACTCACACGATGGATGGACGCAGGAACTCACATGATGGCTGGACGCAGGAACTCACATGATGGCTGGACGCAGGACCTCACATGATGGCTGGACGCAGGACCTCACATGATGGCTGGACGCAGGAACTCACATGATGGCTGGACGCAGGAACTCACATGATGGCTGGACGCAGGAACTCACAGGATGGCTGGACGCAGGAACTCACATGATGGCTGGACGCAGGAACTCACAGGATGGCTGGACGCAGGAACTCACATGATGGCTGGACGCAGGAACTCACATGATGGCTGGACGCAGGAACTCACATGATGGCTGGACGCAGGAACTCACAGGATGGCTGGACGCAGGAACTCACAAGATGGCTGGACGCAGGAACTCACATGATGGCTGGACGCAGGAACTCACATGATGGCTGAACAAAGGAGCTCACATGATGGCTGGACGCAGGAACTCACATGATGGCTGGACGCAGGAACTCACATGATGGCTGGACGCAGGAACTCACATGATGGCTGAACGCAGGAACTCACATGATGGCTGGACACAGGAACTCACATGATGGCTGGACACAGGAACTCACATGATGGCTGGACGCAGTAACTCACATGATGGCTGGACACAGGAACTCACATGATGGCAGGACGCAGGAACTCACAGGATGGCAGAACACAGGAATTAAGGATGGCTGGACGCAGGAACTCACATGATGGCTGGACACAGGAACTCACATGATGGCTGGACGCAGGAACTCACATGATGGCTGGACGCAGGAACTAACATGATGGCTGGACGCAGGAACTAACATGATGGCTGGACGCAGGAACTCACATGATGGCTGAACAAAGGAGCTCACATGATGGCTGGACGCAGGAACTCACATGATGGCTGGACGCAGGAACTAACATGATGGCTGGACGCAGGAACTCACATGATGGCTGGACGCAGGAACTCACAGGATGGCTGGACGCAGGAACTCACAGGATGGCTGGACGCAGGAACTCACATGATGGCTGGACGCAGGAACTCACATGATGGCTGGACGCAGGAACTCACATGATGGCTGGACGCAGGAACTCACATGATGGCTGGACGCAGGAACTCACATGATGGCTGAACACAGGAACTCACATGATGGCTGGACGCAGGAACTCACATGATGGCTGGACGCAGGACCTCACATGATGGCTGGACGCAGGACCTCACATGATGGCTGGACGCAGGAACTCACAGGATGGCTGGACGCAGGAACTCACATGATGGCTGGACGCAGGAACTCACAGGATGGCTGGACGCAGGAACTCACATGATGGCTGGACGCAGGAACTCACAGGATGGCTGGACGCAGGAACTCACAGGATGGCTGGACGCAGGAACTCACATGATGGCTGGACGCAGGAACTCACATGATGGCTGGACGCAGGAACTCACAGGATGGCTGGACGCAGGAACTCACAAGATGGCTGGACGCAGGAACTCACATGATGGCTGGACGCAGGAACTCACATGATGGCTGAACAAAGGAGCTCACATGATGGCTGGACGCAGGAACTCACATGATGGCTGGACGCAGGAACTAACATGATGGCTGGACGCAGGAACTAACATGATGGCTGGACGCAGGAACTCACATGATGGCTGAACAAAGGAGCTCACATGATGGCTGGACGCAGGAACTCACATGATGGCTGGACGCAGGAACTAACATGATGGCTGGACGCAGGAACTCACATGATGGCTGGACGCAGGAACTCACAGGATGGCTGGACGCAGGAACTCACATGATGGCTGGACGCAGGAACTCACATGATGGCTGGACGCAGGAACTCACATGATGGCTGGACGCAGGAACTCACATGATGGCTGAACGCAGGAACTCACAGGATGGCTGGACACAGGAACTCACATGATGGCTGAACGCAGGAACTCACAGGATGGCTGGACACAGGAACTCACATGATGGCTGGACGCAGGAACTCACAGGATGGCTGGACGCAGGAACTCACAGGATGGCTGGACGCAGGAACTCACAGGATGGCTGGACGCAGGAACTCACAGGATGGCTGGACGCAGGAACTCACATGATGGCTGAACGCAGGAACTCACAGGATGGCTGGACGCAGGAACTCACATGATGGCTGGACGCAGGAACTCACAGGATGGCTGGACGCAGGAACTCACATGATGGCTGGACGCAGGAACTCACATGATGGCTGAACGCAGGAACTCACAGGATGGCTGGACACAGGAACTCACATGATGGCTGGACGCAGGAACTCACATGATGGCTGGACGCAGGAACTCACATGATGGCTGGACGCAGGAACTCACAGGATGGCTGGACGCAGGAACTCACAGGATGGCTGGACGCAGGAACTCACATGATGGCTGGACGCAGGAACTCACATGATGGCTGGACGCAGGAACTCACATGATGGCTGGACGCAGGAACTCACAGGATGGCTGGACGCAGGAACTCACAGGATGGCTGGACGCAGGAACTCACAGGCTTGGCTGGACGCAGGAACTCACAGGATGGCTGGACGCAGGAACTCACAGGATGGCTGGACGCAGGAACTCACAGGATGGCTGGACGCAGGAACTCACATGATGGCTGAACGCAGGAACTCACAGGATGGCTGGACGCAGGAACTCACATGATGGCTGAACGCAGGAACTCACAGGATGGCTGGACGCAGGAACTCACAGGATGGCTGGACGAAGGAACTCACAGGATGGCTGGACGCAGGAACTCACATGATGGCTGGACGCAGGAACTCACAGGATGGCTGGACGCAGGAACTCACAGGATGGCTGGACGCAGGAACTCACATGATGGCTGGACGCAGGAACTCACATGATGGCTGGACGCAGGAACTCACATGATGGCTGGACGCAGGAACTCACAGGATGGCTGGACGCAGGAACTCACATGATGGCTGGACGCAGGAACTCACAGGATGGCTGGACGCAGGAACTCACATGATGGCTGGACGCAGGAACTCACATGATGGCTGGACGCAGGAACTCACAGGATGGCTGGACGCAGGAACTCACAGGATGGCTGGACGCAGGAACTCACAGGCTGGGCTGGACGCAGGAACTCACAGGCTTGGCTGGACGCAGGAACTCACAGGCTTGGCTGGACGCAGGAACTCACAGGCTTGGCTGGACGCAGGAACTCACAGGCTGGGCTGGACACAGGAAGTCACAGGCTGGGCTGGACACAGGTACTCACAGGCTGGACTGGACACAGGAAATCACAGGCTTGGCTGGACACAGGAACTCACAGGCTTGGCTGGACACAGGAAGTCACAGGCTTGGCTGGACACAGGAACTCACAGGCTTGGCTGGACACAGGAACTCACAGGCTTGGCTGGACACAGGAACTCACAGGCTTGGCTGGACACAGGAACTCACAGGCTTGGCTGGACACAGGAACTCACAGGCTGGGCTGGACACAGGAACTCACAGGCTGGGCTGGACACAGGAACTCACAGGCTGGGCTGGACACAGGAACTCACAGGCTTGGCTGGACAAAGGGACTCACAGGCTTGGCTGGACAAAGGAACTCACAGGCTGGGCTGGACACAGGAAGTCACAGGCTGGGCTGGACACAGGAACTCACATGATGGCAGGACACAGGAACTCACAGGCTTGGCTGGACACAGGAACTCACAGGCTGGACTGGACACAGGAAATCACAGGCTGGGCTGGACACAGGAACTCACAGGCTGGCTGGACACAGGAACTCACAGGTTGGGCTGGACACAGGAACTCACAGGTTGGGCTGGACACAGGAACTCACAGGTTGGGCTGGACACAGGAACTCACAGGCTTGGCTGGACACAGGAACTCACAGGTTGGGCTGGACACAGGAAGTCACAGGCTTGGCTGGACACAGGAAGTCACAGGCTTGGCTGGACACAGGAAGTCACAGGCTGGGCTGGACACAGGAACTCACAGGCTGGGCTGGACACAGGAAGTAACAGGCTGGGCTGGACACAGGAACTCACAGGCTGGGCTGGACACAGGAACTCACAGGCTGGGCTGGACACAGGAACTCACAGGCTGGGCTGGACACAGGTACTCACAGGCTGGACTGGACACAGGAAATCACAGGCTGGGCTGGACACAGGAACTCACAGGCTGGCTGGACACAGGAACTCACAGGCTTGGATGGACACAGGAACTCACAGGCTTGGATGGACACAGGAACTCACAGGCTGGGCTGGACGCAGGAACTCACAGGCTTGGCTGGACACAGGGAATCACAGGCAGGGCTGGACACAAGAAGTCATAGGCTTGGATGGACAAAGGAACTCACAGGCTGGGCTGGACACAGGAACTCACAGGCTTGGCTGGACACAGGAACTCACAGGCTGGGCTGGACACAGGGAATCACAGGCTGGGCTGGACACAGGAACTCACAGGCTTGGCTGGACACAGGAACTCACAGGCTTGGCTAGACACTGGAACTCACAGGATGGCTGGACACAGGAACTCACAGGCTTGGCTGGACACAGGAACTCACAGGCTTGGCTAGACACTGGAACTCACAGGCTGGGCTGGACACAGGAACTCACAGGCTTGGCTGGACAAAGGAACTCACAGGCTGGGCTGGACACAGGAACTCACAGGCTGGGCTGGACGCAGGAACTCACAGGCTTGGCTGGACGCAGGAACTCACAGGCTTGGCTGGACGCAGGAACTCACAGGCTTGGCTGGACACAGGAACTCACAGGCTGGGCTGGACACAGGAAGTCACAGGCTGGGCTGGACACAGGTACTCACAGGCTGGACTGGACACAGGAAATCACAGGCTTGGCTGGACACAGGAACTCACAGGCTTGGCTGGACACAGGAAGTCACAGGCTTGGCTGGACACAGGAACTCACAGGCTTGGCTGGACACAGGAACTCACAGGCTTGGCTGGACACAGGAACTCACAGGCTTGGCTGGACACAGGAACTCACAGGCTTGGCTGGACACAGGAACTCACAGGCTGGGCTGGACACAGGAACTCACAGGCTGGGCTGGACACAGGAACTCACAGGCTGGGCTGGACACAGGAACTCACAGGCTTGGCTGGACAAAGGGACTCACAGGCTTGGCTGGACAAAGGAACTCACAGGCTGGGCTGGACACAGGAAGTCACAGGCTGGGCTGGACACAGGAACTCACATGATGGCAGGACACAGGAACTCACAGGCTTGGCTGGACACAGGAACTCACAGGCTGGACTGGACACAGGAAATCACAGGCTGGGCTGGACACAGGAACTCACAGGCTGGCTGGACACAGGAACTCACAGGTTGGGCTGGACACAGGAACTCACAGGTTGGGCTGGACACAGGAACTCACAGGCTGGCTGGACACAGGAACTCACAGGCTTGGATGGACACAGGAACTCACAGGCTTGGATGGACACAGGAACTCACAGGCTGGGCTGGACGCAGGAACTCACAGGCTTGGCTGGACACAGGGAATCACAGGCAGGGCTGGACACAAGAAGTCATAGGCTTGGATGGACAAAGGAACTCACAGGCTGGGCTGGACACAGGAACTCACAGGCTTGGCTGGACACAGGAACTCACAGGCTGGGCTGGACACAGGGAATCACAGGCTGGGCTGGACACAGGAACTCACAGGCTTGGCTGGACACAGGAACTCACAGGCTTGGCTAGACACTGGAACTCACAGGATGGCTGGACACAGGAACTCACAGGCTTGGCTGGACACAGGAACTCACAGGCTTGGCTAGACACTGGAACTCACAGGCTGGGCTGGACACAGGAACTCACAGGCTTGGCTGGACACAGGAACTCACAGGCTGGACTGGACACAGGGAATCAAAGGCTGGGCTGGACACAGGAACTCACAGGCTGGGCTGGACACAGGAACTCACAGGCAGGGCTGGACACAGGAAGTCACAGGCAGGGCTGGACACAGGAAGTCACAGGCAGGGCTGGACACAGGAAGTCACAGGATGACTAGACACAGGAACTCACAGGCTTGGCTGGACACAGGAACTCACAGGTTTGGCTGGACACAGGAACTCACAGGCTGGGCTGGACACAGGGAATCACAGGCTTGGCTGGACACAGGAACTCACAGGCTGGGCTGGACACAGGAACTCACAGGATGGCTGGACACAGGAACTCACAGGCTTGGCTGGACACAGGAAGTCACAGGCTTGGCTGGACACAGGGAATCACAGGCAGGGCTGGACACAAGAAGTCATAGGCTTGGATGGACAAAGGAACTCACAGGCTTGGCTGGACACAGGAAGTCACAGGCAGTGCTGGACACAGGAAGTCACAGGCTGGGCTGGACACAGGAACTCACAGGCTGGGCTGGACACAGGAACTCACAGGCTGGGCTGGACACAGGAAGTCACAGGCAGGGCTGGACACAGGAAGTCACAGGCTGGGCTGGGCACAGGAAGTCACAGGCAGGGCTGGACACAGGAAGTCACAGGCAGGGCTGGACACAGGAAGTCACAGGTTGGGCTGGACACAGGGAATCACAGGCTGGGCTGGACACAGGAACTCACAGGTTGGGCTGGACACAGGGAATCACAGGCTTGGCTGGACACAGGAAGTCACAGGCTGGGCTGGACACAGGAACTCACAGGATGGCTGGACACAGGGAATCACAGGCTTGGCTGGACACAGGAAGTCACAAGCTTGGCTGGACACAGGAAGTCACAGGCTGGGCTGGACACAGGAAGTCACAGGCTGGGCTGGACACAGGAAGTAACAGGCTGGGCTGGACACAGGAGCTCTCAGGATGGCTGGACACAGGAACTCACAGGATGGCTGGACACAGGAAGTCACAGGCTGGGCTGGACACAGGAACTCACAGGATGGCGGGACACAGGGAATCACAGGCTTGGCTGGACACAGGAAGTCACAAGCTTGGCTGGACACAGGAAGTCACAGGCTGGGCTGGACACAGGAAGTCACAGGCTTGGCTGGACACAGGAAGTAACAGGCTGAGCTGGACACAGGAGCTCTCAGGATGGCTGGACACACAGGAAGTCACAGGCTGGGCTGGATACAGGAAGTCACAGGCTGGGCTGGACACAGGAAGTCACAGGCTTGGCTGGACACAGGAAGTAACAGGCTGAGGTGGACACAGGAGCTCTCAGGATGGCTGGACACACAGGAACTCACAGGCTGGGCTGGACACAGGAAGTCACAGGCTGGGCTGGACACAGGAAGTCACAGGCTGGGCTGGACACAGGAAGTCACAGGCTGGGCTTTACACAGGAAGTCACAGGCTGGGCTGGACACCGGAACTCACAGGATGGCTGGACACAGGAACTCACAGGCTGGGCTGGACACAGGAAGTCACAGGCTGGGCTGGACACAGGAAGTCACAGGCTGGGCTGGACACAGGAAGTCACAGGCTGGGCTGGACACAGGAAGTCACAGGCTGGGCTGGACACAGGAACTCACAGGATGGCTGGACACAGGAAGTCACAGGCTTGGCTGGACACAGGAAGTCACAGGCTGGGCTGGACACAGGAACTCACAGGCTGGGCTGGACACAGGGAATCACAGGCTTGGCTGGACACAGGAAGTCACAGGCTTGGCTGGACACAGGAACTCACAGGCTGGGCTGGACACAGGAAGTCACAGGCTTGGCTGGACACAGGAAGTCACAGGCTGGGCTGGACACAGGAAGTCACAGGCTGGGCTGGACACAGGAAGTCACAGGCTGGGCTGGACACAGGAACTCACAGGCTGGGCTGGACACAGGAAGTCACAGGCTGGGCTGGACACAGGAAGTCACAGGGAGGGATGGACAAAGGAACTCACAGGCTGGGCTGGACACAGGGAATCACAAGCTAGGCTTGACACGCGTCTTAGCGTGCAATGCTTGGTTATAGCTTTTAATATTGAGTAGACGGAGCCAAGCAAGTGACCTTTTTTTTTTACGTGTGGCCATCTGGTAATCTCCACTAGAAGTGTTATGTCAGACAGCGGGAAGAACCCTGGAAGAAGGTGAGTATCAGGGCAGGGTGATGAGGCCTCACCAGCTACATCGTAGATCTCTGTGCTTCTGCCATCCACAGTGTTAATCGGTTGAGGACAGTGACCCCTGCTGGACAGTGAAGGCCACTATTCTACACAGACTCTGGGCTTGCTATAGGAACTCATTTCCGTAGATAGGTTTTGCCCTGCAAAATGAAAGCTTGCCAAAACAGAAGAGAGACTGAGCCAGGAAATGGACCGGAGAGTCTAAGAGGAGGCCCCGAGGGAGCAGTGTCTGGGGCCAAATCCAGCCCTGAATCCCTGGTCCAAATGGTTTTCTGCTCGCTTGTTGCTGTGCCTGTTTTTTTTCCCGTAACCTAGTTTCACGTCAGCGCTGTCAGTGAAAGGGTTACCGGCACAGAGAGTGCTGCAGCATCACAAACAGCAGCTCCTGACCTACCCGCACCAGTTTCTCCAGCCCTGTGAGACCTACTCCCCTGAGAGAGGTGGGCAGTGTACATGACACACTTCTCCAGCAAGTCATGCTGATGTAAGGTGAAGGTCCTTCCTGTAGACTGCAAAGAGAAAGGATAGGTAGCCAGAGACAAAGTGGGGAGGAAAACAGCAGCTCTTGGCCTACCCACAGTAGTTTCTCCTGCCCTGTGAGGCCAGCTCTATCTGAGAGGGGAGGATGGTCCATCTCATATGCTCCTCCAGCAAGTCATTCTGATGCAAGGTGAAGGTCCTTCCTGTAAGCTGCAAAGGGAAAGAACAGGTGGCCAGCAGCTCTTCACAAACAGGAGCTCTTGACCTACCTGCAGTGGTTTCTGCTACCCTATGAGGCCAGCTCCCCCAAGAGGGGAGGATGGCGCATCTGACAAGCTTCTCCAGCAAGTCATACTGATGTAAGGTGAAGATCCTTCCTGCAAACTTGGAACCCAATGAGGAAGAAAACAGCAGCTCTTAACAAACAGCAGCTCTTGACCTACCTGCAGCAGTTTCTCCTGCCCTGTGAGGCCTGCTCTCCCTCAGAGGGGAGGATGGTGCACCTGACATGCTCCTCCAGCAAGTCATGCTGATATAATGTGAAGGTCCTTCCTGTAAGCTGCAAAGAGAACTCACAAACAGCAGCTCTTGACCTACCTGCAGCAGTTTCTCCTGCCCTGTGAGGCCGGTTCCCCCCGAGCGGGGAGGATGGTGGATCTGACATGCTCCTCTAGCAAGTCATGCTGATGTACGGTGAAGGTCCTTCCTCTAAGCTGCAAAGAGAAAGGAAAGATGGGCTGAGACACAGTGGGGAGGATAACAGCAGCTCTTCAGAGACAGCAGCTCTTGACCTACCCGCAGTGGTTTCTCCTGACCTGTGAGGCCTGCTCTCCCTCAGAGGGGAGGATGGTGCACCTGACATGCTCCTCCAGCAAGTCATGCTGATATAATGTGAAGGTCCTTCCTGTAAGCTGCAAAGAGAACTTTTCACAAACAGCAGCTCTTGACCTACCTGCAGCAGTTTCTCCTGCCCTGTGAGGCCGGTTCCCCCCCGAGCGGGGAGGATGGTGGATCTGACATGCTCCTCTAGCAAGTCATGCTGATGTACGGTGAAGGTCCTTCCTCTAAGCTGCAAAGAGAAAGGAAAGATGGGCCGAGACACAGTGGGGAGGATAATAGCAGCTCTTCAGAGACAGCAGCTCTTGACCTACCTGCAGTGGTTTCTCCTGCCCTGTGAGGCCTGCTCTCCCTCAGAGGGGAGGATGGTGCACCTGACATGCTCCTCCAGCAAGTCATGCTGATATAAGGTGAAGGTCCTTCCTGTAAGCTGCAAAGAGAACTTTTCACACACAGCAGATCTTGGCCTACCTGCGGTGGATTCTCCTGCCCTGTGAGACCCACTCCCCTGAGAGGGGTGGCCAGTGCATCTGACACTCTTCTCCAGCAAGTCATGCTGATGTAAGGTGAAGGTCCCTCCTGTAAGCTGCAAAGAGAAAGAACAGGTGGCCAGCAGCTCTTCACAAACAGCAGCTCCTGACCTACCTGCAGAGGTTTCTCCTGCCCTGTGAGTTCGGCTCCCCCTGAGAGGGCAGGAAGGCGCATTTAACATGCTCCTCCAGCAAGTCATGCTGATGTAAGGTGGAGGTCCTGCTCTGTCTATCCATCCCTCTCAGCTTCTCTCCTATTCATTACTCACCCTCGAGCTCTATCTATCCATCCTTGTTACCAGACCTTATTGGCAGTAACATTTTGGGCCCTAGTCCACCCCTGTACACAAGCAGTGTGCCGCGGGCCAGAGCTGTAGGTTCTCTGGGGTAAAAAAAAAAAAGCAACCATTTTATCCCAGTGTCCGATAGGATTCTTGGAGTGGGGGTGGGCAAGCAGCCTTTTTTTGTTTTGCCTGTGGAATCCACCCCCCTCCCTCCAGTGTGCTGATTTCTAACTATCCCCCCCCTTGCGCAACCGTCCAGCAGGACCTTTACCTCTTACCGGATACCTGTAAATGGACTTTTACAAGAAGTGGTTGAGTACCCCTGTTCTGGGAAGTGTAAGTCATCTCTCCATGCGATGGCACTGCGATGGAGAGATGACTCGCACACAAGAGAAAGCTGATCACTCTATAGAATGTGTACACAGTGTTGGTGTGCTGTCTGCATGGAGGGTGAGTAGTAATGGAACAAAGATGCCATCACCTTGTTCCCCCAGCTGCTGTCATACTGCGATATCACCCCAGACAAAAATAAAACGGACCACACCAGGTTCCCAAAGGGTGCAGCTTACTGTGGGCCCCCTTCTGCCAAAGGCCTTTTAGCAACTGCCTCCCCTGTATGTAAACCCATGGCTGTACCCCAACCCAATGTGCTGACTACATGTACATAGCACATAAAGACCAAGGCTAGACCTATTGTTTATAGTGAGTGGGCAGAGCCATGCAAATAATCTCTTATGCTATCCCAAGCACTGAGAAAGAAGCGGCTAAGCGAGCATGGCAATCTGTATGTACAGGATGTGGGAAACATATAAGATAGGCTCTTATTCAGGATGAAGGTCTGGATTAATGTGGGCAATCTGTATGTACAGGATGTGGGAAACATATAAGATAGGCTCTTATTCAGGGTGAAGGTCTGGATTAATGTGGGCAATCTGTATGTACAGGGTGTGGGAAACATATAAGATAGGCTCTTATTCAGGGTGAAGGTCCAGATTAATGTGGGCAATCTGTATGTACAGGGTGTGGGAAACATATAAGATAGGCTCTTATTCAGGGTGAAGGTCCGGATTAGCGTGGGCAATCTGTATGTACAGGGTGTGGGAAACATATAAGATAGGCTCTTATTCAGGGTGAAGGTCCAGATTAATGTGGGCAATCTGTATGTACAGGGTGTGGGAAACATATAAGATAGGCTCTTATTCAGGGTGAAGGTCCGGATTAGCGTGGGCAATCTGTATGTACAGGGTGTGGGAAACATATAAGATAGGCTCTTATTCAGGGTGAGGGTCCGGATTAATGTGGGCAATCTGTATGTACAGGGTGTGGGGAACATACAAGATAGGCTCTTATTCAGGGTGAAGGTCCGGATTAACGTGAGCAATCTGTATGTACAGGGTGGGGGAAACATATAAGATAGGCTCTTATTCAGGGTGACGGTCCAGATTAATGTGAGCAATCTGTATGTACAAGGGGGAACATATAAGATAGGCTCTTATTCAGGGTGAAGGTCTGGATTAATGTGAGCAATCTGTATGTACAGGGTGTGGGAAACATATAAGATAGGCTCTTATTCAGGGTGAAGGTCTGGATTAATGTGGGCAATCTGTATGTACAGGGTGTGGGAAACATATAAGATAGGCTCTTATTCAGGGTGAAGGTCCGGAATAATGTGAGCAATCTGTATGTACAGGGTGTGGGAAACATATAAGATAGGCTCTTATTCAGGGTGAAGGTCTGGATTAATGTGGGCAATCTGTATGTACAGGATGTGGGAAACATATAAGATAGGCTCTTATTCAGGGTGAAGGTCTGGATTAATGTGGGCAATCTGTATGTACAGGGTGTGGGAAACATATAAGATAGGCTCTTATTCAGGGTGAAGGTCCGGATTAGCGTGGGCAATCTGTATGTACAGGGTGTGGGAAACATATAAGATAGGCTCTTATTCAGGGTGAAGGTCCAGATTAATGTGGGCAATCTGTATGTACAGGGTGTGGGAAACATATAAGATAGGCTCTTATTCAGGGTGAAGGTCCGGATTAGCGTGGGCAATCTGTATGTACAGGGTGTGGGAAACATATAAGATAGGCTCTTATTCAGGGTGAGGGTCCGGATTAATGTGGGCAATCTGTATGTACAGGGTGTGGGGAACATACAAGATAGGCTCTTATTCAGGGTGAAGGTCCGGATTAACGTGAGCAATCTGTATGTACAGGGTGGGGGAAACATATAAGATAGGCTCTTATTCAGGGTGACGGTCCAGATTAATGTGAGCAATCTGTATGTACAAGGGGGGAACATATAAGATAGGCTCTTATTCAGGGTGAAGGTCTGGATTAATGTGAGCAATCTGTATGTACAGGGTGGGGGAAACATATAAGATAGGCTCTTATTCAGGGTAAAGGTCCGGATAAATGTGGGCAATCTGTATGTACAGGGGGAAGCATACAAGATAGGCTCTTATTCAGGGTGAAGGTCCGGATAAATGTGGGCAATCTGTATGTACAGGGGGAAGCATACAAGATAGGCTCTTATTCAGGGTGAAGGTCCGGATTAATGTGAGCAATCTGTATGTACAGGGTGTGGAAAACATATAAAATAGGCTCTTATTCAGGTTGAGGGTCTGGATTAATGTGGGTAATCTGTATGTACAGGGGGGGAAACATATAAGATAGGCTCTTATTCAGGTGAAGGTCCGGATTAATGTGGACAATCTGTATGTACAGGGGGGAAACATATAAGATAGGCTCTTATTCAGGGTGAAGGTCCGGATTAATGTGGACAATCTGTATGTACCGGGGGAAAAAACATATAAGATAGGCTCTTATTCAGGGTGAAGGTCCGGATTAATGTGGGCAATATGTATGTACAGGGTGGGGGAAACATATAAGATAGGCACTTATTCAGGGTGAAGGTCCGGATTAATGTGGGCAATCTGTATGTACAGGGTGTGGGAAACATATAAGATTGGCACTTATTCAGGGTGAAGGTCCGGATTAATGTGGGCAATCTGTATGTACAGGGTGTGGGAAGCATATAAGATAGGCACTTATTCAGGGTGAAGGTCCGGATTAATGTGGGCAATCTGTATGTACAGGGTGTGGGAAGCATATAAGATAGGCACTTATTCAGGGTGAAGGTCCGCTTTAAGTAATTTTTAGGTTCCCTTTAATAGTAGAACAAAAATAGACTGACCAGAACATTACAATCTGGCTAAAATCAGTCATCGGGAACAAATGACATCACAGAGGCAGAGCCTGGTTCCTCTGTATTTAGCCCAAATCGTACGAGGAATCCTGCGCGGCTCGCTGCGAAGCAGAGGAAGCTCTATAAATAGCACAGCTGGAGCCCAAGCAGCGTCTATTGATCACTGTGTTTACGCGCTCGGCCTGTGGGCGTGATACGGAGAAGGCGAAGTCGGGCAATTCGACGCAGATGTCAAGCCAGCGTCATTGTGCGGAGGAAAAGAAGCGATCCGCCTAAAAAGGAAGTCGAGCGTGGCTCAGTACTCTGGTTACTCATTAAGAGTGGAACAAAACCTGTGATGTTCACGGTTTCTCCTGATTTGGGATGCCCCACAGTGTGACATCCACGGGATTGCCTTGTTTACTCACCTCACCGAGCATTCCACGGAGCATGTGCAAGCTCTTTCTTCACTGCTCATACATCAGAGCGGACCAAACACAAGGGGGACGGTGGACAACTAGTCCGCCTCCACCCCACCAATAGGAGCACCACTCAATAGTAATGCCAAGAAAAAATGATCAATATATACACAAGTTTATTGTACAGAAGTGGCAAATACACAAACAATTAAATAAAAACCAACAATTTAAAAACACTGCAAAACCCCCTGATGCATCCAGTTCTGCCAGACAATAATATCTGGGAAACTCCACATTTACAAAGTATCGGAACTCACAAGAATTGCAATTAAACCGGACCTTCACCATGATTTATTGAAAAGCCCAAACCCTTATAAAATGGTTCCCAAGCATCTAAAATTAATATATTTTAAGTTTTTAGTCACTTACTTATTATTCTTTCCCCCACTGGGCTGCAACTCTGTTCAGGACTTTAGGATACGGGCGCCGCCATCTTGACTCAGAAGCATCACACTTACTGAGGAGAGGAGAGCGGGATAAACTACAGGGGGCGGGTTATAGCTGTGCTTTGCTCAGACAGAGCAGAGCTGGGGTCAGGAAAAGGTCAGCAGTCCCAGAATGCAGAGCAGCACAGTTAGAAGGCACTTCCTGTTTGCAGGCTGCCTGAGCCGCCATCTTGGATGTTTAAAGGCTCATAACATGCAGTAGATGCAGGTAGGGTGATTTTTAATGTGAGCAATCTGTATGTACAGGGTGTGGGAAACATATAAGATAGACTCTTATTCAGGGTGAAGGTCCGCTTTAATATCTTTTGTGCCGGCACAAAAAGGTCTTATACTAATTATTCCAAAAACAACCAATCTTATGTGAACAATAAAGTGACAGTGCAACAAATACTATTATGAATACTTCAAAGTGCTATATTGAAACTGAGAATAAATAAATAAATAATACAAAATAATACAAGAATTTACAAAGACAAATATCAAATGTGTGATTACATCTATAATACAACTAGTCATGGACCCAAGAAAAAGCAATTCTGTGAGTACTCACCTGTAGAATTGATTTTGTTCTTGCATGGCACGGCCCGCTTCGGTATTCATAACAGTTGGGTTATTCCGCCACAAGGTGGCGCAGTGGTACTGCAGAAAAGCTGTGGCTTGTCCCGGGTTCCCTATAAAAACGGGCTTAACCATAGAGTTCCCCAGCGTACACAAGCAGTGAGACAAGAAGCCAGGAGAGAATAAGTAAAAAATGTGAAACAAGGTAAAAATCCCCAATTGACTTGGAACAATCACCATAAAGAGGCAACCAAGAATAACGATAACAAGGGTGGGGCGAAGCGGGCCGTGCCATGCAAGAACAAAAACAATTCTACAGGTGAGTACTCACAGAATTACTTTTTTCTTTATTGCATGGCACGGCCCGCTTCGGTATTCATAACAGTTGGGACATCCCAAAGCAGTGTCCATAGTTGGGTGGGATCCCCAAAGAGTAACGGCCAGTAGTTCAAGTCACTACCGCCAGGAGCAGCTTGCGGCCAAAAGCAGCATCAGCTGAGGCCTTAACATCAACCTTGTAAAACGTGGAAAAAGTATGAACAGAAGACCAAGTAGCGGCCTTGCAAACTTGTTCAACAGGAGCTTGGTGCTGAAAAGCCCAAGAGGCACCAATAGCACGAGTGGAATGAGCAGTAATCCTAAAGGGAGGTTCCTTTCCATTAGCAGAATAGGCTTGCACCACCGCCTGACGGATCCACTTGCTGATAGTGGATTTAGTCGGAGGCAAATCCTTTCTAGGTCCAGAAGTGAGAACAAAAAGAGCATCAGACTTCCTGAAAGTCTCAGTAGCGACCAAATAAAACTTAAGAGCCCTGACCACATCCAGAGAATGCAGAGTCCGCTCCTTGGAATTAGCAGGGTTAAGACACAATGAAGGCAAGACAATGTCCTGATTGAGATGAAAGGCAGACACAGCTTTGGCAGGAAATCCGGCTTAAGCCGGAACACCACCTTATCCTGATGTCTCTCAAAATAAGGAGGTTTGATGGAAAGTGCCGCCAGCTCAGAAACTCGCCTTACAGAAGTGATAGCCACCAGAAAGGCTACCTTAAAAGTCAAAATAGACAAGGCAGCTTCACGGATAGGTTCAAAGGGAGGCCCAGATTCAAATCCCAGACTGGTAGCAAAGGCTTACGGGGTGGACGCACATGAGAAACACCCTGGAAAAAAGTTTTAACCAACCGGTGGTTGGCAAAAGATCTTTGGAAAAAAATTGCCAGAGCTGAAACATGGCCTTGTAGGGTACTAACTTGAAGGCCCTGATCCAAACCATGTTGCAAGAATTGCAGAATCCTGGGAATAGAAAACACCAGACAGGGAAGAGACTTGGACTCACACCAGGCAATGTAAGCATGCCAGACACTGTAACAGATAAAGGACGAGGACTAGCCCGAATCATGGTATCAACAACAGAAGCAGGCAACCCCTTGTCCATCAGAATGGAGGTTTCAGCAGCCAAGCCGTTAAAGCCAGAGTTTGTAAATTGGGATGGCGTAGCTGCCCCTGGGTGAGAAGATCTGGATCCTTGGGCAAGACTGCCAACCGCACGACGTCTGCGAACCAAACTCTTCTTGGCCAACAAGGGGCCACCAGTATGGCCGGTACCTGCTCCTGGGCTATCTTGCACATGACCCTGCCCAGGAGAGGAAACGGAGGGAACACATAGAGGAGCTGAAACTCCATCCAAACAGGTCCACGTCCGGCTGACCCCAGCGGTGACAGAGGGAGAGAAACACCTGGTTGTTGAGAGACCACTCCCCCAGACGAGACGTCCCCCTGCTCAGGGAGTCCGCCACCTGGTTCTCCATCCCTGGGATGTAGACCGCTGATATGCAGGAAACATGCTGTTCCACTCAAGACAGAATCAGGGACACTTCCTTGAAGGCTCGCTTGCTCCGAGTCCCTCCCTGATGGTTGATGTAGGCAACCGCCGTCTGGTTGTCTGAGCGAATCTGAACAGCTCGACCTTGAAAGGTGAGTGGATAGGCGAGAAAGAACCAACCTGATCGCCCTCAGTTCCAGGACGTTGATGGAAGCATGGGCCTCTTGTGGCCGACCCTGGAACCAGAGAGACTTCCAGAAGCCCCCCCAGCCGGTCAGACTGGCATCCGTGGTGACCGTTTCCCAGCACGGGGGGCAGGAAGGACCTGCCCCCCAGAAGGTTCCTTGAGTCCAGCCACCACGAGAGAGACGGTCTGGCCAGGGCGGCCAGAACAAATTCCTGATCCAGGGACACAGGGTCCCGATCCCAAACTGACAAGAGGTGCAACTGAAGAGGTCTCATGTGAAACTGAGCAAAGGGGACTGCCTCGAAGCAGGACACCATCAGGCCCATCAACTGCATGACGGATGGAGGGATGAGGACACGACAGCAGAGCCCGAGCCTGCAGCTGAAGACCCTCCACCTTCTGCTGAGGAAGGAACACCTTGACATCCAGAAGTCATGCCCAGAAATGACCTCACCAAGGACGGGGACAGAGAAGACTTGGGATAGTTGATCACCCAGCCGAAAGACTCCAGAGTGGATGCCACCATTTGAGTGTCCCGCTCGGCCTGAGGAAAAGACTCGGCCACAATCAGGATGTAGTCCAGGTAAGGAATGATGCGGATGCCCTGGTTCCTTAGCAGAGCCATCACTCCCGCCAGCACCTTTGTGAACACCCGAGGAGCCGAGGTGATACCGAAGGGTAGAGCCACGAACTGGTAATGCTGATCCTGCAGCTCGAACCTTAGAAATCTTTTATGACATGGGAAGATAGGCACATGAAGATAAGCATCCCTGATGTCCATAGTGGTCATGAAGTCGCCCAGGCGAAGGGTACTGAGAGCAGAGCGCAGCGTCTCCATGCGAAAATGCTTGAATCTGACAAATTGGTTGAGGCCCTTCAGATCCAGAATGGGCCTCAGAGAGCCATCCTTTTTGGGTACCGTGAAAAGATTGGAATAGTACCCCTGACCTCTTTCTTGATGGGGCACCAAACAAATGACTCCGGACTCTAACAGGCAATGAACCGCCAGAAGCAACCCCTGAGCAGACAGGGGGTTTAAAGACATCCGGGATCTGACGAATCTTGGGGGGGGCCAGGCTACAAACTCTATCTTGTAACCGGAGGACACTACCTCCTGAATCCACCGGTCTGAGACATGAAGCCTCCAGATGTGAGCAAAGAGCCGAAGCCGTCCCTCCACCCAGATGGGTGAGGGCGCCCCTTCATGCCTGAGGGGGCTTGGGAGAGGGTTTGGGCTTAGGATTCCAGGAGAGACCGGCACGACCACGGGTTCCCCCACGGCCCCAAGAATCTCTGCGACCACTGGAGAAGAGGGAGCCACGGCCCCCTCTGGGAATGCGAAAGGAAGGGAGGGGGCAGAGAACCCCTGAAAGGGCCGAGACTGCCTCGTACGCTGAGGCAGCCTCCCATCCTTGGCTAGAACATCAAGACGCTCCCCAAACAGCCGCAGCCCCACGAAGGGAAGGCCAGTGAGAGCTTTCTTAGCCGCAGCGTCAGCTGCCCACTGGCGCAACCACACAGAGCGGCGCATAGCCACCAAGAGCACATAGGGCCTTCCACACAGCCGCACAGCATCATCCATAGCAGTAAGGATAAAGGCCACAAAATCAGTGCAAAGTAAGAGAGTCCTATATTCCTCCCCCACTACCAGCTGTTGTGCCATCAATGAGATGCTTAAGCAGTTTCTTAAGGGCAATAGCAGTAATGGCGGCAGCACATACAGGGCGCAAGCCAGCCCCCACACAGGTAAAAGCATGGCAGGCCACTTGATCCATGCGCCGGTCCTCTCCGTCCCTCAGAGTGGTAGTGTCAGGGGAAGGCATGAAAGAAGTATTGGACAAGCTTAGCACGGGAGCGTCCACTTCAGGGGGAAATGACCACCTCTTAACAAGATCAACGGGAAAGGGATACCTTTTATCCAAACCCTTGGGCACCGCAGGCAATTTGTTAGGACGTCCCCATTCTCTAAGCACCAAGGTGGTAAAATGTTCCTGCTCAGGGAAATTCTAGACGCTGTTTACCAGGGCGAAAAAGCTCCCCCTGCTTTCTCTTAGCTACCTCAGGGGCAGCAATGTGCAAAATTTCAAAAATATGTGGCAGCAGATTATCAGTGTCCTCAGGGTACCATGATTCCTCTCCGGACGCAGACCCAGGGTCACTATCGCAACCCTCCTGCTGGTTCTCAGAGGAGTCAGAATCCTGGGAGAGCTCCTCCATCTCTAGGGGGTGACAGTCACCAAGCTCATCAATCCCCAAGTACATCTCAGTAAGGGGAGCAGGTCTGGGGTCCAGGTGTCTCTTCTTGCCAGAGGCCTTCCTAGGAGCATTCCTAGCAAGCTGCTTTTCAATGTTAGCCACCCGCAGAGCCAAATCAGAATGCGACTCCCTGCCAACATTCCCCTCACTGGGGCCCAATTGCAGGAGCGGGGGAGTAGGTGAAGCCGAGTGAGGCGCAGAGCTGGGAAGCGCAGCAGGCAAACTAGCTTGAAGCGCAAGGACACTTTCAGCGCACGGCACGCACACCGTGACACTGTTACTCACAGGGGATACCCCACACATGGAACACAGCCGGGCTTGCCCCGAAGGGCCCCCAAGCGCACTATCCCCAGAAGCCTAGCACAGGCGCAATAGGCCAGCAGTGGGTACAGGCTTAATACAGAAGCCACCCGGGATGCCCTCCCACGGGGTGCCCCCAGAAGTTAATAAAGGGGGGATGAGGGGGAGAAAAGGAGTGGAGCCGGGAGAAACCACAACCCAATGGTATCCCGCCTGAAAGACATAAGTAAAATCACGGGGGGGACCCAAAGGAAAATGAGGGGACACAGTCCCCAAACTACTTACCCCCTCAGAAGCTAGGACAGAAACTCTGCATCCCTAATAGGCTCACCATAAAGCCTATGGCCGGCTACCCTTTGTGTTACAGGGACTGCGGCTTGGAGCTGCGCTCAGGGAGCACTTGACCCTAGTGATCTTCTACCTTCACCCGATCTGTCAGCCGAGGCTGGGAGGCAGAGAGGGTCCAGAAACGGATGGAAATAGACATGCAGGGCCGCAGGCTTGGTTGCCATCTGCTAACTTCGCAGTCCACTGCAGAGGAAACACTGGGGAACTCTATGGTTAAGCCTGTTTTTATAGGGAGCCGGGACAAGCCACAGCTTTTCTGCAGTACCACTGTGCCACCTTGTGGCGGAATAACCCAACTGTTATGAATACCGAAGCAGGCCGTGCCATGCAATAAATGAAAAGTGCAAAGTGCATAAATAGGAACAAAGTTAAGCAATGTGTAAAGGGATATTCCAAACCATGAGCACAAACCGATCCACAGATATCAGAGGGGGAAGAGCAGAGGGGACACCTACGCACGCGGCCGCTTAGTATAGCTGAATGGAGGTTAGCCGCTGGTAAGCCGGGGATTCCCCCATGTTCTGCTCATGACCAGGTGGGATCACTGGTGAGTAAAGAAAGCAATCTGGGAGATGTCACAACGTGAGGGATAGGGAACCCTTTAATGCCCCCGTCCCATACTTTAGGATTCCCAGATGTGTGACACCAGCAGATTGACTTGCATATTTGCCTTAAAGTGGACCAAAACCTAGGATTTTGACTGTCCTGTGTTCTGGTCCTTTCCCCCTGCGCTGTGTGAAACCCCCCAGATCGCCGATGCCAACTCACCTCTTCCCGGTCCTATGGCACATGCACGGCCTCTAGCCCAATCAGCGCGCTCGTAGCTGCTGATGTCACGTTGTCTATGCCTTCATCTCAGGCCAGTGGCTCAGAGCGCACTGGCAGCCGCATTCCCTCTAACAAGGAGAGCGCCCGCGCTGGCAATTCACAAATGCCTAGTGCGGGTACGCGCCCTGCTAGAGGGATAGCGGGGATGCGCCGTTGGACCGGGAAACAAGGTAAGTGTATGGGGCGACCTGGGGGGTTTCACACAGCGGGGCATCCCAGTTTTGTATGCCCCAGGAGGAGTGGATCGATCGGGCCGGGAATCTAATAGATTCCCGCGTCGATCGCCGTGGGTTTTGGTCCACTTTAAAGTGGACCAAAACCCAGGATTTTGACTGTTGTTTTGGTCCTTGCCCCAGGGCGCCTGAACAAACTCACCTCTTCCCGGTCCTACGACACATGCATGGGCGCTCGTCCAATCAGCGTGCTCGGATCCGCTCGAGCCCCTTCAGCCAGGTGCCGGGCAATGCGACGCAGATGTGAAGCCGGCATCATCGTGCGCAGCCGGGAGAGAGGAGGAAAAGAAACGCTCCGCCTAAAAAGGAAACCGAGCGTGACTCATTAAGAGTGGAACAAAAACTGTGATGTTCACTGTTTCTCCTGATTTGGGATGCCCCACAGTGTGACATCCACTGGATTGCCCTGTTTACTCACCTCATCGGGCATTTCACAGCGCATGTGCAAGCTATCTCTAAGCCGCTCATACATCAGGGCAGCTTAGTATAGCTGAATGGAGGTTAGCCACTGGTAAGTCGAGGATTCCACCATGTTCCGCTTATGGCCCGTAGGATCACTGGTGAGTAAAGAAGGCAATCTGGGAAATGTCACAACGTGAGGGATAGGGAACTCTTTAATGCCCCCCTACTTCCCCACTTCAGTATTCCCAGATGTGTGACACCAGCAGATTGACTTGCATATTTGCCGTAAAGTGGACCAAAACCTAGGATTTTCACTATCCTGGATTCTGGTCCTTTCCCCCTGCGCTGTGTGAAGCCTCCAGATCGCCGATGCCAACTCACCTCTTCTCGGACCTATGGCACATGCACGGCCTCTAGCCCAATCAGTACGCTCGGAGCCGCTGACGTCACATCGTCTAAGCCCCTGTCTAAGGCCAGAGGCGCTGGACGCAGCATCCCCCACTTCCCTCTAACAGGGAGCGTGCCCCTGCCGGCCAATCACAAATGCCTGGTGCAGGCACACACCCTGCTAGAGGGATAGCCGGGATGCAGACGCAGCTCGCACATGCGCAGTTGCGCGGGGGCACCTCTAATAATTATTATTAGGGGTGCCCCACTGTGTGAAACCCCCTCCCCATAGGTCTCCCGAACAAACTCACCTCTTCCCGGTCCTACAACGCATGCGTGGCCGCTCATCCAATCAACACGCTTGGGTCTGCTCCTGCCCCTTTGTCCAGGAA
This sequence comes from Gastrophryne carolinensis, assembly GCA_027917425.1. NCBI lineage: Eukaryota > Metazoa > Chordata > Amphibia > Anura > Microhylidae > Gastrophryne > Gastrophryne carolinensis. Next base: position 16,138,002 of record CM051235.1, on the reverse strand, counting down.
CTCGTCTAATTCGAGCAGATCCGAGCTCTGGCGGCTGCCTCCCCTGCTGCCCTCTAACAGGGAGTGTGCCCACAGCAATTCACAGAGCGATAGCGGGGATACGGCTCCTGCTTGAGCATGCGCCATTGGACCAGGAGCGAAGGTGAGTTTTTGGGTGGCCTGGGGGGTTTCACACAGAGGGGCATCCCCGATCGGGGGAGCAAGTATGCCTGCCCTGGAGTCTCATAGACTCAAGGGTGGGTTTTGGTCCTCTTTAAAGCAATAAAAACGCAGAATGGCCTGGGCATCTCAAATGGGGATGCCCCGCTGTGTGAACTCCTGCCCCGGGTTGCCGCAAAACTCATCTTTGCCCTTTGACAATGTGAACATCTGCGACCACATCCCCAGTATCTCTGGGATGAGGCGCACTCCCAGATAGGCTGGGGGAGAGAGCGCACTAGGTGAACCAGGGGTTTTCCCATCATGGGCATCCCAATTCAGGATTTCTCCGACAACAGGGGGCACACGAGGGATAAATGAAGGGCTTTGATCCACATTAGAGCAGACTGAAGGTCAAAAAAGTCTAAAAAAATGCCAGGGCCGGTTAGATACCCACCCCTGGGGCATTTTAATTTGGGATGACTTACTGCTTGAAATCATGTCACTCACCCGATATTCTTACCTCATCAGTGAACCAATGGCACATGTGTATCTCTTGCCTCTTTCCAGGTCTATGTGTGGCCGCCCCCGTCGTAACTGAATGGCTGCCGCAGCCACACGCCGGCGAGGAACTGGTAAGCGCTGTCTGACTTGACTTAAAGTGGAACAAAACAGCGGTAACCCATCTCTAGGAACGAAAAGATTCCAGAGCAGGGTCACAGCTTTCCCTGGGGCATCCCTAATCGGCTGCATGACACCCTGCTGGTTTCCCTTATACTTAACAGGATTTAAAGTGGACCAAAACCCAGGATTTTGACTATACTGGGATTTGGTCCTTTTGTGAAACCCCCCAGGTCGTCAAAACCAACTTACCTCTTCCTGGCCCTACGGCGCATGCACGTCCGCTCGTCCAATCAGCACGCTCAGTTCCACTGATGACACTTCGGATAAGCCTTCGTCTAAGGAGCTGGCGGCCTCATCTCCTTCTACCCTCTAACAGGGAGCGTGCCTGCTCCCGCCATTCACAAATGCCTGCCGCTGGCAAACGCCATGCTGGAGGGATAGCGGGGATGCGTCTGCGACTCGCGAATACCTCCCAAGTGTCCCTGATTTGGAGGGACTGTCCCACTGTCCCTCGTTGTTCTCATTTGTCCCTCTTTGAGATGTAACATGCAGATCTGCAGCAATAAATGATTCATTTGCCTATTCAAAGTGTTTCTATTGTTGTAAATGTTACATCTCCTATACATTCCGGAATGAGGGGGCGTGGCTTAATTTAACAATTGTCCCTCTTTCCTACCCTAAAAAGTTGGAAGTATGCATGCGCCGTTGGACCGGGAAACAAGGTAAGTGTATGGGGTGACCTGGGGGGGTTTCACACAGCGGGGCATCCCAATTTTGGATGCCCCAGGCGGAGGGAATCAATCGACCCTGGAATCTTATAGATTCCCAGGCCGATCGGCGTGGGTTTTGGTCCACTTTAAACCCACAGTGAATGCTCGGGCCTCTGGCAGAATCCACAACACTTTAGCTGTCAGCAGAAAATATTAAATGCCGGCGGCGGGTGCGCACAGAGGGGAGGGGCCACTGTAAGGCGGTAAACTTTTTTTTAATCAGAACTCATTGACGGTACATAATTAATTACGCTGGTAAATTCTGATTGGACAAGAGCCCACACATCCGCTGACGGAGCGTGGAAAAAGGTGAGTAAACAGCTGGTCCTGGGGGGTTTCACACAAATCAGGATGCTCAATTAATGAGAACTAAAACCCAGATAAGTGAAAAGTCTGGGCTTTGATCCACTTTAAAGCATTTCAAAACCCCTGGATTTTCACACTGGATTTTGGCCCAATTTGGGAATGGATTGCCAGTTTTCCTAAAGTGGATCCAAACTTGGGATCTTGACTGTCCTGCCTGGGGCACCTTGATGTGATGTTACGCTGTGTGAAACCCCCTGATATCCAAAGGAAAAATTACCTGACCACCAATCCAACTGCACATTGGCTCCATTCGAATTCAGATTCTCTTAAACAATCGGGTCACACATACCTGGTGCGGGTGCGCGCCTGGCTAAAAGTATAGCAGCCCGCATGCGGCATTGGACCGGCGAATAGGTACGTTTTACTGGGGCAGCCCTGGAGTCTTATAAACTGTTTTTGGTTCACTTTAAAGTGGCTCAAAACCCAGCTCGATCGGCCCGAGAATTTAAACCGGACCTTCAGCGTGATTTAATGAAAATACCAAACTCTTAAAAAATGGTTCCCCAGCATCTAAAATTAATATATTTTACTTTTTTAGTCACTAACTTATTATTCTTTCCCCCACTGGGCTGCAACTCTGTTCAGGAATTTAGGATACGGGCGCCGCCATCTTGACTCAGAAGCATCACACTTACTGAGGAGAGGAGAGTGGGATAAATTACAGGGGGGCGGGTTATAGCTGTGCTTTGCTCAGACAGAGCAGAGCTGGGGTCAGGTAAAGGTCAGCAATCCCAGAATGCAGAGCAGCACAGTCAGAAGGCACTTCCTGTTTGCAGGCTGCCTGATAAGATGGCGGCTTCCATAAGCCGCCATCTTGGATGTTTAAAGGCTCATAACATGCAGTAGATGCAGGTAGGATGATTTTTAATGTGGGCAATCTGTATGTACAGGGTGTGGGAAACATATAAGATAGGCTCTTATTCAGAGTGAAGGTCCGCTTTAAAAGATTCCTGGACCGATCGTTTTCCTTCCAGGGCATCCAAAATCAGGATGCCCCGCTGTGTGAACCCCCCCAGGTTGGCCCATTCACTTACCTTTCTTCCCGGTGTAATGGCGCATGCGCGAGCCATGGCCGCAACCCCTCTATCCCTCTAGCAGGGCACGTGTCCGTGCCAGCCATTTGTGAATGACCTTCGCGGGCACGCTCCCTGTTAAAGGGAAGTGGGGGATGCGGCCATCAGCACGCTCGGAGGCGCTGGCTTTAGACGCTGTCTTAGATGGCGTGACGTCAGCAGCTCCGAGCGTGCTGATTAGAGGAGTGCCCGCGCGTGCGCCGTAGGACCGGGAAGAGGTGAGTTTCTTCAGGCGATGCCCTGGCGAAAAGGAACAAAACCCAGGATAGTCAAAATCCTTGGTTATGGTCCACTTTAAAGTGGATGTCCTAATTTAACCCGCAATCAGAATAGATTGCAGTGCATATCATTGCTATCGATTATGAAGGAACTGCATGCTCCAGCGCCACCTGCTGGCCGCTTTCCTCTGGCTTTCAACACCGACCAACAGCCATTCAGTTACGACGGTGGGCGAGCAAATGAGATGCTGTGACCCTTATCAGCAGCCAAAAGCTGAGCCATACCTCCCAAGTGTCCCTGATTTGGAGAGACTGTCCGTCTTTTGAGTCCATGTCCCCCTGTCCCTCGTTGTTCTCATTTGTCCCTCTTTGAGGTGTAACATGCAGATCTGCAGCAATAAATGATTCATTTGCCTGTTCAAAGTGTTTCTATTGTAACTGTTACATCCTATTTCCTATCTATCCCTCAATGAGGGGCGTGGCTTCACAATCTCTTAATGAGGGGGCGTGGTTTCATGCATCACGCAGCGAGGGGGTGTGGCTTCATTTACATAGTGCCCCCCTTTGAGGTGTAACATGCAGATCTGCAGCAATAAATAATTAATTTGCCTATTTAAAGTGTTTCTATTGTTCTAACTGTTACATCCTATCTATTCCTCAATGAGGGGGTGTGGCCTAATTTAACAAAAATCTCTCTTTCCCACTCCGAAAAGTTGGTAGGTATGCTAACCGGCAGCCAATCCAGGGCCATTTGCCTTGCCAATGTCATTCGGCAAACGCCGCTCATAGGTTTCAATGTGGAGTGAGAGCGCGCACACAGTTCGGGGATGCAGGGGATGCGGTCGCTCTCGCTTCCCATTGAAAACAATGAGAGCCGTTTGCCGAATGACATTGTCAAGACAGACAGATCTCATTGGATATGAACCCGATCAGGCGCCGTTGAACGCAGGAAAGGTTAGTGATTACTGGCCCCCCCGGGAGTTTTCACTTCGGATTTTTCCAATTTGGGATGCCCCAGGAGAAAGCCAGCGGCCGGCCCTGGAATACTGATCCTCCCCGGAGGCGTTCATTTTGTTTTACCTTGTCAAAGTGGACCGAAAACCACTTACTGGTTAAAGCCTTCCCGATTTGGGATGCCCCACTGTAAGAATGCTGCATATTAACTTGCCGGTGATGCCACGTCGCTTGCTTGGGCTCTCCTCCAATCAGCGCTCTGTGTTGTGCATATTAATGAGAGGCTTCCAAAGATAAATGAAAGGGATACGAGCAACTGGAAAGGTAAGTCTTATAGTGATCCTGGGGGTTATGTTCCTCTTTAAAGTGGACCACAACCCAGTATTTTGACTATCCTGGGTTTTGGTCCTTGCGGTGTGAAACCCCTCAGGTCGCGCGAACAAACTCACCTCTTCCCGGTCCTACAACGCATGTGCGGCTTCTCGTCCAATCAGCGCGCTCGGATCCGCTCGAGCCTCTTCATCCAGGAGCTCGTCTAATGCGAGCAGATCCGAGCACGCTAGTGGCCGCATCGCCCGCTAACCTTTAACAGCGAGGGTGTCCGCGCCGACCATTCACAAATGCCTGTCGCGGGCACACACCCTGCTAAAGGGATGGCGGGGATGCGGGCGCTGCTCGCGCATGCGCTGTGGGGCTGAGAAAGAAGATGAGTTTTCTTGCGACCTGGGGGTTTCACACAGCGGGGCATCCCCGATCGGGGTGCCCCGGGGGAGCAAGTATGCCTGCCCTGGAGTCTCATAGACCCCAGGCTGGGTTTTGGTCCTCTTTAAAGCGGAGCAAAACTTTGACTTTGGTAATCTGGGACATACCGATTTAGGATGCCGTGCTTTGTGTAAAGTAAGTAAGCACTGATTACTGGAGCCCCAGGGGGTTTTCACACAGCGGGGCATCCCAAATCAGGATTCTCCAGGGAAAAGCCAGTGGCCGGCCTTGGAATCTTTTCTATTCCAGGGCCAGCCCAGGTGGGGTTTGTTCTGCTTTAAGCTCAGCTCAGCGACTAAGCTGAGGCGGGGAATCTCTATGCTTTCTGTAGGATCAGGGTTTCCATGCGCTGCGGGATGCCGGGAGCGGGGGCGCTCGTCTCTGTTCTTCATCTCGCGGACGCCTCTTTCAGCGGCGTTAAAAATGCAGCACAGCTCCTGCACAATTAAAATTTCATAAGCGCCGTTCATTAGCGGGAAGCGGGAGCTACGTTCTATCGACGCTGCATTTTCTGCCGCAGCCGAAGAGAGCGCGGCGCGTGCCAAATGTCTCTGATAAAAGGAAACCAAGCGCGACCCCACCGCCCCTCCCCCATCCGATGGCCCCAATCATACACATCTACCCCAGGGTCCCGATCTGGGATGGCCCTCTCTAACATTGCTGCTTGCTTGGGCTCTCCTCCAATCAGTGCCCTGCGTTGTGCATATTAATGAGGGGCTTAGAAAGATGAATGGAAGGGATTTGAGAAAGGTATGTTTTATAGCGATCTCGGGGGTTTCACAACAAATTGGGATGCCCCACAAAGGGGGAAACCACCAAAACTAGTGTGTGTCCTAGACTCTAGGCCCGTGGTTGTTCCTCTTTAAAGTGGAGCAAAACTTGACTAGCCCGGGTTTTGGTCCTAGCCCCCCGGAGCGCATCGATTTGGGATGCCGCGCTGTGTGTAACCCCCCAGATTGCTCAGAAAAAACTCACCTTTCCCCAGTTCTAAGGAACATGAGGGGCATCATGAATTACAGCCAGTGTGGGGCATCCCTCCACCTCCCTACCACAGAAAGCTGGGCACACAAGCACACACAGTGTTCTACCTCCCCTCCGGCAAGCAGGCTCCTTCTCTTCCTCTTTGAATGATTTCCTCTGGTGGCCCCAAGAATGATTTCCTCTGGTGGCCCCAAGAATGATTTCCTCTGGTGACCCCCAAGAATGATTTCCTCTGGTGGCCCAAGAATGATTTCTTCTGGTGACCCCAAGAATGATTTCCTCTGGTGACCCCAAGAATGATTTCCTCTGGTGGCCCAAGAATGATTTCTTCTGGTGACCCCAAGAATGATTTCTTCTGGTGGACCCAAAAATGATTTCCTCTGGTGGACCCCAAGAATAATTTCCTCTGGTGGCCGCAAGAATGATTTCCTCTGGTGACCCCAAGAATTATTTCCTCTGGTGGCCCCCAAGAATAATTTCCTCTGGTGGCCGCAAGAATGATTTCCTCTGGTGGCCCCAATAATGATTTCCTCTGGTGGGTCCCAAGAATGATTTCCTCTGGTGGCTCCAAGAATGATTTCCTCTGGTGGCCCCAAGAATGATTTCTTGTGGTGGACCCAAGAATGATTTCCTCTGGTGGCCGCAAGAATGATTTCCTCTGGTGGCCCCAATAATGATTTCCTCTGGTGGCTCCAAGAATGATTTCCTCTGGTGGCCCCAAGAATGATTTCCTCTGGTGGGTCCCAAGAATGATTTCCTCTGGTGGGCCCCAAGAATGATTTCCTCTGGTGGGTCCCAAGAATGATTTCCTCTGGTGGGCCCCAAGAATGATTTCCTCTGGTGGGCCCCAAGAATGATTTCCTCTGGTGGCCCCAAGAATGATTTCCTCTGGTGGCCCCAATAATGATTTCCTCTGGTGGCTCCAAGAATGATTTCCTCTGGTGGCTCCAAGAATGATTTCCTCTGGTGGCCCCAAGAATGATTTCCTCTGGTGGCCCCAAGAATGATTTCCTCTGGTGGCCCCAAGAATGATTTCCTCTGGTGGCCCCAAGAATGATTTCCTCTGGTGACCCCAAGAATGATTTCCTCTGGTGGGTCCAAGAATGATTTCCTCTGGTGACCCCAAGAATGATTTCCTCTGGTGGGTCCAAGAATGATTTCCTCTGGTGGGTCCAAGAATGATTTCCTCTGGTGGGTCCAAGAATGATTTCCTCTGGTGACCCCAAGAATGATTTCCTCTGGTGGCTCCAAGAATGATTTCCTCTGGTGGCCCCAAGAATGATTTCCTCTGGTGGCTCCAAGAATGATTTCCTCTGGTGGCCCCAAGAATGATTTCCTCTGGTGGACCCAAGAATAATTTCCTCTGGTGACCCCAAGAATGATTTCCTCTGGTGGGTCCAAGAATTATTTCCTCTGGTGACCCCAAGAATGATTTCCTCTAGTGGGTCCAAGAATGATTTCCTCTGGTGGCTCCAAGAATGATTTCCTCTGGTGACCCCAAGAATGATTTCCTCTGGTGGCCCCAAGAATGATTTCCTCTGGTGGCTCCAAGAATGATTTCCTCTGGTGGGTCCAAGAATGATTTCCTCTGGTGGCCCCAAGAATGATTTCCTCTGGTGGGTCCAAGAATGATTACCTCTGGTGGCCCCAAGAATGATTTCCTCTGGTGGCCCCAAGAATGATTTCCTCTGGTGGGTCCAAGAATGATTACTTCTGGTGGACCCAAGAATGATTTCCTCTGGTGGCCCCAAGAATGATTTCCTCTGGTGGCCCCAAGAATGATTTCCTCTGGTGGCTCCAAGAATGATTTCCTCTGGTGGCCCCAAGAATGATTTCCTCTGGTGGCCCCAAGAATGATTTCCTCTGGTGGGTCCAAGAATGATTTCCTCTGGTGGGTCCAAGAATGATTTCCTCTGGTGGCTCCAAGAATGATTTCCTCTGGTGGCCCCAAGAATGATTTCCTCTGGTGACGGGATGCCCCAGAGATATGCCAGCCCAGGTGGGGTTTGTCTATCACGGGTTTTGTTCCCGGGCCCCAGGACTTCACAAACTGTATTTAAAGCGGACCTTCACTCTGAATAAGAGCTTATCTTATATGTTTCCCACACCCTGTACATACAGATTGCTCACATTAAAAATCATCCTACCTGCATCTATTGCATGTTATGGTGGAAACATCCAAGATGGCAACTCATGGAACATCAGGCAGCCTGCAAACAGGAAGTACCTTCTGACTGTGCTGCTCTGCATTCTGGGATTGCTGACCTTTTCCTGACCCCAGCTCTGCTCTGTCTGAGCAAAGCACAGCTATATCCCGCCCCTCTGTACTTTATCCCACTCTTCTCTCCTCAGTAAGTGTTATGCTTCTGAGTCAAGATGGCGGCGCCCGTATCCTAAAGTCCTGAACAGAGTTGCATGCCAGCGGGGGAAAGAATAATAAAAACTTAAAATATATACATTTTAGATGCTGGGAATTAGTTTGATAAGGGTTTGGGCTTTTCAATAAATCATGGTGAAGGTCCGGTTTAAGTGTCTCAGTAATGGCGGGTCACTAATGCAGTACGGGGGTGGGTTAGTTTAGTTTAGTGCCCCCCCCCCCCCCCCCTTGACACAGCATTACATAAGAAGGTTTAGGTCCGCTTTAAACATGGTCATCTCTGTGTCTTCTATATACTCTAGATAGGTCCTCATATATATGGTCATACAGAGAGCTGTCCCGTCACCCGTCTGTGTTTCTGCTGAAAACATCAGACCTTTGCACTCTTACTGGCTGTAATGGAGGGATGCCCCTCTCACTACACCCCTGGCTGTAATGTCTGTGTGTGGAGGGCTTGTCTGTAATATTATTAATAATATTTCATTCTTAGGTGGTGTTTCCCTTTAAAGTGGACCAAAACCCACCGTGATTGGCCAGCGCATGCGCTCTAGGACCGGGTAGAGGTGAGTTGGTTTCGGCAATCTGGGGGGGGGGGGTTCACACAGCAGGGCGGAAAGGACCAAAACCCAGGATAGTCAAAATCCTGGGTTTCAGTCCATTTTAAGGGTGTGGCTAGAGGCGTGGTTTAAGTGCAAAAAAAGCTCTGCTACGCACGCCGCTTTATCCCGCTCTCCTCTCCCCAGTATGAGTAATGCTTCTGAGGCAAGATGGCGGCGCCCGTATCCTAAAGTCCTTAAAAGAGTTGCAGCCCAGTGGGGGAAAAATAATAAGTGACTAAAAACTTAAAATATATAAATTTTATATGTTGGGAATCGATTTTCAAGGGTTTGGGCTTTTGAATAAATCATGGAGAAGGTCCGGTTTAAAGATTTCGCATGTGCAAGTAGCGTCCCGGCATATGTGAATGGCGCTGCAGCCACGCTACCTGTTAGAGGGTAGCGGGGATACGGCCACTTCCATGCTCGGATGGACTCCTTAGCCCTGCCCAAGTTTTTAGTCACTTACTTATTATTCTTTCCCCCACTGGGGTGCAACTCTGTTCAGGACTCTAGGATACAGGCGCCGCCATCTTGACTCAGAAGCATCACATACTGAGGAGAGCGGTATAAAGTACAGGGGCGGGTTATAGCTGTGCTTTGCTCAGACAGAGCAGAGCTGGGGTCAGGAAAAGGTCAGCAATCCCAGAATGCAGAGCAGCACAGTCAGAAGACACTTCCTGTTTGCAGGCTGCCTGATGCCCCATGAGCCGCCATCTTGGATGTTTAAGGGCTCATAACATGCAGTAGATGCAGGTAGGATGATTTTTAATGTGGGCAATCTGTATGTACAGGGCGGGGGAAACATATAAGATAGGCTCTTATTCAGGGTGAAGGTCTGGATTAATGTGAGCAATCTGTATGTACAAGGGAGGAAACATATAAGATAGGCTCTTATTCAGGGTGAAGGTCCGGATTTAATGTGAGCAATCTGTATGTACAGGGTGCGGGAAACATACAAGATAGGCTCTTATTCAGGGTGAAGGTCTGGATTAATGTGGGCAATCTGTATGTACAGGGTGTGGGAAACATATGATAGGCTCTTATTCAGGGTGAAGGTCCGGATTAATGTGAGCAATCTGTATGTACAGGGTGCGGGAAACATACAAGATAGGCTCTTATTCAGGGTGAAGGTCTGGATTAATGTGAGCAATCTGTATGTACAAGGGAGGAAACATATAAGATAGGCTCTTAATCAGGGTAAAGGTCCGGATTAATGTGGGCAATCTGTATGTACAGGGCGGGGGAAACATATAAGATAGGCTCTTATTCAGGGTGAAGGTCTGGATTAATGTGAGCAATCTGTATGTACAAGGGAGGAAACATATAAGATAGGCTCTTATTCAGGGTAAAGGTCCGGATTAATGTGGGCAATCTGTATGTACAGGGTGTGGGAAACATATAAGATAGGCTTTTATTCAGAGTGAAGGTCCAGATTAATGTGAGCAATCTGTATGTACAGGGTGTGGGAAACATATAAGATAGGCTCTTATTCAGGGTGAAGGTCCGGATTAATGTGAGCAATCTGTATGTACAGGGTGTGGGAAACATATAAGATAGGCTCTTATTCAGGGTGAGGGTCCGGATTAATGTGAGCAATCTGTATGTACAGGGTGTGGGAAACATATAAGATAGGCTCTTATTCAGGGTGAAGGTCTGGATTAATGTGAGCAATCTGTATGTACAGGGTGTGGGAAACATATAAGATAGGCTCTTATTCAGGGTGAAGGTCCGGATTTAATGTGAGCAATCTGTATGTACAGGGTGCGGGAAACATACAAGATAGGCTCTTATTCAGGGTGAAGGTCTGGATTAATGTGGGCAATCTGTATGTACAGGGTGTGGGAAACATATGATAGGCTCTTATTCAGGGTGAAGGTCCGGATTAATGTGAGCAATCTGTATGTACAGTGTGTGGGAAACATATAAGATAGGCTCTTATTTAGGGTGAAGGTCCGGATTTAATGTGAGCAATCTGTATGTACAGGGTGGGGGAAACATATGTTTTTATTCAGGGTGAAGGTCCGCTTTAACTCAGCAGGGCATCTCCGATCGGGGTGCCCCAGGGGCAAACACCTAAACCCAGGACAGTGAAAATACCGGGTTTTGGTCCACTGTAACGTCCACACAGAGGTGCTCTCATTTTTTCAGTCAGGTGTCGCCCATTCGCGCTCCTCATTATCTCTTCAGGGACGTTACTGTGGTAACGGCTGAGGAGAGCAAAAAGGCGGGAAAACCGCACCTCACGCACCTACCTGCAGAGGGCGCAGCGTTACATTGAACCTTTAACGTTCACGACCTGTCCCAGTAACTTATTCCATAATGCAGCCAGTATAAGTATCTGGTTCCATAGTGTAGCGGTTATCACGTCTGCTTTACACGCAGAAGGTCCTGGGTTCGAGCCCCAGTGGAACCAATCTATTGAATCATTTTTATTCTATTTTTTTTGTTGTTTAGCGCCTTTCTTTTAATTTTCTTGTAGTAACAATGACGTCATTTGTTTTACCGCATCTTATTTAGATTTTCAGCCACGTGTTGCAGCAGCGCCTCCTGGTCACGTCACGTGACAGTTTCCTGCGCTGAGGTGGAAGCTTGAGTCTTCGCTGTCTGAGGTAAATTTGCCCCATTTTGATGCTAATAAACCCGACATGTTATTTCCAATTTAAGGAGGTCTGTCAGCGATCGCTGTGTTTTATTGTGCAGCGCCTTTTTTATTTAAATAATTATTCACAATTTTCTTGTAGATCTGGGCACACATAGATGATTTATTTGATCACGTGATCACTATTAGATATTGCAGTTGGGCAGAACATTATTTTTATACTTGCCCATATAACTTTGCTTGTTTTATTTTGAATAACCGTTCATTTAGTTTGGACATTTGGTTAAATAAGCGATCAAATATTTGATGTCGGATCGATCTTAAAGCGGACCTTAACCCTGAATAAGAGCCTATCTTATATGTTTCCCACACCCTGTACATACAGATTTCCCACATTAATCCGGACCCTCATCCTGAATAAGAGCCTATCTTATATGTTTCCCCCTGTACATACAGATTTCCAACATTAATCCGGACCTTCACACTGAATAAGAGCCTATCTTATATGTTTTCCACACCGTGTGCATACAGATTGCCACATTAAAAATCATCCTACCTGCATCTACTGCATGTTATGAGCCTTTAAACATCCAAGATGGCGGCTTATGGAAGCCGCCATCTTATCAGGCAGCCTGCAAACAGGAAGTGCCTCCTGACTGTGCTGCTCTGCATTCTGGGACTGCTGACCTTTACCTGACCCCAGCTCTGCTCTGTCTGAGCAAAGCACAGCTATAACCCGCCCCTCTGTACCTTATCCCACTCTCCTCTCCTCAGTAAGTGTGATGCTTCTGAGTCAAGATGGCGGCGCCCGTATCCTAAAGTCCTGAACAGAGTTGCAGCCCAGTGGGGGAAAGAATAATAAGTAAGTGACAAAAAATTTAAAATATATTAACTTTAGATGCTGGGGAATAGTTTTATAAGGGTTTGGGCTTTTCAATAAATCATGGTGAAGGGGGTGCTCCGCTGTGCGAAACCCCACAGGTCGCCACCGGCGTCCGCATCCCCCGCTGCCGCTAACAGGGAGCATGCCCACGCCGGGCAATCACAAATGCTTGACGGGGGCACGCGCCTTGCTAGTGCAATAGCGGGGATTCGGCTGCTTGCTTTCTTATCGGCGCCCGCGCGGGCCCTGGCTTTAAAGCGGACCTTCACTCTGAATAAGAGCCTATCTTATATGTTTCCCCCCTGTACATACAGATTGTCCACATTAAAAATCATCCTACCTGCATCTACTGCATGTTATGAGCCTTTAAACATCCAAGATGGCGGCTTATGGAAGCCGCCATCTTATCAGGCAGCCTGCAAACAGGAAGTACCTCCTGACTGTGCTGCTCTGCATTCTGGGACTGCTGACCTTTACCTGACCCCAGCTCTGCTCTGTCTGAGCAAAGCACAGCTATAACCCGCCCCCCCCTGTACCTTATCCCACTCTCCTCTCCTCAGTAAGTGTGATGCTTCTGAGTCAAGATGGCGGCGCCCGTATCCTAAATTTCTGAACAGAGTTGCAGCCCAGTGGGGGGAAAGAATAATAAGTTAGTGACTAAAAACGTAAAATATATTAATTTTAGATGCTGGGGAACCATTTTTTAAGAGTTTGGGCTTTTCATTAAATCACGCTGAAGGTCCGGTTTAAGTCAGCGCTGGACGCACCACTCTCCGCCATCGGCGGCGCCCTGCTCCTGTGACCGCCAGGTGAGTGTTTGCGGCGGAGGGTTGCTGATAGTGGGGGCCCTGCTATGGGGCCCCGTCAGGGATGTACGCCCCTGATAGGTTGGATGGGTTAACCCTTTAGATTCTAAGCACTACCTTCACTGGGTACATGCGGCCAATCTCAAGTTCTATCACGTGTGATCCCGCCCCTTTTTGTCTCCACCCCCCGAGGGGTTTTATAATGATTCCTGTACAGTATGTTTTACCTTGTACAGCGCTACGGAAGAAGATGGCGCTATATATGAATAAGAATCATACGTTCTCGCTTCTCCTACCGTTAAAGAGGAACTACAGGGGCCCTGAGTCTAAAAGACTCCGGTGGCATCTAAGTTCCCCCTCTTGGGGCATCCCAATTTGACCAGTTTCACTCACCGAGTCGGGTGAAATCCCTTTTTAGGCCGAGTCTGCGCCGTGGGAATGCACGGAAGGTGAATGAATCAGGTGAGCTGCGGCAATGCACACAGCGGTGCCCGCGCTGCCCCTATGCAATGTACGCCGCCGCCGCCGCCGCCCACATGTAAGCACTACCTCTTAAAGTGGACCAACACCCAGGATTTTGACTATCCTGAGTTTTGGTCCACTTCCCTGGGGCACCCCGATCAGGGGAGCCCCGCTATGTGAAACCCCCCAGATTTCCAGTTAAAACTCTCCTCACCCCGCTCCTACGGAGCATGTGCGGCCGCTCGTCCAATCATTGGACTCGGAGTCACTGTGATCTGCGCGTCAATGAGACATCTTACCACAGCGGCTCCGAGCGCGCTGGTGGCCGCATCTTGCGCTTCCCTCTAACAGGGAGCGCGCCCACGTCGGCCATTCACAAATGCCTGGCACAAGAAGCGCGAGATGCGGCCGTGGCTCGCGCATGTGCCGTTAGACCGGGAGTAAGGTAAGTGTAGAGGGCGTCCGGGGGGGTTTCACACAGCGGGGCATCCCGATTTTGGATGCCCTGCGGGGAGGGATATAAAATTCCCGGGCTGATCAGGCAGGGTGTTGGTCCATTTTAAAGTGGCTCAAAACCCATCTGGACTGCCCCCCCCGGGCATCCAAAATTGGGATGCCCTGCTGTGTGGAACCCCCCAGGTCTCCCCGTTCACTCACTTCCGTTCCAAAAGCGCATGCGCGGGCACAGTCGCATCCCCATTATCCCTCTAGCAGAATGGGCGACGTGGGCACGCTCCGTGTTAGAGGGAAGCGAGGGATGCGGCCGTCAGCGCGCTCAGAGCCGCTGGACTTAGACGCCGTCTTAAAGTGGACCAACACCCTCCCAAGATCGGCCCGGGAATCTATAAGATACCCGGACCGATCAGCCCCCTGACTGCGGGGCACCCCGCTGTGTGAAACCCCCCAGATCCCCGAAATCCCTACCTTATCCACGATCCAGCGGAGCCCGCTGCCGCCTCCCGTGCGTCCCTCTAGCAGGACGCGCTCCCGCGCCGTCCGTTTGTGAATGGCCGACGCGGGCGCGCGCCCTGTAAGAGTGACGCGCGGGAGGCGGCGGTGGGCGTGCTTTCTTGTCCGTCGCTGCCTCCCGCTTGTCCATCGGCGGGGATTGGCAGCAGCGGTCACGTGGGAGCGAGGAGAGGTGAGTTTTTTTCGGGGTTTCTGGGGGGTTTCACACAGCCCGATCGGGGTGCCCCACCGAAGTGGACCAAAATCCTGGGTGTTGGTCCACTTTAAATGGTGTAACGTCAGCGGCTGATTGGATGAGCGGCCCGCAGGCTCCGTAGGACCTAGAAGAGGTGAGTTTCTTCGTGCGATCTGGGGGGTTACATCGATCGGGGGAAAGGACAAAAACCCAGGATAGTCCAAATCGTGGGTTTTGTTCCAGTTTAAACCAGCTAAATCAATTGCCCTGGGTAAATGTATTGGAGTGAAAGGGAACTGCTCTGCCATCTGCTGGTAAGTCAGTGAGCTACAGAGGATGTTTGGCTGCAGTAGGCTATGAGGATAATCATTAAGTTCCAGCGCTCCCTGGTGGTCTAGTGGTTAGGATTCGGCGCTCTCACCGCCGCGGCCCGGGTTCGATTCCCGGTCAGGGAACATTGTTTTTTTTTTTTTTATTTATTTTTTGGTCTGAAGTTTAGAATCTATAGGTTTCCAAAACCACACGTACAGGCAAAAGATCCCCCAGTATGCGGATAATGGCTGTGCCCTGTGCTGAAACCCCACATAGCAGGTGAACACCCAGGCAAAGGGGGGAGTCCCACACACTTCCCAAACCTATCCCAAATGAGACAGTGTGACACTACCTTTTATGGAAAGATATATAAAGTTTTATTAAGGGATATGTCCACAGAGAAATACACTATACTCTTTTAAAAGCAATTTAAAACACATAAAATCTCAAGACCATGGGATCCCACAAAATCCCAAAACACTGGGACAGGGTGAGGTTCTCGGCGCATGTCTGCCTGGCTAAGTACACATAGCACATGTTTATGATTTATTGCACTGTTTTTCTATGTTTTTTCCCCCCTCTCAGTGTCTGTATGGGGGTAGAGTGAGACTGATAGCACTGGATTGCACTTTATTTTTTGTACATTTGTATAAGATAGGATTATATATAAATTAGGTTATGCGCATTATATAAATTGTTTTTTTTGGGCGGGGTCTTCCACGACGTCACTACGCTACACCTGACTGCTTTCTACAGCGGTGCCTTTGACTTGTATCGCCCACGGCCGGGGCAGCAAGTAGTTTATGGTTTTCTTTCCTGCTTGATGATCCAAAGACGAGCAGAGGTGGATACAGACAGCCCTAATTGATTAGATGCGTGTATGAATTTGCGGAGGGTTAAGCGCAATAAAGCTTTTAAATTGCCCAGGTTATAAACAGTGTTACGCTATGTGTGGTTTTTAACATTTTTTCCCCCCATTCAACTGCTGAGCCGCGGGTTCTTGAAGTAATAGAGGATATTCATGTGGATAGTGCCTCCCTTATAAGCCACATATTGTTAGAAGACAATCATTGGAAATATTGTTGTGATTGGAGCTGATTTATGTGATGATGAGCCCTTTCTAATCGTGAATCTGGTATGTGCAATGTGATGTTGGTGGCGGTGTCACATGAAGTTTTATGAAAAGCACTGCTGGTGAATTATCGCAAGAGACATCTATGTAATTACATAGCCGGTTGGCATTATATAAATTGGTTGATACTGTATATAGATTTTTTGCATGTATATAGATGGACGAGGTACACATGTGTTCTTGTAGCCCTCCCCCCCATGAGATGTGTTTTTAATTTTTTGTACTGGATGAACAATAAATTGAATATATTTTGTCATAATAGCTTATGGTGGTGCCAGTTGTTTGGTTGGGCAGTGTTTTGGGGTTTTGTGGGATCCCATGGTCTTGAGATTATACCGTGTTTCCCCGAAAGTAAGACACCCCCGTTTGTAAGACGTATGGGGTGTTTCAGAGGGTTGGCCTAATATAAGCCGTACCCCGAAAGTAAGACATATGTCTTACTTTCGGGGAAATAACATTGTTGTCGAACAGGACCTACCTGGGAGGAGGAGAGGCGGCGGTGGATCCGGGGCTGCGAGCAGAAGACGAGCGGCGCCGGGTACAGAGGCTCTCACTGCAGCTGCGGGTGCTGCGAGGAGCCTGACGTGGAGATCATCCCTGCGCATGGGGCACGCCCACCGACCTTCGCGCAACACCCAGGAAGTGCCGGTAAGTGCGCGCGTGTGTGTGTGTGAGAGAGAGCGGCGTCAGGGGGCCAGGCTGACCCTCTGCTGGTGCTGTGCTGTCAGAGGCCGGGGGGAGAAGCCAGATACACAGCGGAACTCGCAGGTGGGTGATGTGAGGGGGACGCAGGGGGTATGACGAGGGGGGCAGCTTGGGCCGGGGGTTCCCTCCATGCTGCCCTTGTGTCATCTGTAAACTACTGCAGCACCCTTACTTGTCTGACCCACACAGATGCTGCAGTACTACAAGTCCCAGCATGCCTTGTTTATCCTCTGTAAAGGCAAGGCATACTGGGAATTGTAGTTCTACAGCATCTGGGTGATCCCTACTTTACAGTCTGACTGTGGAATCTTTGTGGTGGCCATCTTGCACAGACAGGACAAGCAAAGGCTCCAACATTTAAAGCGGAACCCCAGCCAGAGCTGATCAGTTTGAATTAGGTCCACTTAGATGTGGGCAGGGTTACAACCCTTTATCTGTCTTTGACTCCTCTGGGGAGATCTAGGGGCTCATGTACTATCATGATCACCCTATGGGGTGAGCTTGTCATTTTTTCCAATATAAGACATACCCCGAAAGTAAGACGTAGTGGGGCTTTTGGGGATAAAAAGAAAGTAAGACGGTGTCTTACTTTCGGGGAAACACGGTAGTAGTCTTTTGCCAACCAGGCACACCAGTTTATAGTAGATACTCAAACACTAGCTGGTGCGGTCTTTTCTCTTTTCTCTCTTTTTCTAAAACACATAAAACATAGACCTAAAGAGGGGGGGACATGTAATAAGGTTTAAGCCGTCCCTAACCCCGCTAGTATTATTGCTGTGCCCACTATCTACTTACATAAAAAATAATAATCTATTTATATATATTTATATATGTGCATATATCAATAAAAAGTTCTGATGTGCTAATACAAATAATAAGGGCCAGCTGTGTAGAGAAAAGGCAATAAGACACAGTAACAAAACAATCTCACATGTCAATGATTTTGGAGACAACCAGCAGACCACCGCCCCCCCCCCGCTCGCCGACGACGCGTTGCGTGACGTCACAGCATCACTTCCTCAGGGGTAAATAGTAGACATGTAGTTATTCCTCCCGTGTTAGATCCCTTATCCTTTAGATTGCAAGCTCCGAATTGCTGGGCCTCTATTCCGTATACATTAGGGGTGTCAGAAAAAATTGATTCTGTCAAGTATCGTGATATTTCATTCGAATCGTTTTTTTTCTTTCTAGTATCGATTCTGACTTCAGTAAAAGAAAAGTTAAAAAAAAAAAACCTCACCTGACCCCTCGTTCGACCCCTCGTTCGATCCGGCCGGCTCTCCTCTTCTCCTCCTCCTCCCCTCCCGGGGCTCTTCAGTCCTTAGAGAGCTTGACAGGCCCTCTCCCCCTGCTCCCGATGAGCGCCCCTTCGGTGGCGCTGTGGATGACGTCACCCCCGCGGGCGTCATCCCGGCTCCCAGCTGTTCAGCTGTCAGATGCTGATGATCACCGTCCAGAGGAGGATGGGGCAAGAGATTCTCTGATCCCTGATCTCCTGCCTCCCCCCCCCCCCCTTCCTCTGACCGGCATCTGTCATCGGATCGGCGAGGGACACAGGAGCTGACAATCAGAGGTGAGTAAAGGAAAAAAAAATTATTTTTTAATAAAGACATTTTCTCTGTGTAGTGCTTTTTTTTTTTTTTTTTTTTTTTTTATGGTTAACCCGTTGTTAGCTGGTAAAGGATCTATACCAGACCCCTATACTAGTAACAAGGTTCTGGGTCTGGCAAGTCACCTGCGGCTAGCGTGTGACTTGCTATTAAATCCGACCCCCCCCCCCCCCATTGCCTGCCTCCCCAAAGCCCAGGGGGGCAGAAGAACCCGGGGACATAGGCTATTCCGGCTCGCAGCCCGCAGGGCCAGGGGCCACCAATGCTGACCCCTGCACCCCCGGTTCTACAAGTCCCCTTAGCTGGTCTCGGGCTGGTTATGCGAGGGGGGGGGGGGCTCTTGTCATTTTTTAGGGATTTCTAAAGGTTTTTAACCCTTAAAGCGGACCTTCACTCTGAATAAGAGTCTATCTTATATGCTTCCCACACCCTGTACATACAGATTGCTCACATTAATCCGGACCTTCACCCTGAATAAGAGCCTATCTTATATGTTTCCCACACCCTGTACATACAGATTGCTCACATTAAAAATCATCCTACCTATCTACTGCATGTTATGAGCCTTTAAACATCCAAGATGGCGGCTTATGGAAGCCGCCATCTTATCAGGCAGCCTGCAAACAGGAAGTGCCTCCTGACTGTGCTGCTCTGCATTCTGGGACTGCCGACCTTTACCTGACCCCAGCTCTGCTCTGTCTAAGCAAAGCACAGCTATAACCCTGCCCCCCTGTACCTTATCCCACTCTCCTCTCCTCAGTAAGTGTGATGCTTCTGAGTCAAGATGGCGGCGCCCGTATCCTAAATTCCTGAACAGAGTTGCAGCCCAGTGGGGGAAAGAATAATAAGTTAGTGACTAAAAACATAAAATGTATTAATTTTAGATGCTGGGGAATCGTTTTTTTAAGAGTTTGGGGTTTTCATTAAATCACGCTGAAGGTCCGGTTTAACATTCCAAAATTGCATTGCAATGAATCGTCCATGAATCAAGATATATTGGGATATATCGTAGCGCCATACGTGTATCACATCACCAGATTCTTTCCAATTCACACCTCTAGTGTACATACCATAGAGGCAGCACAGACATGTGCCCCCGAGGCAGCGGAACGAAGGAGCCTGGAGCAAGCTCCCTGCAGTGTGTCTTCAGCATGGACGCCTTGTGACTACCCATGCCACCTCTCTCACCCACGCCAGCTTCTCCTGGCCCCCGCCGCACGGCTCCCTGCACACGCCGTCTGCTGCCCCGGACCACCCTGCTCTCTGTGTGTGCGCCATGCACCATCCTCGTCTTCATGCGCATGCTGCACACCTCATGACCACCTGCCCGGTTAGTCTCCGGGAGGATGGGGAGCTGTGGCTATGGGGCCCCATCAGCTCTATGTACAGCCCTGTCTGTATGTATCGTGTTATCAATGTCTATTTATTAACCATGGGGGTTATTTAAGAATAGCTAGCGCCAGGTAATGCTACCTAGCGGCAGGTAGCGTATGGTGAACGCCGGGCTCAGTACACAAAACCACATTTAATAAAGCGAATCTGGTGAGCGCCTCTAACAGCGCCATATAGCGCCACATATATTATTACAGGCGGCTCAGCGTATAGCACCTCTAACAGCGCCATGTAGTGTCACATGTATTATTACAGGCAGGTCAGTGTATAGCGCCTCTAACAGCGCCATGTAGCGTCACATGTATTATTACAGGCAGGTCAGTGTATAGCGCCTCTAACAGCGCCATGTAGTGTCACATGTATTATTACAGGCAGGTCAGTGTATAGCGCCTCTAACAGCGCCATGTAGCGTCACATGTATTATTACAGGCAGGTCAGTGTATAGCACCTCTAACAGCGCCATGTAGCGTTACATGTATTATTACAGGCAGGTCAGTGTATAGCACCTCTAACAGCGTCATGTAGCGTCACATGTATTATTACAGGCAGGTCAGTGTATAGCACCTCTAACAGCGCCATGTAGCGTCACATGTATTATTACAGGCAGGTCAGTGTATAGCGCCTCTAACAGCGCCATGTAGCGTCACATGTATTATTACAGGCAGGTCAGTGTATAGCACCTCTAACAGCGCCATGTAGTGTCACATGTATTATTACAGGCAGGTCAGTGTATAGCGCCTCTAACAGCGCCATGTAGCGTCACATGTACTATTACAGGCAGGTCAGTGTATAGCACCTCTAACAGCGCCATGTAGCGTCACATGTATTATTACAGGCAGGTCAGTGTATAGCGCCTCTAACAGCGCCATGTAGTGTCACATGTATTATTACAGGCAGGTCAGTGTATAGGGCCTCTAACAGCGCCATGTAGCGTCACATGTATTATTACAGGCAGGTCAGTGTATAGCACCTCTAACAGCGCCATGTAGCGTCACATGTATTATTACAGGCAGCTCAGTGTATAGCACCTCTAACAGCTCCATGTAGCGTCACATGTATTATTACAGGCAGCTCAGTGTATAGCACCTCTAACAGCGCCATGTAGCGTCACATGTATTATTACAGGCAGGTCAGTGTATAGCACCTCTAACAGCGCCATGTAGCGTCACATGTATTATTACAGGCAGGTCAGTGTATAGCACCTCTAACAGCGCCATGTAGTGTCACATGTATTATTACAGGCAGGTCAGTGTATAGCGCCTCTAACAGCGCCATGTAGTGTCACATGTATTATTACAGGCAGGTCAGTGTATAGCACCTCTAACAGCGCCATGTAGTGTCACATGTATTATTACAGGCAGGTCAGTGTATAGCGCCTCTAACAGCGTCATGTAGCGTCACATGTATTATTACAGGCAGGTCAGTGTATAGCGCCTCTAACAGCGTCATGTAGCGTCACATGTATTATTACAGGCAGGTCAGTGTATAGCGCCTCTAACAGCGTCATGTAGCGTCACATGTATTATTACAGGCAGGTCAGTGTATAGCACCTCTAACAGCGTCATGTAGCGTCACATGTATTATTACAGGCAGGTCAGTGTATAGCGCCTCTAACAGCGTCATGTAGCGTCACATGTATTATTACAGGCAGGTCAGTGTATAGCACCTCTAACAGCGCCATGTAGCGCCACATATATTATTACAGGCGGCTCAGCGTATAGCGCCGGCGCTCTAGGTTCAGGAGCGCCATGTAATACCTCAGTATCGCTCTCCCATACATTTCAATGGTGTTTTATTTGGTTGTGTATAAATAGCGTTTTTTTTTATATTTTTATGCAGAATTGCCATTACAGGTCTGGCACTAAAGTGTTAATGTCACAGTGTTATAACAATGTCATTCCATGTGTTTTCGCTTTGTTACTGGTGGATATGTGTTCAAAATCAGACTTTGATCACACAGCATCTGGCGCTCTATGCTACAGCGCCCAGCTTTAGAGCGCCGACACTGGGTGTGTGTAGCTTTTGATTAAATATGGTGTGGAGCCCCGAGTGCTGGCGCTACCTATCGCTTGCTGCAGCGTTGCCCTGTTGTTAGAGGAAACGTAGTCTTGGGCTCTATGACCTTAGGACACCACCTAGCGTTCTTCATTGGCTCTGCAGTGAATCAAGGAGAGCGCTTCTACAGCGCCCACCACACATCACATTCATTAATGCCGGCCAGTATAGTACAGCGACACTTGGCCGGCCGCTAAGCTAGGTTATAGCGCCCGACACCCTCTACTATCGGTCGCTCTAAGCGCCCCTGTACAGACCCTCACCTGGCAATACGTGGCGCTAGTAATAAATCGGCCTCCACATCTTATAAGTGTATGATTTTATTTACCCCGTCTCTTTTCTCTTGTATCTCTTATCTTGTACAGCACAAACAAAGATGCTGGAGCAGGTATGACTGATACAATTTTTTTTTTCTCTTTCAATAGTTTTTATTGAGAAAATTAGCATTACAGGCTGATTCATTACTAGAGCCTCAAACAGCCTCAAACATCGCCGGTGCTCAAAATCGGGTAGTTGTAGCCCAGAGCTCCAGATACTGTGTGATTAAAGTCTGTTTTTGAACATGTATCCACTAGTAACAAAGTGAAAACATATGTAACATGAACACTTTAATACCAGACATGTAAGGAGAAATCTGCATAAAAATGTTATTAATCAAAAAAGTTTTCAAAAATGTCATTTTCTAGGCCAGGATACATGTCAGAAAGATTTGTGTTTTTATTTAAAAAAAATAAAATAAAAAATTGGGATCAGGAAAGGGATTTAAAGGAGCAGTATCGCGAAATTTGCATTAAAAAAGATAAATAATTAAATAACCACACAATAGCTTCCAACATGTGTATAAATAATGTGGCGATAGAAAAAGGAAAAAATATCTGTATAATGCCAATGGCTCAGTCCATTTGCTGAATAGGGGGATCTGCTGGGTTGTATTTAGTGAGCTGCTTCATTTAGCCCACTGGTCTCCTAGCAACACTTTACCTCAGAGGCTGACACTGTAATCAGTGGTAACGGCTGTGTGTGTGTGAGGTGCTGCTTTTGTTATGAGACCAGGTGACTCAAATGTGTAAAATCTATACAAAATAAACTAAACTGACTGAAAATAACTGAAATTCTTCTTTGAATAACTGTGCAGGAAAATCTAAAGGTATTAAGGTGGAACAAAACCCTGAGTGGCCGACCCTGAAGTTTATATATAGACCCGGCCATTGACCTTCCCCCTTGGGCATTCTAAATCAGGATGCCCCACTGTGTGAAACGACCCCTGGAAAACCACAGATCCCCCCATTTTTCTGGCGCGCTCATGCATATAGTCATTTAGACAGGCCGGGCAGCCAGGAAGGTTACTGCTCAGGCTCCCCATCTGCGTGCAAACAGAGCTGATTGGATGAGAGCCCGCGCATGCTCTGTGGGACAGGGAAAGGTACATTTTCACAGGCGAACTTGGGGATTTCACATATCAGGGGGACATACCTAGGGGCACAAAACAAAACTCCAGATAATACCATTTTGTGAATACTCACCTTGTAAAATGGGTATTATAAGTATGTCACACACCCCGCTTCAAGAATCCATAACATGTGGGTAATATCGTCCTGAAGAGGCGTTCCTGCAGAGATGATAGTAAAAAAGAAAGCCCCTCCCTGATCCATAAATACCTGGGACCTCCCACTCATCACCCAGTATACAGAAGCAGTAATATAAGGGACCAGGAAGAGGCAAAAATAAAACACAACCACGCAAAGTTCACCAAATAGAGGATCCTGAAAACAGAGAAGGGCGGGTGAAGCGGGGTGTGTGACATACTTATAATACCCATTTTACAAGGTGAGTATTCACAAAATGGTATTATTCTAAGTATGTCACACACCCCGCTTCAAGAATCCATAACATGTGGGACATCCAATAGCAGTGTCCGTAACAAGGGCGGGAATCCAAAAACCAGGCAACAATGCACAACTTTAAACCACTGCAGCTTGCAAAACTTTGCGTCCAAAAACAGCATCCGCGGACGCCCAAACATCAACCTTGTAAAACTTGGAAAAAGTGTGAACAGACGACCAGGTAGCGGCCTTACAAACTTGCTCAACAGAAGCCTGGTGCTGAAAAGCCCAAGAAGCTCCAACCGCACGAGTAGAATGAGCTGTAACACGGAAAGGGGGACTCCTCCCCTTGGCAGAATAGGCCCCAATGATGGCCTGACGAATCCACGTACTAATGGAAGATTTGGCAGGAGCCAAACCTTTCCTAGGCCCGGAGGGCACCACAAAAAAGGCGTCCGTCTTACGAAAGGAAGACGTAACCTCAAGATAATGTTCCACAACACGAACCACATCCAGAGAATGCAACGCCCTTTCCTTGTCATTGCTAGGATTAGGGCATAGAGAAGGCAGAACAATGTCCTGATTCAAATGAAAAGCCGAGACCACCTTCGGAAGAAAATCCGGCTTGAAACGAAAGACCACCTTGTCCTGATGCTTCTCAAAGTACGGAGCTTTAATGGATAAAGCTGCCAACTCAGAAACACGCCTAGCCGAAGTGATAGCCACCAAAAAGGCCACCTTTTGAGTAAGCGAAGACAAAGCAACCTCATTCAAGGGCTCAAACGGAGGACCCTGAAGAGCGGAGAGAACAAGATTCAAATCCCAAACTGGAACCAATGGCTTCCTAGGCGGACGAACATGCGTGACTCCTTGGAAAAAAGTCCTGACTAAAGGATGAAGCGCAAAGGATCGTTGAAAAAACACCGCCAAGGCAGAAACCTGCCCTTTCAAGGTACTAATTTGGAGCCCCAGATCCAAACCATGTTGAAGAAACTCCAGAATCCTAGGAATGGAGAACTCACGACAAGAGAAGGACCTACCTTCACACCAATCAATATAGGACCTCCAGGTCCTATAGTAAACAGAAGAAGAAGACCGCTTCCTGGCACTGATAAGAGTTTGAATCACCGCGTCAGAAAGACCTTCGTCCTTTAAGATGGCGGTTTCAGCAGCCACGCCGTCAAAGCCAGCGATGGTAAATTGGGATAGCGAAGCCGACCCTGGGTGAGCAGGTCCGGCAGCAGAGTCAGAGCGAACTGATCCTCTGCCAGCCTTACAAGATCTGCGAACCAAACGCGCCGTGGCCACCTCGGGGCCACTAGAATCGCCGCCGCGCCTTCCAAGGCCAGTTTGCGCACTACTCTGGCTAGCAGCGGAACAGGAGGGAACAGATAAAGGAATCCCAGTTCCCTCCAGGACAGAGACATGGCATCCACCGCCAGAGCCAGAGGGTCCTGTGAGAGAGACACAAAGACTGGAAGCTTGTGATTGTGACGAGAGGCAAAGAGGTCCACCGCTGGGACCCCCCACCTGCGACATATCGAACGAAACACCCTGGGACTGAGAGACCACTCCCCCTGACGAGAGGAGGCCCTGCTCAGCAAGTCCGCCTCCGTGTTCTCCACTCCCGGAATGTAGACTGCTGAGATACACGGGACGTGAGTCTCCGCCCAGTCCAGAATCAAAGACACTTCCCTGAGGGCACCCCTGCTGCGAGTCCCCCCTTGGTGATTGATGTAAGCAACCGCCGTCCTGTTGTCCGATCGGACCTGAACTGGCAGGCCTCTCAACTGAAGAGTCAAACGAAACAGAACCAACCTGATGGCTCTCAACTCCAGAATATTGATGGGCTCGTGAGCCTCCTGAGGACTCCACAGACCCTGAAAACGGAGGTCCTTCCAAACACCCCCCCAACCTGACAGACTGGCATCCGTGGTGACCGTTTCCCAACATGGAGCCAGGAAGGATCTGCCCATCGACAGATTGACAGACCCCAGCCACCATTGAAGAGAACGACGAACTCGGGGAGTCAACCGGAAGGACCGGTCCAATGACGACTGCGACCTGTCCCAAACCGTCAACAGATGCAGCTGAAAAGTCCTCGTATGGAACTGGGCAAAGGGAACTGCCTCGAATGAGGCCACCATGAGCCCCACCAGCCTCATCCCTAACCGGATGGTCGGATGAGGAGCCAACAAGAGAAGCTGAACTAACTCCTGAATCAAAAGAATCTTGGCCTGGGGCAGAAACACCCTGGCCTGCGAGGTGTCCAGAGACATCCCCAGAAAAGTCACAACTCTGGACGGACAAAGAGAAGACTTGGGGTGATTGATCACCCAACCGAACCTCTCCAGAGTGGACACCACCACTCCGGTGTCCAACTCCGCTTGGTTGAAAGAAGAGGCCATGATCAGTAGATCGTCCAGATAGGGCACAATGCGAATACCCTGAACTCTGAGAAGTGCCATCACCCCCGCTAGCACCTTGGTGAAAACCCGAGGAGCCGAGGTGAGACCGAAAGGTAGTGCCACAAACTGAAAGTGCCGATCCTCCACCACAAACCTGAGAAACCTCTGATGTGCAGGAAAAACCGGAACGTGTAGATAAGCATCCTTGATGTCTATGGACGTCAGAAAGTCTCCCTGACGAAGAGAGTGAATGGCCGAGCGCAACGTCTCCATGCGGAATTTGCGCGGCCGAATGAACCTGTTGAGAAACTTCAGATCCAAGATAGGACGGACCGACCCGTCCTTTTTGGGAACCGTGAACAAATTGGAATAGAAGCCCCTGCCCTGTTCCGAGGGGGGCACTGGGCAAATGACAGCCATGTCCAGAAGATTCTGCACTGACACCAGGAGCCCCTGCGCCACCAGAGGCTCCGAAGGCATCCGAGACCTGAAGAACCTGGAGGGGGGGCGGAGCTCGAACTCTAGCTTGTAACCGGAAGACACCACTTCCCGGATCCATCTGTCCGAGACTTCTTGATCCCAGATCTGGGAGAAGTGTCTCAGCCGTCCCCCCCACCCGCAAGGGTGAGGGCGCCCCCTCATTGCTGAACTGGCTTAACAGCCGGCTTGGGCTTAGAGCCCCAACTGTATCCAGAACGGGCACGCCCTCTGCCCCTGTTTCCGGAATCTCCTCTGGAAGAGGGAAATGCAGAGCCTCTGCCAGATCTGGCTCCACGAAAGGAAGTTGAAAAGGCAGGCGGCCCCCGAAAGGGACGGCGCTGCTTCTTACGTTGAGGTAACCTACCACCCTTAGTGACGGAGTCCAAAGTTTCACCAAAAAGCCTCAAGCCAACAAAAGGTAAGGCCGTCAGAGACTTTTTTGACATAAAATCGGCCGCCCACTGGCGCAGCCAAACCGACCGCCGAATAGTCACCAACAAAGCCGACGTCCTACCACACATCATCAAGGCGTCATCCAAGGCTGTTAATACAAAGGATAAAAATAACTCACACCGTTTGAGACTAAGGAACTCGGCACTACCAGGGCGAAGCCCGGAAGAGGTCAACAAGTCCCTGACCACAGACCTGGCAGCCAACACCATAAGCTCTGAGGCGCACACAGGCCGTATGGCTGACCCAATGCTAGAAAAGCCATGACAAGCCATTTGATCAATACGTTTATCCTCCCCATCCTTAAGGGTGGAACAATCCGGTCTATTTAAAACCGAGGAATTAGACAATCCCAAAACCGGAGCATCGACCTCGGGCGGGGAAGCCCAGCGCTTAACCGCCTCCGAAGGAAAAGGATATTTCCTATCCCAACCTTGAGGGATACCAGGGAGCCTAGCCGGCCTGTCCCATTCCTTGTCAATGATTTTGTCAAAGTGCCGTTGCGTAGGAAACTCCAAGCGCGGCCTGGACTCCTCAAACAACTCACCCTCCTGTTGTGACGCCACCTCGGGGGGGGGAGATATTCAGAACTTCCAACATCAGCGCAAGGGCGTGGGAAGAATCCGAGGATCTCCCCAACTCACTAAATTCCGCATCAGCGCCAGCAGACTGCTCATCGTC
The DNA here is from genome assembly GCA_027917425.1 of Gastrophryne carolinensis. Lineage (NCBI taxonomy): Eukaryota > Metazoa > Chordata > Amphibia > Anura > Microhylidae > Gastrophryne > Gastrophryne carolinensis. Next base: position 16,110,198 of record CM051235.1, on the reverse strand, counting down.
CGAGACCTCTGAACCCTCAGAAACTTCACCTTCCTCTAGCCCAGAATAATCAGAATAATCCAGATTATTAAACTCATCCAGAACATCAACCGGCGCAGCCGGAGACAAATGCTTCCTCTTAGCCGGAGCCTTGCGGGCGACCGAACTGGAAACAATTCTCTCAAGGTTGGCCAATCTGGCGCACATCTCGGATTGCAGATCCCTACCCATGACAACGTCACAAGGAGCGCTTGTCAGGGTGGGAGGTTGAGATGACTCGGCCGGCGGTGCTGACCCAGGAGCCTGGGATCCGGACTGCCGCGCAATAGTTTGCTGAGCACACGGTATACAAAGCAATACATCGTCCCCAGAAATGGATGCAGCGCACAGCATGCATCTATTGGAATGCCCCGCAGGGATCCCTGCCCCAGTAACCGGGGATGCCTCCATAGGTGAACTTTGAATAGTCTGTAAGACCCAGGGAATTACGCTGGTAAGCGACCCGGGATGCCCCTTTAAAGTCCCGAGTGGGAGGATTTTTGCAAGACTAAACCCAGGGATCTAGGACCGGGAGAAACCCCCTAATTACTAAGGAAGGGTCCTCCTGGTAAACCACCGCTCTGTAAGAGAAGGAAAAGGGGACCCCAATAAATGAATGACAAGAAAAAACATACAAACATATGGTAAAAACCAGATAAGGCCCAAAGGCCACTCACGTGTCCAGAAGCGAGGAGCAATGGCGCCGCACAGCACGAGGCGCAGAGGGAAGGAAGAAGGAGGCGTGGCAGCGCGGACCGCGCGAAGATGGAGGACCGCCTAACGCCGCCCTCAGCAGAGTCACCTCAAGCTCCGCAACGGAGCCTCCAGAGACGGCCAGGCAGCGGGGGAGGGGCGGAGCCGCGGGGTGCGCGCGAAGGCCCCGGCCCCGCCCTCCCCTCCCGACGCGTCCAGACAGAAGACCCCGGCCGGGACACTGAGACCGGCGCCGCCGTCTACCGCGGCGCCGGAGATGGAATGACGAGCGGGCGGGTGTGACCGCCGGCACCGGCGGCACACCCGTCCAGCAGCAGACATCAAACAGCAGCGGAGAGCCGGCCGCGGCAGGCGCCGCGGCCCGGCCCCGCTCACAGACTCGCGTGAGGGGAATGCTCCCCTCACACCACAGAAGTGAACACCCCGGCCGCAATGGCGGCCGCGGTGTCACACAGCAAAGTGAAAACATACATTGCACACAGTGAATAAAAATAAAGAATAATAGGGAATAATAAAAATAAAGAATAAAGAAAATAAAATGCTCCCCTAACTACCAGACAACTGCATATATAGAGGGACCCCCCCAGACCCCACTGAATGGGACATGGGAATTAAAGGGAGACCCCCCCGGGGCCCAGCACCAAGGGACGGGGCATCCCAAACCGGGGTCACCAACCCGGCGTCCCGCCTACCCTCTTATTTAGGGTCTCACGGGGAAACGTCTGCTGCAAGGCACCAAGGTGCCAGCATACCCTCGCTCGGGCCCGCAGCCAAGACTGAGGAGGCACAATTGTAGATCTGACAGGAAAGAGAAAGCCCGAACGGAAATAACCAGAAAAAAGGCCGGGAGTTACCCCGGCTACCTGACATCCCCCTGTGCAAGGAGGAGACATCATCTTCTGACTTGCTCGCCGTCTTGCAGAGATGGAAGACTGGGGTGATGAGTGGGAGGTCCCAGGTATTTATGGATCAGGGAGGGGCTTTCTTTTTTACTATCATCTCTGCAGGAACGCCTCTTCAGGACGATATTACCCACATGTTATGGATTCTTGAAGCGGGGTGTGTGACATACTTAGAATAGTGAAAATCCTGGGTTGGGCTTTGCTCAAAACACACAAAGCTGAAAGAAAGATCATATGGAAAAATGAAAAATAAGAATATGAAAGAGAAAATGGTAAACTGAAAGATTCTGCAGCAGAGCCAACATGAAGAGAAAACTGTCAAAATGTTTAGAGCAAAAAAACGGGATGTAAATCCAAAAATCCAATTCTGAAATAAAATAACCCCCCCCCCCCCCTCCAAAAAAAAAAAGAAAAACTGGCAAGTCTGAGATTTGAACCAATGACTCTGGTTCAAAGACATTGAATTTACCAATGAGCTAAATGACTTCTAGAGTTTTTCGTTCTGTTTTAGATAGGAGTTCTGTCCAGGCAATGTTGCAATATTATGCTGGACGGCTGCCAGCACTGAACAGCTGATTACTTTGTTACATTGTTTCCCCCCTCTCCTCAGCATGGAACAGGCCAGAGTGTCGGGCCCCGACACGCAGCAGACATAAACATGAGCTATTAGTCTCCAGCTGCTCAACACAGACATTTTTTATTTCTACATTTGTAATTCTTACTCCAACACTTACCTACATTCAAAGTAACATTTAAATATAAGTCACCAAGAAAAATTTGCGATACTGCTCCATTGAAATGTATGGGAGAGCGCCAGGTAGAGACAGGTAATACGTGGCGCTCTGCAAGGCTGAACACCGGCGCTGTACGCTGAGCCTGGGATAATGATGAATCGTACGCTACATGGCGTTGTTCCAGTCGCTCACCAGATTTGGCTTCATAAATGTGTAATTGCCCGGCGTTCACCTGCCGCTGCCTGCCGTTTAACAGCCACTACCTGTCGCTTTCCCTTCATGAATAAGGCCCCAAGTATACTATTAAATGTTGAACATGTTGTTCATGAAATACAGCTTTAACAACCTGCTTTACAGACCAGGCTAGAAATGTAGACGCTATCTGACCACTATTAACAGTATCGAACCACCTCTACATCCCACAGCAATTCTTCTTATCCACTAGGATCCTCCTAACCCCACCATTGTACCTAAATACACTCTACTCCGGGGCCTGCTGTCTATAACCAGAAATACACCACACAAGTACCCTTGCCCCCCCCCCCCCCCCCCCAGTGAAAAGAACTGAAAAGAAAGGAAAAAAAGCCCTAAGGCCCATCAGACCAGAGACTGAAAAGCCTCCTGGATGAGACCATAACCCAAAGGTTTGTGAAGGCCCCCTTTGCAGAGCAAGTGGTGCAGGCCCCCGGGGCATGAGCCCCTTGCATATCCCTCATAATTTGGCCCTATACACTTCTGTCTTAAACTTTCAATGATGCTCTAATTGTCTTTGTAGCAGTTGATCAGAGGAAGTCCTGATCAAAAGTGCATCAAAATATACAGCTGCCTAGCCCTCCCTGGTGGTCTAGTGGTTAGGATTCGGCGCTCTCACCGCCGCGGCCCGGGTTCGATTCCCGGTCAGGGAAAACAATCTTCTTGTCGCTCTGGACTTTGGCCAATAGCAGCAGATGACCCTCTCATGAGTGGATGCCATGGCTTTGGGTGGCCGAAGCAACGACTTTTGCACCTAAACTAAGCTCTTAACAGCTATAAAGTTGGTTGCTTTTCAGACATGAACCTATTACAGTACCTTGACATGCTGCTGAGTATATGTTTGGCTCCAAAACATGGATACATGGAACTTCTAAAAATTGCATTGCACCAATACTCTATAAGCATGATTCCTAAGTGGAAATAAGGCAAACCAGAATACGTCAATGCTGAAGTGGTGGGACTTTACCTTCTCACATTGCACCAATACTCTATGCGCATGAGTCCTAAGCTGAAATAAGGCGAACCCGAATACGTCAATGCAGAAGTGGTGGGACTTTACCTTCTCACCACATTCTATTTTGCTAGTCCACTCTGCTGCTACATTTTTAATCCCCTTTTGGAGACATTCCTAGGAACTGAAGGAAGGGGCATTTCGAATGCTAAACTCTTCAGTTCAGCTTCACCAGTAGAGGAAGATGGTAGGTATCACCATGGGTAATATTGCTGTGCTGCTCATTTGGCTATATACCTCTCCTGGCTTCCAGTGGCCCTAAGCAGCATGTGTCCCTGGTGGTCTAGTGGTTAGGATTCGGCGCTCTCACCGCCGCGGCCCGGGTTCGATTCCCGGTCAGGGAATGTGACTTTTTGCTGTAATTTTGCCCTTCAGAAAGGCTTCCGGTTGCAGCTGCTGTTGTCCAGCTTATAGACACTTATTTCCAAGATTATTAATTAAGATCCTTTTTCTTTCTCACATTGTTCCGATATTTGGATAATAATAATGTGCAACATCCTTCTTAAAGCAGAACAAAACTCACGATTTTGACTTTCCTGGGTTTTGCTCCTCCCCAGATCACCTATGATAACTCACCTTTCCCCAGTCCTATGGCGCATACCCAGGCTGTCGTCGAATCGGAGCCGTTTGCTTTGCATATTAATGCCCGGCATATGGCTCTGTTTAAACACAGAGCTTTGCAATAGGGCAGCCGGAGCGGTTGCATCCCCAATTTCCCCTTTACCAAAAATACTAGGCCCTAGAATAGCCCAAAAAGTCCCTATACAGTTAAACTGCACACCAAGAATATATAAAAGTATAAATGTAGAAATTTATTAATTCATCCTTAGAACAACACAAGACATCACAAGACTCAATTAAAAAACATATACACAAATATTGAGGAAAGGGGTTTGTCCTATTATGAGCTATTAATAATAATTGATACACACTATCGAATGCTCAATGCATAATTATTGGTAATAAAAAACATGTCTGATTCATATTAAATAATTTCTTTGGCTGAAAATGCAGGCGTGTTGAAATGAAGAAGTGATACATGCATAAAAGTGAAAAATAGAAAGGAGAGTTCAAAGTAAAAAAGTGTGCAAAGTGTCTACGTGACTAAAGTGTGAAGTGAAAAGTAATTTAGTACTGTGGTATAGCATCCAGAAAAAACAAGTGCATGAGGAGCTCAGCCTAATATTGTGCAGGTAGTGCACACGCCAGCATAATAGCCAATCATTCAAAATCACAAGGTTAATGTAATAAATTCTTAACATCACCAAATCCAGAAGCTCAGGACCCCAGAACCGCAACTAGCCACCGACGCGTTGCGTGGCCTTCTGCCACTTCGCCAGGGTGAAATTTCCCCTTTAGACTGGGGGGTGCTTCCGCCCTCAGCCTGGCTGAATGGATGGGTGCGGGAGCGCACATCAGCCCAGAGATGCTAGGGATGCTTCACACAGGGGGGATTCACACAGTGGAGCATGCCAATATGTAATACCCCAAGGAAAGTCCAGCAACTGGCCCTGAAGAGTTATATATAGACCCCAGTCCGCCCAGTGTTTTGTACTGCTTTAAGTAGTTGTCCTTTAAAGTGGACCGAAATTGGCCTTGGCATCTGAGACTCCAGGTCCGCCTGGTTCCCTCTCCCGGGGGCATCCTGATTTAGGAGTCCTTGCTATGTGAACCCCCAGTTCCCCGCTATGCTTACCTAACCAATAAGCCTACAGTTGTATGCACAGCCGGCAGCGGTGGCATCAATTGCATCCTTCTCGGGCTGTGCGCAGCCAGCTCCGCCGTAACTGAATGACTGGCGTGGCCGCGCACAGCCGAAGGGGGCGAGTGATGCCACACGCCGATCGTGTGTGCGGCTGGGAATCCATTCAGCTTCTCCATTAATATGCGCGGCCAGTGAAACTGATTAGAGAGCCGCACCGTGCCCTCGTGGAAAGGTAAGAGAAGATGTCGACTGGCGCAGTGGAGCATCCCAAATCGGGAAGGCCCAAGAGGGATGGACCAAAACCTGGGATAGTGAGAATTCTATGTTGTGGTCCACTTTAATTGGGCTTAGCTGGCAACCTAATTATCACAGGTGTGTATACAAAAGAATCCCTGTTAAGCACCACTCAATCTGATCAAATTATAGGGGGAGATGTGTGCAGAAAGACCTCCAAACCTTTAATTGGTACAACCAAACACAAAAGAAGAGAACCCTGTGGTACCAGTAATCCACAGATAAATTAGGTTAAGCAGGCCGCACCACCCTCACCCCAAAGATCAATCAAAGATCAATCAAAAATATTCATTATTTAGATTTTATTCATAATAATTGCTTAAAACAACACACACATTAAGTCTTCACAACATACATTTAAAAACATATAAATGACTAAACTCAGCAGGAGTTCCCTATGTACCCCATTATATGCCTACTATCCCCCAAAAGCAAGCACATTGTGGTCTCAATTTAAAGTGCTAAATAAAGTGACCAGTGCAGTATCAAGTATCAATTTAAAGTGCTATATAAAGTGGCCAGTGCAACATATGATCCCATACACAATGAAACATCAAATACCTCAGTGCAAATGTGATCGCCTCCTGCTGAGAACATATACATCCACCCACGCGTTCCGTGACACAGGGTCACTTTCTCAAGGTGTTATGATGAATCAAAGACCCGAATGCCTGCCCTATGAAGTGGAGCGAGCGGAAGCGCCCACCCAACACCGCCCCCCGTGCACAGGTGTGTGAGATGGATTTTTGTAATCCAAAGAGCCTTGGGATACAAAACAAGCCAGGAGTTTCATTGGGAAAAATATAATCTGTGCTACACTTACATCCACTTTGCATATTCATTTGGATCCTGGTATTTAATAACCGGCCTTGCCCCCCCCCCCCAAGAATGGGGTGCAGCAAGCGCGCCCCTCCTCCATCCACTCAATCTGATCCACTTGGCACAAACTGGTCAAGCGCTGGGGATAACTGCAGCCAAAAAGTCTATTAATATGCGGGAATGGCTGCTATCCACTTACATCTGGGCACATGGGCCCAAGAGGTATTCTCGCCTCCGCACCGCATGCCACCTTGGTTGCGCTGCCCGTATATATCGGCCATATGTTATTGCTATAATCGGGGGTCCAGTTTCACACCAGCTAAAACAGTTGTCACAGCGGCCATTAACCCTGTGTTAGCCAAGTGCCGCTACTCAGCCTATCACAGTGATGAGGCAGTGTTGCGGGCGTGGCTAATTAACGCTTATGCGTTTCGGTCCGCCTTCTGCCGCAGGCTCTCGTCTAATCAATGCTGTATACTGTGCATTTACAGGAGGTCCTACTACCTCGTTACTAGCCCTGGAGTCTAGTGTGTGTGATTGCCCTAATAATCAATGAGGCAGCATAGTCACCCTCCCGCACCTAGCTGTTCAGATATTTTGGGGGTGGGAACAGGGAGGTCAGGGATGCGGATGGCTTCCTCATGCCGAAGCTCTGTTTAAAGAGGAACAACACACAAAAAATAACTTTTTGGGGTGGTGGTCCTCCCTAGTGAAGCATCCCGATTTAGGATGTCCCTGCTGTGCTCCCAAGTGGGGACACTCAGCCAAACAGTGGCGCTCGTTCCAGTTAAGATTTCTGGTGCGGCTAAAGAAAAGCCCCAGGCCGCATCCCCATCCCTTCGTTTAACTGCATTTGTGCCCATTCAGAAAGGCCTGGGGCAAGCGCACCCACGGCGGGGGGTAAGTCATCCAAAATTGGAATGCCCCGCTTTGTGAAATCGCGCTGTTCACTTTTCACTGTTTCACACAGGGGGGCATCCCCGATCGGGGAAAGTACCAAAACCCAGGATAGTCAAAAGCCAAGGGCTGTTTGGCAGCACTGATTGGATGAAAGCGCACGCATGCACCTTGAGAACGTTGGGAAGGCAAGTTTTATGGGAGATCCGGGAAGTTTCACATAGCGGGGCATCCCAAATCGGGATGGAACCAAAACCCGGGATAATGTTCCACTTTAATACATGGTATACAGGTCTATGCCATGTGACTGCTGGAAAGGTCAGTCATTTCAAACTATGTTATCCAGCCATAGAAATCGAAATATTCCTTGCTTTTTCGGCCAATCAGATGCGATAAAAATTACGTTACTAACCTTCAATACAGAGGAATGATTTGCAGGCAATAATTTGCATTGTCTGCAACTCGCACACACACACGTCAACCTGTTTATCTGTTTAAATGGACAGTCCAGAGAACGTGCTGTGTCTCGTGTCTTACTATTTCCATGTCTGGTAGGGGGAGATATCTGAGAATTCGGCATTCCAGGCGGTTTCTTGTTAGGGGCCTTTATCCCACCACCAGAGGGGAATTAGCTCAAATGGTAGAGCGCTCGCTTAGCATGCGAGAGGTAGCGGGATCGATGCCCGCATTCTCCAAGTCTTTTGCAACGAGCACAATGTCCGGCTTGTAACATACCGGTAATTCACTCTTTTAAGTAATTAAGTGAATTCATTTGTTATTTGACCAAATACGGATTCTACTTTAATATATTTTGTTAATCTTTTTATACAAGATACATTGCCTTTTGTTCATATGGGGTCTGTGCCTTTTTTTTTTTTCATACGGGGACTGTGCCTTTTTTTTTCATACGGGGACTGTGCCTTTTTTTTTCATACGGGGACTGTGCCTTTTTTTGTCATACGGGGACTGTGCCTTTTTTTTTTTCATACGGGGACTGTGCCTTTTTTTTTTTTCATACGGGGACTGTGCCTTTTTTTTTTCCATACTGGGTCTGAGCCTCTTTTTTTTTTTTTTATATGGAGTCTGTGCATTTTTTTTCATTTTTTATACAGGGTCTGTGCATTTTGTATAAGGGGTCTGTGCCTTTTTAATAGGGGCTCTATGTCTTTATTTATAGGGGGTCTTTGATTTTTTTATAGGGTATTTGTGTCCTTTTTATAAGGGGTATAAGCACTTTGTTAATAGAGTATATCCTTTTTATAGGGTGTCTAGGCCCCTTTTTTAGGGGGTCTATGCCTTTTTCTTTTTTATAGTAAGTCTAGACCTTTTAAGATGGTATATGCCTTTTTTATAGGGGGTATATGCTTTTTTTTTATTTATTTATTTTTTTTTGAGTACATGCCTTTTTATAGGAGTTTATGCCTATTTTTAATAGGGGGTATATGCCTTTTTTTATTAGGGGTTATGTGCCTTTTTTTCCCCCGTTTACTGTTGCTGTATTTGATTTTTTTTTCCGTATTTTTAATAGGGGGTATATGCCTTTTTTATTAGGGGTTATATGCCTTTTTTCCCCCGTTACTTTTGCTGTATTTGCTTTTATGGCTGTATTATTAATTGGGGGTATATGCCTTTTTATAGGAGGTACTGTTACTTTTGCTGTATTTGCTTATTTCAATATTTGTCTTCTAGTCGAAACGAATTCCTAAAGGTCTATGATGTACTTTACAAATAAAGCAATTCTGAAGATGGCTGCCCAGCCTGCAATGCTTCATCTGTGATTGTGATTTTTTTTTTACGCATTTCTTACTCATTCTTTGAACTCGAGCTCAATCAGTAGACTGTTTTGTTTCTATGTCTTTCTCACCATATTTCCCCTTACTGTCAGATGATACCTGATTAGTCCTTCTTTTGATTTTTTAATTATTTTTAAATTTTTACCTTTCCTCCAGTGGTACCTAGTTACATTTTTAACTGTCCCTGGTGGTCTAGTGGTTAGGATTCGGCGCTCTCACCGCCGCGGCCCGGGTTCGATTCCCGGTCAGGGAATTAATGTTTTTGGCTTGTGACTAACTGGAAGGAATTGGCATGTTCCATTGTACAGACAGTAGATGCTGGAGGGATATAAGAACATCAAGTATAACACAAGACACCACAGCATTCAATCAAGAGTTCAAGAGGTGACTTAAAGTGGACCAACACCCAGGATTTTGACTATCCTGGGTTTTGGTCCACTTCGGCAGGGCACCCCGATCGCCCCGCTGTGTGAAACCCCCCAGAAACCCCAAAAAACTCACCTCTCAACGCTCCCACGTGAACGCCGCAGCCAATCCCCGCCAACGTCCAGGCGGGGGACAGGAACGTCCAAGCCGCTTCCGCCGCCGCCGCCTCCCGCACGTCACTCTCGGCGCGCGCGCGCCCCCGCCGGCCATTCACAGAGGGCCGGTGCGGGCGCGTGCACGTCTGGAGGGGCGCGCGGGAGGCGGCGGAAGCGGCGGCGGATCAGGTAAGATGTTTTTGGGGTTTCTGGGGGGTTTCACCCCGCGGGACATCCTGATCTCGGATGTCCCGCGGGGTGGGAGGTGATCGGCCCAGGAATCTTATAGATTTCCGGGCCGATCACCCCTGGGTGTTGGTCCACTTTAAACCGGACCAACACAACAAGCAGAGCTCATATGCATCAATCCCCGGGGCAATTTAGATTGCTGCACATAAAAATTCATTTACCTTTTTCTAACTCCTGTGGTAGTACATTTTAGAAACGTGGCGGCTCGTGCATTTGCAGACCGCCTGCAAACAGGAAGTGCTGCTGGGCTTCCTGTTACTGTACAATGTCAGTTATGTCAGTTGAATCCAGGCAGCAGCATGGCTGAGATGCTGGGGAAGGAAGCTCTGAAATGGGCGCTACCTCTCTTTTCCAACTCTGCCAGGCTGCTGGTCCAGTTTAAGCAGGTGGGATACAAATTTCTATGTCTGGTAGGTGGAGATTTCTGAGAATTCGGCACTCCAGGCGGTTTCTTGTTATGGGCCTGTCCCACCAGCAGAGGGGAATTAGCTCAAATGGTAGAGCGCTCGCTTAGCATGCGAGAGGTAGCGGGATCGATGCCCGCATTCTCCAAGTCTTTTTGCAATGAGCACAATGTCCGGCTTGTAACATAATTTACTCTTCAAGTAATTAAGTGAATTGATTTGTTATTTGGCCAAATACAGATTCTGCTTTAATATATATTTTTTATCTTTTTATACAAGATACATACGGATTCGGGGTCTGTGCCTTTTTTTTCATTCGGGGTCTGTGCCTTTTTTTTCATTCGGGGTCTGTGCCTTTTTTTTCATTCGGGGTCTGAGCCTTTTTTTTCATTCGGGGTCTGAGCCTTTTTTAATACGGGAATACGGGATCTGTGTCTTTTTTTTTTTTATAGGGGGTCTGTGCCTTTTTTATATGATATTTGTGTCCTTTTTATAGGGGGTATAAGCACTTTGTTAACAGAGTATATCCTTTTTGTAGGGTGTCTAGGCCCCTTTATTTAGGAGGTCTATGCATTTTTATAGGGGTCTATGCCTTTTTCTTTTTTTATAGTAAGTCTAGGCCTTTTTTATAGGGGGTATATGCTTTTTTTCTATTTTTTATAGGGAATATATGCCTTTTTTTTCTTTTTTATAGGCGGTATGTATCTTTTTTATCGAATATATGCCTTTTTATAGGGGTTATATGCCTATTTTTAATAGGGGGTATATGCCTAGTTTTAATAGGGGGCACTGTTACTTTTGTTGTATTTGCTTATTTCCGTATTTATTATGTCTTCTAGTCAAAAAGAATTTCCTAAAGATCTATAATATACTTTGCAAATAAAGCGATTCTGAAGATGGCTGCCCAGCCTGCAAAGCTCCGTCTGTGATTTATTTTTTTTTTTATTTTGCCTTTTTCAGGGCTCAGCCCAGATGCATTTTGCCTTCCTTTATCTTACCTCTGTAGCGGTGTCCCAAAAGATTTTGTCAAAGTTGCGCAACTCAAGCTCAATCAATGTGGCACAGTAGCCTGTTCTATGTCTCTTTATTTTTGCACCGCCCCATTACTGTCAGATGATTCCTGACTACTTCTTGATTTTTTTTAACTATATTACATTTTTACCTTTCCTCCAGTCTAGTGGTGCCCTGTTCAACTGCTAACTTTCCTTGGTGGTCTAGTGGTTAGGATTCGATCCCTGTCAGGGAATTGTTGTTATATTCCAAGTATACAGCACGTCCTGTTCCAGAATATTCCTTACACATGGGTTATACATCCACAAGATGGCGCTGGACTGCAGAAAAAACTTGTGGCCACTCCCGGCCCCTTAAATAGCCAGGAACCTCCCACCAATTCCCCAGGTCTTATCTGCAGTCTGGACTGCGAAGATAGAAGATGGCTCTCTATACTGCGCAGGTGAGCGGGGCTTATCAGCCTGCGGCCCTGCAGGACTGTTCCCACCCGTTTCCGGACCCACTGCCTCCCAGCCTTAGCTGACTGGTTCGGGTGAAGGTAGGACAGCACCAGGGTCAGGTGCTGAGGAGCGCTGCTTCTACCGCAATCCCTGCACTGACATGGGTAGACGGTATAGGCTAATGGTGAGCCTTGTGGGATGCCCTCTTCCTGCGCTCTGGGTCTTTCTTACCCGGGCCCCCCCCCTCTACTTCTTCACTTTATTATTGTGTTGCAGTGTTTTTTAGTTAATACGCTCGCCGCCGCGCCGCTTGTACAGCGCTCCGCGGACGGCGGCGACATTGCCTCAGCTGCTGCTGCACCGCCATCGGACGGCGAGATCACGTGGGGCGCGTTTCGCGCTCTTAGGCGGGGGCGGGCTCTGCAGATGACGCTTTTGGCGTCACATCTCCGCGGCCCGCCCCTCGAGGTCTGTGCGGGCACCATTTTACTTCTCTTCCTCCTTCGCTTGTGCTGCGTGCGCTGCTGCTCCCTTACCAGTGCGGTCCGTGAGTGTCCCTGTGGGGTGTTTTTTCTTTCTGTTTCTCACTTGTAAATGCTTATGGGGATGTCTTTTTATGTCTTTCAGGCAGGATAAACGTCACTGTGGTTTCTCCCGGCCCTCTTCCCTTTAGTAATCTCCCAACTCCCTAGCGGGTTTTTGGGGCATCCCGGGTGGCTATTACTAGCCTTAACCCTATACTGGCCTGTTGTGCCACTCAAATCACCATATGGAGGCTTCTGGGGATGATGTGTCTGGGGTTCCTTCGGGACAGACCCGGCTGTGTGTTGCGTGTGGGGTTTCCCCTGTGAGTGACAATGTCAGGGTATGCGCTGCAGTCTGGGCTGTCTGTTGCGGGCCCTGGTGCTGCGCCCCTTTTGGCTTCGCCTACCCCCCCACGCTTACATCTGACCCCCAGTGAGGGGCACACTAGAGAGGACTCTCAATCTGATTTGGCTGCACGGGTGGCCAGCATTGAAAAACATATTGCTGGCTCAGCCCCGCGTAAGGCTTCTGCTAAGAAGGGGCATTTATCTCCCGCTGCTTCCCTCTTTCCGGTAGAGGATGAGGGACCTTACTCACTTTCTGGCCCTTACCCCCTCGAGGAGGTGGAATTGTTTTCTGATTCAGAATCCTCTGAGGAACAACCTAAGATCTATGGTGGTACCAGGTCTCCCTTTGGGGAAGACCCATGGTCCTCAGATGATACTGACAAGTTGTTGATTCACATATTCGAAGTGCTTTGTATTTATCCTCCTGCAGTGGCTCTGCAGCAGCAGGGTGAGCTTTTTGATACGGTTAAGCCACACTTGAAGTTCCCTGAGCAGACTCGCTTTAAAAATCTAGTGCTCAAGGAATTGGAACGGCCTAGTAAGCTACCTAGGGTGCCCAAAAGTTGGGACAAGAGGTATCCCTTTCCTGCTGATATGATTAAACGTTGGTCTTGTCCTCCCGAGGTAGACGCGCCCGTTCTAGGGTTGTCAAATACATCTGTCATGCATTCTCCTGACACTACTACTGCGGGATGGTGAGGGTCGGTGCATGGACCAGCTGTCCTGTCATTCTTTTGTCTGTGTGGGGACTGCGCTGCGCCCAGTTTGTGCCTCTGCCATAACGGCTATTGCTATTAAAGGGCTGCTTAAGTGTCTCATAGATGGGGCCTATGATGTCGCAGGAGGGGAGGATTATAGATCTCTCCTGCTTTGCTATGAATTTGTTGCATATATCCTCTCTGCCATGGATGATGTCATTAGAATGTGTGGAAGGACATCTGCCCTTTTGGCGGCTATACGCCGCTCTGGCTGCGTCAGTGGGTAGCTGATAATGCTTCTAAGAAGGCTCTCACTGGGTTGCGCCTCTTTGGTAAACGCTTGGACCTGTTTGCCAGGGGCGGTAGGTTACCTCAACGCAGGAGGCCTTCTCGGCCCTTTCGGGGGGTCTGGTGCCTCTTTCCCCTCCTTTCGGGCTTCCAGGGCTGGTCGAGGAGTTTCCTTTGCTGGAGCACGCGGAGACTATTTGGGCAGGGGGCGTGGCCGCCCTGGCCTCTCCTGGGGTCCTAAGCCCAAATCCTCCCCCAAGCCCCCTCAGGCATGAAGAGGCGCCCTCACCCATCTGGGTGGGGGGACGGCTTCGGCTCTTTACGTCTGGAGGCGACGTGCAGCAGACTGGTGGATCCAGGAGGTGGTTTCCTCCGGTTACAAGATAGAGTTTGCCTGGCCGCCCCCAAGATTCATCAGATCCCGGATGGCTCAAAACCCTCTGTCAGCTCATGGTTTGTGCCTTGCTGTCCAAAACCTTCTGGAGTGGGGGGTCCTCTGCCCGGTGCCTTTCTGGGAAAGGGGCAGAGGCTTCTATTCCAATCTCTTCATGTTCCCCAAAAAGGACGGGTCCCTCAGGCCCGTCCTGGATTTAAAGCGCCTCAACAAGTCTGTCAGATTTAAGCATTTTCACATGGAAACCCTGCGCTCAGCAGTCAATTCACAGCGCCCGGGCGATTTCATGACTTCTGTTGACATCAAGGACGCTTACCTTCATGTACCAATCTTTCCAGGTCATCAGAAATTCCTCAGGTTCACTCTGGAGGATCAGCACTACCAATTTGTGACCTTGCCTTTCGGTTTCACCTCGGCTCCCAGGGTATTCACCAAGGTGCTGGCAGGCATGATGGCTCTGCTGATATCTCAGGGCATTCGCATCCTTCCTTATCTGGACGACATTCTCATCACGTCTCAGTCTTTCCATCAGGCCAAGCTGGATACCCAGATGGTGATGTCCACACTAGAGTCCTTCGGCTGGGTGATCAACCATCCCAAGTCTTCTCTGTCCCCGTCACTGGTGAGGCTTCTGGAAGTCTTTGAAATTCCAGGATCAGTGGGGCCCTCAGGATGCTCGTACCCCTATCAACATCCTGGAACTGAGGGTGATAAGGTTGGTTCTAGCCCAATTGACTCCACACCTTCGGGGTCGATACTGTCTTGGGTGGAGGAGAGTGTTTGTTTCCTGCAGCTGTGTACATCCCGGGGGTGGAGAATCTGGAGGCAGACTCTCTGAGCAGGGGGACTTCTCGTCTGGGAGAATGGTCCCTCAGCAGCAGGGTGTTTCGCTCCCTGTGCCACCGCTGGGGTCAGCCGGATGTGGATCTGTTTGCGTTCTGTCACAATCACAAGCTTCCAGTTTTTGTCTCGGTCACAGGACCCTCTCGCCTTGGCCATGGGTGCCCTGGCAATGTCTTGGAAGAGTTTTCTGCTCCTCTGTGTTCCCTTTCCTGGGCAGGGTGCTGCGCAAGATAGCCCAGGAAGGGGTGCCAACCATTCTGGTGGCCCCCGGTTGGCCAAGAAGGGTGTGGTTCGCAGACGTCGTGCAGTTGGCAGTAGATCAGTATGCCCTGCCCAAGGATCCAGACCTGCTTACTCAGGGGCAGCTACGCCATCCCAATTTACAAACGCTGGCTTTAAGGGCCTGGCTGCTGAAACCTCCATCTTGATGGAGAAGGGGCTGCCTGCTTCTGTAGTTGATACCATGATTAGGGCTAGGAAGAAGTCCTCATCCTTTATCTACTATAGGGTATGGCATGCTTTCATTGCCTGGTGTGAGTCTAAGTCCCTTCCCTGTTGGGTGTTTTCTGTTCTCAGGATCCTGGAATTCCTGCAACATGGTTTGGACTTGGGTCTTCAACTTAGTACCCTCAAAGGTCATGTTTCAGTCTTGGCTGTTTTCTTCCAAAGATCCTTTGCCAACCATCGGTTGGTTAAGACCTTCTTACAGGGGGTTACTCACGTGCGCCCTCCACGTAAGCCTATGTTACCAGTCTGGGATTTGAATTTGGTCTTATCCGCTATCCAGGATCCTCCTTTTGAGCCTCTGCATAAGGCCCCTTTGTCTATCTTGACGCTTAAGGTAGCATTTTGGTGGCTATCACTTCTGTTAGGCGTGTTTCTGAGTTGGCGGCGCTTTCCATCAAACCTCCTTATTTTGAGAGACACCAGGACAAGGTGGTGTTTCGGTTTTAACCCAGATTTTCTGCCTAAGGTTGTCTGCTTTTCACCTCAATCAGGACATTGTCTTGCCTTCTCTGTGTCCTAATCCTAGTAACCCTAAGGAGAGGGTCTTACATTCTCTGGATGTGGTTAGGACTTTAAAGTTTTATTTGGTAGCTACTGAATTCTTCAGGAAGACTGATGCTCTTTTTGTTCACCCTTCTGGACCTAGGAAGGGTTTGCCTCCGGCTAAATCCACTATCAGCAAGTTGATCCATCAGGGGGTGGTGCAAGCCTACTCTGCTAAGGGGAAGGAGCTTCTCTTCCGCCTTACTGCTCATTCTACTCGTGCTATTGGTGCCTCTTGGGCTTTTCAGCACCAAGCTTCTATTGAACAAGTTTGCAAGGCCGCCACTTGGTCTTCTTTTCATACTTTTTCTAAGTTTTACAAGGTTGATGTTAGGGCCTCAGCTGATGCTGCTTTTGGCCGCAAAGTGGTTTAAACTGCTGTTACTTTTGGGGATCCCACCCTACCTTACTGACACTGCTATTGGATGTCCCATGTGTAAGGAATATTCTGGAACAGGATGTGCTGTATACTTTCAGGGCTCAGCCCAGATGGATTTTTGCTTTCCTTTTCCTCCCTATGTAGTGATGTCAAAGTTGCGCAACTCAATATCCATCAACGTGGCACAGAAGACTGTTTTGTTTCTATGTCTTTCTCACCATTTTTGCCTCTTACTGTCAGATATCTATCAGGGAACCGGTGGTCACATGATCCAACTATCAATCGGGGACCTCCGATCATGCAGCCCGCCTTCCCAAAACCCTGCCTGTTTGCCCTCCTAGTGGACTACCAGGCCCAAAGCCTTCGGACACACAGATTCTTGGCTAAGGTAAAAGGATCGCTCAAGTTAAACCGGACCTTCACCATGATTTATTGAAAAGCCTAAACCCTTCAAAAGCGATTCCCCAGCATATACAATTAATATATTTTAAGTTTTTAGTCACTTGCTTATTATTCTTTCCCCCACTGGGCTGCGACTCTGTTCAGGACTTTAGGATACGGGCGCCGCCATCTTGACTCAGAAGCATCACATTTACTGAGGAGAGGAGAGCGGGATAAAGTGCAGGGGGTGGCGTTCTAGTTGTGCTTTGCACAGACAGAGCAGAGCTGGGGTCAGGAAAAGGTCAGCATTCCCAGAATGCAGAGCGGCACAGTCAGAAGGCACTTCCTGTTTGCAGGCTGCCTGATGTCCCATGAGCCGCCATCTTGAATGTTTAAAGGCTCATGCAGTAGATGCAGGTAGGATGATTTTTAATGTGAACAATCTGTATGTACAGGGTGTGGGAAACATATAAGATAGGCTCTTATTCAGAGTGAAGGACCGCTTTAAATTATGGTTTTAATGCAATAAGCACACACTAGCCAGTGATAACAAACATTTGGCTATGATGGAAAATTAAGTAATACAAATGCGGTTCTGAGTAGTGGGTTACAGGCTACAGTGAGTTACACAGAGATTTATAATAGTGAGGTACCTTAAGTTGTAGTGTGGTGATGAAGAGCTCCCACAGAATAAAGGTGAGTGGCAAGTCTATTGATGGGCACCTCCAGCATGTTGCCGCATGACCTCCCCCAGAAGTTACTAGGTCCTGGCCCAGCGTCATCCCCTTTATGCGGTGAGACCCTTTGACTTCCTCCCTTCTGTGGGCCGGATTGTCCCCTCCCACTATTGTGTAGCCTGCTTTAGCACCTAAAACGCTTTAGGGGTTATAACTTTGAGCAGGGGGGTTGTATGGCTCTGGATACAGCACCGAAAGATTGGCCTAGATGCTGGGCATCCGATGAGTCCAAAGATGGGGTCCCTAAATGGGTCAGATCCTCCATTTCTCTTGCCTCCCTTCGTCGCAGGGTTCTGAGGAACCTACCTCTACGTGCAGTTTTATGGGCCTGTTCTGGTTCTGTACCTGGCTTGGTGTTGGGACACATAGTGACCCAGCTATTGTCTGATTTATGTTGGTGCCGCTGGTCTGCGGCTCTCCTCTTTGATGCGACGGGGCTCACAGCCAGGGGTCACACCGCCTTCAGACCCATCGGGGCCTTCCCAGGCTGGAGGTGTGAGAGACTCAGCAGGGAGTCTGTGATCTGTGCTTGGCTCAACTCATAAATGCTAATTCTCCTTCCTGGGGGAGATTAGGTCCTGTGCATATTTATGTCTACAAAGCATTAACAGGGGAAAATAAAGGGGAACTCCGACTTGTTTTCTGTTGGTTTTTCACATTTAAACTGGATCGTTCCTTCACAATACCTGATTAGTTCTTCTTTTGATTTTTAAATTATTTTTAACTTTTTATCTTTCCTCCAGTCCAGTGGTGCCCGTTTCAACTTCTGATTTTCCCTGGTGGTCTAGTGGTTAGGATTTGGCGATCTCACTGCCAAGGCCCGGGTTCAATTCCTGGTCAGGGATTTACTATTATATTTTGCTTGTGACTTACTGGTAGGAATTGGCATGTTTATTACATTGTACATTTTGGCATGTTCCATTGTACAGACAGTAGATCAGGGGTACTCAACCACTTCTTGTAAAGTTCCATATACAGGCATCCAGTGAAAGGTGAAGGTCGGGCAGGGGAGCTATTGCGGGAGGTGGATAGTTAGAAACTCACGCACTGGAGGGGGGGCAATAGATTCCACGGGCAAAACTGAAAAAGGCTTGGATGGATGGGGAAGGAATGGGTGGGGATGGGATTGATGGGGAAAAGCTGGAGGGACAGGAACGGATGGGGCTGATGTGGGGGGATGGAGATGGATGGGGCAGAGATGGCGTTACAGGGATGGGGCTGAGTTGGGGCAGCGGGACAGGGTTGGATGGGGCGGAGTTGGGGCAGCGGGACAGGTTCCCGATTCGCCATGCCCTACTTTGTTAACCCCCTGCACAGGCCCAGATTCACCTACCTTATCCGTGCTCCCACACCAGGAACATCCCTGCAGCTGAGGCTCGCTCCCAGTCAGCCAGTCATTCTGATAGGCTGGGGGTGGGAGCGCGCCGCACACTGCAGGGAGACGGAGGATGAGGCTGTCTGTGCCTCTGCTCTGTTCAAAACAGTGTATGCACAGCATAAAGGGCTGATTGGTCGAGAGCTTGCAAATGCGTCTTGGGAACGGCCGATTGGTCAGTTTTGTGGACGATTTGGGAAGTTTGACACAGTGGGGCATCCAAGAACAGTGATGATAGGTCCAATTTAATATGTAACTGCTGCCAGCCATTAGTTTTGTTGCATTCTAAATATCATCCACTAGATGTCGCTGTCATTCCTTTTTAACATACTCTAATTTTCCTCCTCTTTAAGTGGACCAACACTGATCGGCCCGGGAATCTATAAGATTCAGCTCCCTCCTCGCGGGGCACCTGAAATCAGGATGCCCCGCTGTGTGAAACCCCCCAGAAAGCCCCTAAAAACTTACCTTATCAGTGGACCGATTTTCACTATCCTGGGTGTTGGTCCACTCCTGCGGGGCACCCCGATCGGCGGCGCCATCCTGAATTGGCGCCAGCCGCGTCCCTGCCCGACTTGCAGCCGTGACATGCCCACGCCATGGGGAAGCTGGACCGGATCAGATAGGATCCCAGGTCGTGTCCTCAAAACCTGTGCCTACCCATTCGCACCAATGTTCACAACATTTTTCAACCTCTTCCTGGCACAGTCGGTGATACCAACATGTTGACAGCAACATGTTTGGGAACAAAACGGTCATTGTGCAAAAAAGGCCTTCCGCTCACAATGACTATCGCCCGGTAGGCCTGACTCCCGTGGTGATGTAGTGTTTTGAGAAACTGATAAGGAACATGATTACATCCTCACTCCCCAGCACCCTTGACCCCCTTCAGTTTTCATGTTGCCCAAATCGTGCCACAGACAGCGCAGTCTCCCATCTACTGCACATAACTTTATCGTACCTTAATAAAGGGAACGGCACGTACGCACGGCTACTGGTCATGGACTACAGCTCTTCATTTAAAGAGGAACACCAGTTACACTCACCTTCTGGAGCCGCCGCTGCGTCTGTGTGTTCTGGCCAGATCCCTGCTCACCTCTAGCCGTGTCTGCGCCTGGCCTTTCTGAAGGGGTTATTTATTAGGGGTTATGAATTAGGATTGGTCTGTAAGCTAACAGGGTTGAGTGCTGTGGCTCCTTTAAGACTTTTGTATCCTAATTGCCCTGCTCACGTGCACCTCCCAGGTTAGTTATAAAATGGTCTGAGCGGCTGCCACCCCTCCTTTTGTTTCTTTTGAATTTGTGCAGGCACATGGGGTGTGGGGTCTAGGCTGTATTGCAAGGTCTTCCACCCTTCCACCCATTGGGCTGCACTTAAAGTGGACCAACACCCAGGGGGGATCGGCCCGGAAATCTATAAGATTCCCGGACCGATCAGATCCCTCCCCGCGGGGCATCCGAAATCGGGAAGTCCCGCGGGGAGGAACCCCCCAGGAGGCCCACAATCCTCACCTTACCGGCGATCCAACGGCGCATGCGCGAGACGCGGCCGTGTCTCTCGCTTCCCTCTAGCAGGGCGCGCTCCCGCGCCGGCCGTTTTGTGCCTGGCCGGCGCAGGAGCGCTCCCTGTTAGAGGGAAGCGAGAGACGCAGCCAATGACAGCGCTCTGGTATGCGCGTCCAAGCGGCTTTGGACGCGCATACCAGAGCTGCTCTGAGCGCTGTCATTGGCCGGACGAGGTCACGTGGGAGCGGGAGGAGGTGAGTTTTTGCGGCGATCGGGGGGGTTTCAGACAGCGGGGCACCCCCGATCGGGGTGCCCCACCTAAGTGGACCAACACCCAGGATAGTCAAAATCCTGGGTGTTGGTCCACTTTAAGGTTTAGGGCAACCTTCCTGGTAAGCCTGCTCCCAATTTATCCATTGCATTGTATGTCCCAAATGGGGAACTCAGAGATTAGAGTTAGGACTGCACCTCACAGAGGCAACTTGGCGCTTGGTAGTGCAGCTTCTCATACTTCTGCAGATGTGTGGACCAAATCCTCTGTTTTTAACCAACTTTAGAGACAGATTTTATGTTGGTCTGCAAGCTAACAGGGTTGAGTGCTGTGGCTCCTTTAAGACTTTTGTATCCTAATTGCCCTGCTCACGTGCACCTCCCAGGTTAGCTATAAAATAATCTGAGCGGCTGCCACCCCTCCTTTGTTTCTACGGCTGCAAGGTGGGTGAGGTATGCGGCTGGTGATGCCACTTGGTTGATTAGCTATCCAGGTGGCTTAGCCATCAGTGGTGACAAAGGGAGCCGAGTGACAGTAAGCATCGTCTGAGTCGTGGGAGCAGGAAGGTGAGTGAAACGGGGCGACCTGCGGGAGTACACGCAATGGTGCATCCCAATTCAGGATGCCGCCGCACAGAGGAACAACACACGGGAAAGTGAAATTCATGTGTAATATAATAGTACCCTCAATACTTGCCAACAAACTGGAGAACTTAGGACTTTAACTGGACATTCAGCATAATTTAATGAAAAGTCCAAACGCCTCAAAAACTATTCTCTAGCATCTAAGATACATATATTTTACACAGAGAGAGAGCAGAGCTACGGTCAGGAACAGGACCGCAATCCCAGAACGCAGATCGACACTTCCTGTTTGCTGGCAGCCTGAGGCTCCATGTGCCACTATCTTGGTTGTTTACGGGCTCAGAAAATGCAGTAGATGCAGGTAGGATGATTATTAATGTGGGCAATCTGTATGTACACAGTGTGGGAAACATATAAGATAGACCTTATTCAGGGTGAAGGTCCAGCTGTCTCCCCAAATCCCCCAGAATTCTTCTTGCAGTCTGACTGCGAAGATCGTGCTATTACTTTCTCTGGATTTCGCAGGCGAGCGGGGCATCTCAAGCCGGCCACTGCAGCCCTATTCCCACCTTCTTCCGGGGACCCATTCTGCCTACCAGCCTCTGCTACGGAACAGGTGACAGTAGGGGAACGCCGAGGGTCAGGCGTTCGGCAGAGCTATGCTCTGGGCCTCAGACCCTCTCCCGAAGGGTAGCCGGCCATAGGCAATGGTGAGCCTATATGGGGGGGAGGAATCCCCTAGGGACCTTTCACTCCTGTATGTCACCCACAGCTTTATTATATATTGTATGTATGCTTTACTTTTACTTGTACTCGCCTCCCTCGTTCCTTCTTCTCCTCGCCTCTCCTCCCGTCGGTGCTGCGGGCCCCTGCGGGAGCCGATGGGCAGCCGCCACTTGCTGGCGCCTGCCTCACTGTGCGTTCGGGGTGCCATTTTCCCTGCACTGGCGCCCGGAGTTCACGCGCTGCGGGTGGGGGCGGGGCCGCGCGATGACGCGTTCCACGTCACCTCTGCGTGGCCCTTCCCTCGAGGTGCTTCTAATGGCCTGATCGCCACCATTGCCTCCTGCGGCCTGCGTGCGCTCTGTCAAGCGCGCTGGTCTCTCCCTCCTGCCTGTCATCTGGAGGTCATCCCTCTATTGTGGCTGCTGCCCTTCCTGGATCGGTCGCTGCACTCCTTTTTCTTTTATCATCTCTGCTGTGCATGCGCTGTGGGATGCTCATGTTTTTTTCCTTTTGTGTCTTCCAGACTGTTCCCATTTTGGTCACAATTGTGGTTCCTCCCGGTCTCATTCACCCCCCCCCCCCTCGCTGCAGTCTCTATTTTTTAAGGGATCTACAGAGGGACTTGGGTTTTGGGCTGTCAGTGCCTTGTGACCCAAGTATATTTTGCTTTAATCACCATAATGGAGGCTTCTGGGGATAGCGAGCTATGGGCCCCTTCAGGGCGGGTTAAGCTCTGTCTCATGTGTGGTACATGCCCTCTGGACGGTCTCAGCCCAGTTTGTGTACCTTGCACCAAGAGCGTTCTTCTGGAACAGGCACTTCTGTCCCCAGCCCTATTCTACCTGCGGCCTCGCCAACACCCCCGTGCCTGCATTTAGCACCCAGTGAGGGGGAAGCTACCAGGGGGTCTCAAGCGGATTTGGCGATCCGAGTGGCCAGCATAGAGAGACAATTATCGCGCTCGGTTGCCGGCAAGGCCGCGTGTAAGAAGCGGCATATCGAGCCGGGTAATTCGCTTTTTGCTGATGATGATTATGAGGTTTTTGGTGGTCGGGACTCCATGGAGGAAGGTGAGTTGTTTCATGACTCCGACTCCTCATGGGATCGACTGGGTGGCTATGACCGCGATCCTGGGTCTTCCTCGGGCGAGGATTTGTGGCTCCCTGATGACATGGAGAAGTTATCTGCGGTATTTGAGACCCTGCACATTGTACCCCCGAAGGCGACCAAAAAGAAGCAGGGGGATTTATTTCGGCCTGAGAGACGTCTTGTTTTTCCTGAACAGGGCCACTTCTCCAAAATGTTTTTTAAGGAATGGGAAAGGCCTAATAAATTGCCGTCGGTGCCTAAGGGCCTTTCTCTGAGGAGTTGATTTTCCTTTGGTCCCGTCCCCCGGAGGTGGATGCTCCTGTTTTGGGGCTCTCCAATACCACGGTTATGCCGTCACCCGAAACTGCTTCCTTGTGCGACCCTGCTGACCGGCGCATGGATCAGCTGCCTTCACCTTTGTGGGTGCTGGCCTTCGTTCGGTTTGTGCCGCGGCCATTGTCTCCCTAGCCATCAGGAGAAGGTGAAACGTCTTGTTGATATCGTCAGATCTCGTGGGCGGAGGAGTATAAGGATCTCCTAGCCTGCGCGGACTTTATTGCTTTTATAGCCTCGGCCATGGACGATGGCGTCCGGCATGGCGGCAGGGCTTCGGCCCTGCTGGTTGCGCTCCGTCGCTCTATCTGGCTGCGGCAGTGGGCAGCCGACGCCGCTGGTCTCACTGGTATCCCCTTTTTGGGGCTTCGGTTATTCGGGGAGCGTCCTCCTGACGAAGGATGGGAGATTCCCTCAGCGACGGAAGCCCATGTGGCCCTTTCGGGGCTCGTCTACTTTTCGCTCCTTTCGAGGAGGAAGAGGCTCTTCCTTTTCAGGTGGCCGCAGAGATTCCTGGGGACGAGTTAGGTCCCGTGGCCAACCCAATCCCTCTTGGGGATCCAAGTCCAAGCCCCCTGCCAAGACCTCTCCGGCATGAGGAGGCGCCCTCACCCATTCGGGTGGGGGGGGGGGCGGCTTCTGCTATTTGATCACGTCTGGAGACTGCAGGTCTCGGACCAGTGGATTCAGGAGGTGGTGTTCTCTGGTTACAAAATAGAGCTGGCAGCTTGGCCGCCCCCAAGATTTCTTCAGTCACGGATATCCCAGAACCCATTGATGGCGCAGGGTCTAAAAATGGCTGTTCATCGCCTTCTGTTATCCGGGGTGATTTGTCCGGTGCCACACCCGGAGCGAGGTTGAGGGTTCTATTCCAATCTTTTCACGGTACCCAAGAAGGACGGTACTCTGAGGCCTATCCTGGACCTGAAGGGTCTCAACAAGTTTGTCAGAGTCAGACATTTTCGCATGGAGACCTTACGGTCTGCGGTGAGCTCGCTTCGGCCGGGCGACTTCATGACCACGGTGAATATCAGGGATGCTTACCTGCACATTCCTATATTCCAGGGACATCAGAAGTTCCTGAGGTTCGCTCTGGAGGATCAGCACTACCAGTTTGTGGCGCTACCGTTTGGGATATCCTCAGCCCCCCGGGTGTTCACCAAGGTGCTCGTGGGCGTTGTGGCCCTCCTGAGGAGCCTGGGCATTTGTGTTCCCTATCTGGACGACTTGCTGATTGCTGCTCAATCTCTTCAGCAGGCCGAGAGTGACACCCAGACGGTATTGTCCACTCTCAAGGATTTTGGATGGGTGATCAATTACCCCAAGTCTTCGATCACTTCCTCATTGGTGAGGTCCTTCCTGGGCATGATGTTGGACACCTCTCAGGTCAAGGTTTTCCTCCCCCAGCATGAGGTGGAGGGCCTTCAGACGCAGACGCGGGCCTTACTGTCGTGCCAACGACCATCCATCCGTCTGGGGATGAAGCTGGTGGGTCTCATGGTGTCATGTTTCGAGGCTGTGCCCTTTGCTCAGTTCCACATGAGGCCTCTTCAGTTGAATCTTTTGACCGTTTGGGACC
Source organism: Gastrophryne carolinensis (assembly GCA_027917425.1). Taxonomy (NCBI): domain Eukaryota; kingdom Metazoa; phylum Chordata; class Amphibia; order Anura; family Microhylidae; genus Gastrophryne; species Gastrophryne carolinensis. The sequence goes on along the minus strand of CM051235.1, from coordinate 16,085,329 downwards.
AGACACAGGAGTCCCTGGAGCGGGAATTCTCACTGTCTCCTCTGGCCAGGTGGTCCCTCTCGTGGTGGTTGGACTCCAGAAATCTTCTAGTGGGCAGGTCCTTTCTTACTCCTTGCTGGGAGATTGTCACCACGGACGCCAGTGTGACCGGCTGGGGAGGTTTTTGGCAATCACTGAAGTTCCAAGGCCATTTGACTTCCCATCTAAGGGGTTGTGCGGTCCAGGTCCGCTTGGACAATCAGACGGCTGTCGCTTACATCAATCATCAGGGCGGGACTCGGATCAAGCGAGCCCTCAAATAGGTGAACCAGATCCTGACTTGGGCGGAGGAGAATGTTCCCTGCATCTCGGCGGTTTACATCCCCGGGGTGGAGAACCAGGAGGCAGACTCCCTGAGCAGGGGGGCCTCTCGTCTGGGAGAATGGTCTCTCAGCAACAAGATCTTTCACGCTCTGTGTCGCCACTGGGGTCAGCCGGATGTGGACCTGTTTGCATCCCAACACAATCACAAGCTTCCACAGTTCGTGTCTCTATCAAGAGATCCTCTGGCCCTTGCCGCGGACACTCTGGCAATTCCTTGGTCGGAGTTCTGTCTTCTTTATGACTTTCCTCCTTTTCTGCTCCTGTGTCGAGTGCTGCGCAAGATTGCCCAGGAGGGGATACCATCCATTCTGGTGGCTCCTCGATGGCCGAGGCGGTGTTGGCCCGCAGACATAGTTCAGATGTCGGTGGATTGCTACGTCATGCCCGACGATCCAGGGCTTCTCACTCAGGGGCGGCTGCACCACCCCAATTTACAAATGCTGGCTTTGACGGCTTGGCTGCTGAAACCTCCATCTTGATGAAGAAAGGACTGTCTGCCTCGGTTGTGCGAACCATAATTCAGGCTCGGAAGAAATCCTCCTCCATGATTTATTACAGAGTCTGGCACGCTTACATTGCCTGGTGTGAGTCTAGGGGTCTTCCCTGTCGCATATATCTCCTTTTCTAGGATTTTGGAGTTCTTACAACATGCATTGGATTTGGGTCTCCAGCTGAGTACCCTCAAAGGTCAGGTTTCGGCCTTGGCTATTTTTTTCCAAAGATCCTTCGCAATCATAGACTTATCAAGACTTTTTTCCAAGGAGTTAGTCATGTATGTCCACCGCGTAAGCCTATGTTACCGGTGTGGGATTTGAACTTGGTGCTTTCTGCTCTCCAGGGTCCTCCCTTGAGCCCTTGTGCGATGCGGCTTTATCCATTCTGACTCTAAAGGTGGTCTTTTTGGTAGCTATCACTTCAGTGCGTCGTGTTTCAGAGCTGGCAGCGCTTTGTATGAAGCCTCCTTACTTTGAGCGGTATCAGATGGAAGGTGGTTTTTCGCCTCACACCGGATTTTTTACCTAAGGTTGTTTCTTCCTTTCATCTCAATGAGGACATTGTTTTGCCTTCTTTGTGTCCCACGCCTTCCAATTCTAAGGAGAGGACCCTTCATGCCTTGGATGTGGTCAGAGCTCTTAAGTACTTACCTGGTTGCTATGGAACCCTTCAGGAAATCGGATTCTCTTTTTGTTCTCACTGACGGACCTAGGAAGGGTCTGCCTCCAGCCAAATCCACTCTCAGCAAGTGGATCAGACAGGCAGCGGTGCAAGCGTACTCTGCCAAGGAGGAGGAACCCCCTTTTCGGATCACAGCTCATTCTACTAGAGCTATTGGTGCCTCTTGGGCCTTTCAGCACCAGGCATCGGTTGAACAGGTTTGTAAGGCTGCTACTTGGTCTTCAGTTCACACTTTTACAAAGTTTTACAAGATTGATGTTAGGGCCTCAGCGGGTGCTGTTTTTGGCTGTACTTCAGGCGGTAGAGTCATGAACTACATGCTGTTGCCCTCTGGGGATCCCACCCTTCTTCTGAACTCTGCTTTTGAATGTCCCACATGTCAGAAATGGATCGACCTGAACAGGACACTGGGGAAAAATACAATTCTGTGAGTACTCGCCTGTAGAATTGTTTTTGACGGTGTCCTGTTCAGGTCGCTCCATCCCACCCTTGTTCTGTTATCTCCTTTTGCCTGTTATGGTGATTACTGTTATATTTGGCTTTAGTCCTTTGGATTTTCTTTTTCTCTTGAGAGAGTACATGCTTAAGCTATGTGATGTAACATGGTTTCCTGACCTCCCGGCATGTCTCTGTTTTACTGCTTTTGAACCACTGGGGGATTTTGGGAGACAATTGCCTTATATTGAGCCGGGAGGAGCTTCGATTTTCATCTTGCAGTCACTGCGCCACCTTGTGGCGGATTTCCCACATGTCAGAAATGGAGCGACCTGAACAGGACACCGTCAAAAACAATTCTACAGGTGAGTACTCACAGAATTGTATTTTTAGACTGGCCTGCATGGTGGATGGCCCACTTTAAGGTGCAGTGGGTGGGAGGTGATGAAGCTCCTAGGTTTCTATGTTATTTCTTGCCTCGATAGGCAAGGCAATAAATATCCTTAAAGTGGACCTATCCCCACCCTGGCTAGCCCTAATGTGTTAAATGCCCTAGGGCCGGCCGACTAAGTGCCCCTGGAGCATCCCAATTTGCCATACCCCACTTTAACTCCTTGCACAGGCCCAAATTCACCTACCTTACCCTCGCTCCGACACCACTAACATCCCAGCAGCTGAGGCTCACTCCCGCTGCAGTCATTCTGATAGGCTGGGGGGTGCCTCTGCTCTGTTCAAAACAGTGTATGCACAGCATAAAGTGCTGATTGGTCGAGAGCCTGCGCATGCGTCTTGGGAACGGCCGATTGGTCAGTTGCGTGGGCGATTTGGGAAGTTTGACACAGTGGGGCATCCAAAAACAGTGATGATAGGTCAACTTTATTATGCCAGCCATTAGTTTTGTTGCATTCTGAAGATCATCCACTAGATGTCATTCCTTTTTAACATGCTCTCATTTTCCTCCTCTTAAAGCGGACCTTCACCCTGAATAAGAGCCTATCTTATATGTCCCCCCCCCCCCCCCCGTACATACAGATTGCCCACATTAATCTGGACCTTCACCCTGAATAAGAGTCTATCTTGTATGTTTCCTCCACCCTGTACATACAGATTGCTCACATTAATCTGGACCTTCACCCTGAATAAGAGTCTATCTTATATGTTTCCTCCACCCTGTACATACAGATTGCTCACATTAATCCGGACCCTAACCCTGAATAAGAGTCTATCTTATATGTTTCTCCCACCCTGTACATACAGATTGCCCACATTAATCTGGACCTTCACCCTGAATAAGAGTCTGTCTTATATGTTTCCCCACCCTGTACATACAGATTTCCCACATTAATCTGGACCTTCACCCTGAATAAGAGTCTATCTTATATGTTTCCTCCACCCTGTACATACAGATTGCTCACATTAATCCGGACCCTAACCCTGAATAAGAGTCTATCTTATATGTTTCTCCCACCCAGTACATACAGATTGCTCACATTAAAAAATCATCCTACCTGCACCTACTGCATGTTATTAGCCTTTAAACATCCAAGATGGCGGCTCATGGAGCATCAGGCAGCCTACAAACAGGAAGTGTCTTCTTACTGTGTTGCTCTGCATTATGGAATTGCTGTCCTCTCCCTGACCCCAGCTCTGCTCTGTCTGTGCAAAGCACAGCTGTAACCCGCCCCCCCTGTGCTTTATCCAGCTCTCCTCTCCTCAGTATGTGATGCTACTGAGTAAAGATTGCGGCGCCCGTATCCTAGAGCCCTGAACAGAGTTGCAGCCCAGTGAGGGAAAAAATAAGTGACTAAAAACTGAAAATATATTAATTGTAGATGCTGGGGAATAGTTTAAGGGTTTGGGCTTTACATTAAATCATGCTGAAGGTCTAGTTTAAAGAAAAACCACACAAAGGAATCTTACTTTCCGGGTGTTGTTCCTCTGGGTGATGACATCCCAAATTGGCGCATCCCAAATTGGCGCCAGCCGCATTTCCCGCCCAACTTGCAGCTGTGGCATGCACACGCCACCCATTCACAAAGGCTGGGTGCGGGCGCTGCACAACTAGAGGTGAGCAAAGACTCCAGGACAAGGTGAGTGAAACTGGTGACCGTGTCACACAGTGGGGCATCCCAATTTGGGATGCTCAAGGAGTGGAACTAAGATGGCCCTGGAGTCTAAAAGACAGAGTTCCACTCCTTGGATCGATGTTCCTCTTTAAAGTGCACCAAAACCCATGGCGATCGGCCTGGGAATCTGATCGATTCCCTCCCCCCCCTGGGAATCCAAAATTGGGATGCCCAGAGCACAGGCGTTTGGGGGGGTTCACACAGCGGGGCATCCCAATTCAGGGTGCTCCAAGGAGTGGAACTCAGGCAGCCATGGAGTCTTTTAGACTCCAGGGCCTCCGATGTTCCTCTTTAAAGTGGACCAACCACCCTTTACATCCTGACCTACACCGCATCCCACTTTATATTTTCCTCTGATTTCCCATTGAAAGGCCCCATGGTCACATTTAATGGGATTAAAATACCCACAATGCTTTTCTCCAAATGATTCTGCAAAGCAGAGTGTGAATACACTTTATAGGCTGTAAGGTTGATTGAATGTGCAGCAGTCACAGGTCGCATTTACTGACATCGAAACCAATTTCCATCCAAAACATCCTGACGGGCCGAGTGACACGGTGACATCGGAGCCCTTCTTTATATCACCCTCACTTTTCTGCAAGCCTTTCAGCTTTGGAGAGTTTGGAGAGTTTCTGCATTGATCTCTTTGCAGGATGTCAGAATGGCCTCCCAGAGCTGCTGTTCTGATGTGCACTGCCTCCCACCCTCATCTGTTTTCCGCTTGAGGATACTCCAAAGGTTCTCAATAGGGTTGAGGTCAGCGGAGGGAGGGGCCACACCACTAGTTTCTCTCCTTTAATGCCCATAGCAGCCAATGACGGGGAGGTATCTTTGCAGCATGAGAGGGGGCATTGTCAGGCATGGCGAGCATTTGACTATGGAAGGGGCGCGGCTTTATTCTTAGTATACAGTACGTCCTGCTCCAGATATAGCTTTGACGGCTTGACGGCTTGGCTGCTGAAGGGGGGGTCTTCCTCAGTTGTGGATACCTTGATAAAGGCTAGGAAGAAGTCTTCTTCTTCTATTTACTACAGGGTCTGGCGTGCCTACATTGACTGGTGCAATTCTAAGTCCCTTCCCTGTCGTGTGTTCTCTATTCCCAGGATTCTGGAGTTCCTGCAGCATGGGTTGGAGATGGGGCTCCAACTCAGTACTCTGAAGGGTCAGGTTTCTGCCCTGGCTGTTTTCTTCCAGAAGTCCTTTGCTCAGCACCCTCTGATCAGGACTTTTTTCCAGGGGGTCACTCATGTGCTTCCCCCACGTAAGCCTATGGTGCCTGTTTGGGATTTGAACTTGGTTCTGTCAGCCTTGCAGGGTGCTCCCTTTGAACCTGTGCAGGATGCTTCCCTGGCCATTCTTACTCTCAAGGTTGTTTTTTCTGGTGGCTATGACCTCTGTCAGGCGTGTGTCTGAGTTGGCGGCGCTGTCCATTCAGCCCCCCTGCTATGAGAGGCACCAGGACAAGGTGGTGTTTCGCTTCAAGCCAGATTTTCTGCCTAAGGTAGTGTCTGCCTTTCATTTGAATCAGGACATTGTTCTCCCTTCTTTGTGCCCTAATCCTAGTAATGCTAAGGAGAGGGTTTTGCATTCTTTGGATGTGGTTAGGTGTCTGAAGTACTATCTGGTGGCTACTGCACCTTTCAGAAAGACGGATGCTCTTTTTGTGGTCCCTTCTGGTCCTAGGAAGGGTTTGGCTCCTGCCAAGTCTACTATCAGCAAATGGGTTCGTCAGGCTGTGATTCAGGCCTATTCTGATAAGGGGAAGAATCCTCCCTTCTGCCTTACTGCTCATTCTACTCGTGCTATTGGTGCTTCTTGGGCTTTTCAGCACCAGGCTTCTGTTGAACAAGTTTGCAAGGCCGCTACTTGGTCTTCTGTTCATACCTTTTCAAAGTTTTACAAGGTTGATGTTAGGGCCTCAGCTGATGCTGCTTTTGGCCGAAAGGTTCTGCAGGCGGCAGTGGTTTAAACTGTCTGCTGTTAACTTTGGGGATCCCACCCTACTTTATGGACACTGCTATTGGATGTCCCGATAGTAAGTACTATATCTGGAGCAGGACATACTGTATACTAAGAATTATACAATTCTGTGATTACTCACCTGTAGAATTGGTATTATGGGTATACAGTACGTCCTGCTCCACCCCACCCTTGGTTTTGCATTATCTTGGATGGTGTTTGTTATCATTGTTATAGTTACTAGTTTGGGTTGTTTTAATTCTCCCTGCTTCTCATTAACTGCTTTTCAATGCTGGGGATTTGTGGGAGGTCCCTGGGTATTTGAGGGGTCGGGAGGAGCCTATTTTCGATGTCTCTGCAGTCCAGCGCCATCTAGCGGAGTAATACTATAGTACTATATCTGGAGCAGGACGTACTGTATACTCATAATACCAATTCTACAGGTGAGTAATCACAGAATTGTATTTTTTTTGTACCATGAGAAGTGGTAAGTTAGAAGCTCTATATACTTTGCTGAGGTCTTAAAAGGAGCCTCCCAGCTCTCTGTCCGTGACTTTGGCCCAAAAGATGACTCCGCCCCCTACTTGCTGATGTTGGGACCATCCCTCAACCATCCACCCCTCCGTCCATCTGGAGCATGCAGGGTTGCCCGGCGCTCACCAGTAACACAAGACTGTGTGATAATGACTCTTCATGTATGTCTAGGCCCACTGCAGCCGCTCCAGCTTATGAGCACTGGTTAGTAATGGCCCAGTAGCAGGTTTATGCCCAACTGCAGCCTATGAAGGATCCTACACCCTGACTCCAGAGGCATGTACCTGTTTGCTGCTTTGTGGTGGCATTTTAGCATCTGTTCTCTTCCTGCCTTTATGCAGGAAGCACAAATATGCCTTTATGTCATTATGCCTTTATCTGCCTGTCTGTGTTCGAAATCAGCCACAAATTTCATCACAGCACGCTGAACACTTTACCATATTGTTGGAAACCTGTGACCTGCTTAATTATACGAAACGTCATAGTTTTAGTTTAACTGGGCAACCTAATTATTACAGGAGGGTTGCCTCGCTGTGTGAAACCCCCCCAGGTCGCCCCCATACACTTACCTTGTTTCCCAATCCAACAATGCATGTGCGAGCCACGGCTGCATCCCCGCTATCCCTCTATAGCAGGGCGCGTGCCAATGCCAGGCATTTGTGAATGGTTTGAATGATTGGATGAGCGGGCGCTGATGCGCCGTAGGACCGGGAAGAGGTGAATTGCCATTGGCGATCTGGGGGGTTTCACACAGCGGTGCCCTGGGGCAAAGAACCAAAACCCAGGATAGTCAAAATCCTGTGTTTTGTTCCACTTTAAACATACAAAAAGACAGGAACAAGCTGAGTTGTGAAAGAACCCCCCTGGTTTGGCTGTTAACTCAAACTGGCGATCCCACAGTGCATTCACCAGTTCCAGTTAAGTAAGTAATGAACAAAGGGGGGGGGGGGTTCACACACGGGCATCCACAATCAGGAGAATCTAGATTCGTTTAAACCTGACCTCAGAGTCTAAAGGGGTTTGGTGCGCTTCAAAGTAGACCAGATATAGAGTTTGGGTCCAAATAGCATGATCCTTAGGGGGCATCCAGATTTGGGACATCCCTCGGTGATGTGACGTGACTCTTCACCACAAAGGTGCCCACTGAGACCATGTCACCCAAGGGCCTACATAAACCTGGGGACGGCCCTGAAAATATGAGTTTGCACTATACATAGGGTTGCTAGTTTTAGGTTAAGGAGGGTAAGGTGAGTCCTTTTGATGGCAGTTTAGCTCAGGTAGATTGAAGGTGTTAATCTTAATTCCTTCCTGGGGAAAGGCATAATGATTATCCTGCAGTTATTTGGGATTAGCTCAGGCGATGTGGCGAGATCTCCAGCGGCGCGTAGAGCGTGTTGTGAGATGAAGGATTGCGCTCGGGGCGACGTATTCTGCTGCCGATGCCGGTGCAGGTCCTGTCATGTGCAGCAGCTGCAGAGCTCATAGGAATCAGGACAATTCTGCCCACGCTCCCACTACAAGGAGAGATGCGGAGACACAACACATACTGTCACAATATATAGGGCTCACTGATCGAGCGCCGCATCCTCCTCCTATGACACGACACATACTGTCACAATATATAGAGCTCACTGATCCAGCGCTGCTGTCTCCTCTCTTGACACGACACATACTGTCACAATATATAGAGCTCACTGATCCAGCGCTGCTGTCTCCTCTCTTGACACGACACATACTGTCACAATATATAGAGCTCACTGATCCAGCGCTGCTTCCTCCTCCTATGACATGACACATACTGTCACAATATATAGAGCTCACTGATCCAGCACTGCTTTCTCCTCTCTTGACACGACACATAGTGTCACAATATATAGAGCTCACTGATCCAGCGCTGCTTCCTCCTCCAATGACACGACACATACTGTCACAATATATAGAGCTCACTAATCCAGCGCTGCTTCCTCTTCCTATGACACGACACATACAGTACTGTCACAATATATAGAGCTCACTGATCCAGCGCTGCTTCCTCCTCCTATGACACGACACACACTGTCACACTATATAGAGCTCACTGATCCAGCGATGCTTCCTCCTCCTATGACACGACACATACTGTCACAATATATAGAGCTCACTGATCCAGCGATGCTTCCTCCTCCTATGACACGACACATACTGTCACAATATATAGAGCTCACTGATCCAGCGATGCTTCCTCCTCCTATGACACGACACATACTGTCACAATATATAGAGCTCACTGATCCAGCGCTGCTTCCTCCTCCTATGAGACGACACATACTGTCACAATATATAGAGCTCACTGATCCAGCACCGCTTCCTCCTCCTATGACACGACACATACTGTCACATTATATAGAGGTCACTAATCCAGCGCTGCTTCCTCCTCCAATGACACGACACATACTGTCACAATATATAGAGCTCACTGATCCAGCGATGTTTCCTCCTCCTATGACACGACACATACTGTCACAATATATAGAGCTCACTGATCCAGCGATGCTTCCTCCTCCTATGACACGACACATACTGTCACAATATATAGAGCTCACTGATCCAGCACCGCTTCCTCCTCCTATGACACGACACATACTGTCACATTATATAGAGGTCACTAATCCAGCGCTGCTTCCTCCTCCAATGACACGACACATACTGTCACAATATATAGAGCTCACTGATCCAGCGATGTTTCCTCCTCCTATGACACGACACATACTGTCACAATATATAGAGCTCACTGATCCAGCGATGCTTCCTCCTCCTATGACACGACACATACTGTCACAATATATAGAGCTCACTGATCCAGCGATGCTTCCTCCTCCTATGACACGACACATACCGTCACAATATATAGAACTCACTGATTCAGCGCTGCTTCCTCCTCCTATGAGACGACACATACTGTCACAATATATAGAGCTCACTGATCCAGCGCTGCTTTCTCCTCTCTTGACACGACACATGCTGTCACAATATATAGAGCTCACTGATCCAGCACCGCTTCCTCCTCCTATGACACGACACATACTGTCACAATATATAGAGCTTACTGATCCAGCGCTGCTTCCTCTTCCTATGACACGACACATACTGTCACAATATATAGAGCTCACTGATCCAGCGCTGCTTCCTCCTCCCTTGACACGACACATACTGTCACAATATATAGAGCTCACTGATCCAGCGCTGCTTCCTCCTCTTATGACACGACACACACTGTCACACTATATAGAGCTCACTGATCCAGCGATGCTTCCTCCTCCTATGACACGACACATACTGTCACAATATATAGAGCTCACTGATCCAGCGATGCTTCCTCCTCCTATGACACGACACATACTGTCACAATATATAGAGCTCACTGATCCAGCGATGCTTCCTCCTCCTATGACACGACACATACTGTCACAATATATAGAGCTCACTGATCCAGCGATGCTTCCTCCTCCTATGACACGACACATACTGTCACAATATATAGAGCTCACTGATCCAGCGCTGCTTCCTCCTCCTATGAGACGACACATACTGTCACAATATATAGAGCTCACTGATCCAGCACCGCTTCCTCCTCCTATGACACGACACATACTGTCACATTATATAGAGGTCACTAATCCAGCGCTGCTTCCTCCTCCTATGACACGACACACACTGTCACAATATATAGAACTCACTGATTCAGCGCTGCTTCCTCCTCCTATGAGACGACACATACTGTCACAATATATAGAGCTCACTGATCCAGCGCTGCTTCCTCCTCCTATGACATGACACATACTGTCACAATATATAGAGCTCACTGATCCAGCGCTGCTTCCTCCTCCTATGACACGACACATACTGTCACAATATATAGGGCTCACTGATCCAGCGCTGCTTCCTCCTCCCTTGACACGACACATACTGTCACAATATATAGAGCTTACTGATCCAGCACTGCTTCCTCCTCCTATGACACGACACATACTGTCACAATATATAGAGCTCACTGATCCAGCGCTGCTTCCTCCTCCCTTGACACGACACATACTGTCACAATATATAGAGCTTACTGATCCAGTGCTGCTTCCTCCTCCTATGACACGACACATACTGTCACAATATATAGAGCTCACTGATCCAGCGCTGCTTCCTCCTCCCTTGACACGACACATACTGTCACAATATATAGAGCTTACTGATCCAGTGCTGCTTCCTCCTCCTATGACACGACACATACTGTCACAATATATAGAGCTCACTGATCCAGCGCTGCTTCCTCCTCCTATGACACGACACATACTGTCACAATATATAGAGCTCACTGATCCAGCGCTGCTTCCTCCTCCTATGACACGACACATACTGTCACAATATATAGAGCTTACTGATCCAGCGCTGCTTCCTCCTCCTATGACACGACACATACTGTCACAATATATAGAGCTTACTGATCCAGCGCTGCTGCTTCCTCCTCCTATGAGACGACACATACTGTCACAATATATAGAGCTCACTAATCCAGCGCTGCTTCCTCCTCCAATGACACGACACATACTGTCACAATATATAGAGCTCACTGATTCAGCGCTGCTTCCTCCTCCTATGACACGACACATACTGTCACAATATATAGAGCTTACTGATCCAGCGCTGCTGCTTCCTCCTCCTATGAGACGACACATACTGTCACAATATATAGAGCTCACTGATCCAGCACTGCTTCCTCCTCCTATGACACAACACATACTGTCACAATATATAGAGCTCACTGATCCGGCACTGCTTCCTCCTCCCTTGACACGACACATACTGTCACAATATATAGAGCTCACTGATCCAGCGCTGCTTCCTCCTCCTATGACACGACACATACTGTCACAATATATAGAGCTCACTGATCCAGCGCTGCTTCCTCCTCCTATGACACGACACATACTGTCACAATATATAGAGCTCACTGATCCAGCGCTGCTTCCTCCTCCTATGACACGACACATACTGTCACAATATATAGAACTCACTGATCCAGCACTGCTTCCTCCTCCTATGACACGACACATACTGTCACAATATATAGAGCTTACTGATCCAGCGCTGTTTCCTCCTCCCTTGACACGACACATACCGTCACAATATATAGAGCTCACTGATCCAGCGCTGCTTCTTCCTCCCTTGACACGACACATACTGTCACAATATATAGAGCTCACTGATCCAGCACTGCTTCCTCCTATGTTGACACGACGCATACTGTCACAATACAGTATATAGAGCTTACTGATCCAGCGCTGCTTCCTCCTCCTATGACACGACACGTACTGTCACAATATATAGAGCTCACTGATCCAGAGCTGCTTCCTCCTCCTATGACACGACACATATTGTCACAATATATAGAGCTCACTGATCCAGAGCTGCTTCCTCCTCCTATGACACGACACATATTGTCACAATATATAGAGCTCACTGATCCAGCGCTGCTTCTTCCTCCCTTGACACGACACATACTGTCACAATATATAGAGCTCACTGATCCAGCACTGCTTCCTCCTATGTTGACACGACGCATACTGTCACAATACAGTATATAGAGCTTACTGATCCAGCGCTGCTTCCTCCTCCTATGACACGACACGTACTGTCACAATATATAGAGCTCACTGATCCAGAGCTGCTTCCTCCTCCTATGACACGACACATACTGTCACAATATATAGAGCTCACTGATTCAGCGCTGGGTAAACCTTGCCTATGACCTCATCCTTTCGGGCTCATCTGCTAAAAGCGTCCCTGAACCCCCCGCGCGCTCTTGCTGTTCCAGCTAATTGTTGCCCCCAGACACTCCTTCCCAGCATCCTTTACAATTAGGGCCGCTTCCTGGCGGTTCCCGATGAACGCGCTCACAGCGTCGCACAACAATTAAGCGTTAAAGAAAGCCGTGGAATTGATGCAGGACCCAGACGCAGCTAAGAGAAAAGCGCAGCGTGGTGTTTCTATCAATAGCACATGTTTGAAAATAAAAGCCCTGTAATTACGGTTAAACACGCCATTACCCATATTATGCTCTGTCACGCGCATTTCGTCCAGGTCAGGGTTGGTTTTCTTTCTTTTGTGAGCGATGTGTAAGCATGATGCCGGCAAGTTCCAACAGCCTTTCTTTAGGGGACCCTCTAGCACCATAATGCTGTCAGTATGGGAATGGGGTGTCTGGGCCCACCTTACAGTCATATGCTAATTCTACCCGTTTATTATTAGGGCTCATGTCAATATAACAATAATCGGGCATGCTCTCAGTTTTGCAAGAATGGATAAGCCGTGTTCTCCTAGTGCTAAACAGCAACATCTGTGCAGTATGAATAGAGCACCAGGGCTATACACAGGGCTTAAAGTGGACCAACACCCAGGGACCGATCAGATCCCTCCCCGCGGGGCATCCGAAATCGGGATGTCCCGCGGGGAGGAACCCCCCAGGAGGCCCACAAACCTTACCTCAGCCCTGTTCCATCGGCCGTTCCATCGGCGCATGCGCGAGCCGCGGCCGCGTCTCGCGCTCCCCTCTAGCAGGGCGCGCACCCGCGCCGGCCGTTTGTGAATGGCCGGTGCAGGCGCGCTCCCTGTTAGAGGGAAGCGCGAGACGCGGCCTCCAGCACTCAGAGCCAGCTGAGCTGGTATGCGCGTCCAGGCGGCCTTGGACGCGCATACCACAGCGGCTCTGAGCGCTGTGATTGGCTGGCGCGGTCACGTGGGAGCGGGGAGAGGTGAGGTTTTTGGGGCTTTCTGGGGGGTTTCAGACAGCGGGGTGCCCCACAGAAGTGGACCAAAACCCAGGATAGTCAAAATCCTGGGTGTTGGTCCACTTTAAAGTCCAGTTCAAAATTTACTTAAAGTGGACCGAAACCCACCGGGAAACAAGGTAAGTGTATGGGGTGACCTGGGGGGGGGGGGGTTTCACACAGCGGGGCATCCTGATTTTGGATGCCCCGGGGGGAAGGGCATTGATCGGGCTGGGAATCTTATAGAGGGAAGTGGGGTATGCGTCCTTCAGCACACTCGAAGCTGCTGGCCTTAGAGTAAAGTAGAGTGGTCCACCAGGAATTCTCCTGATCTTTCATAACGCCAGTCTGCCCCCGGCTCTGGCAATACGATCAGAAAGGGCACATGACCATAGTGAGTAAGGCCCCACCTTGATTATAGAGTTACGTTTCGCCTTCTGCTACAGCGATTGGTCAGTATTGAGTTTAAAGTGGACCAAAACCCTTTGCGATCTATTCCCTCCCGCCGGGGCATCCAAAATCGTGATGCCACGCTGCGTCGTCCATACACTTACCTTCTTTCCCGGTCCAATGGCGCATGCAAGAGCCGCAGCGGCATTCCCGCTATCCCAGGGCACGTGCCAGGCGTTTGTGAATGGCCGGCATGGGCACGCTCCCTGTTAGAGGGTAGCATGCTCGGAGCCGCTCATCTTAGATGGCGTGACATCACCGGATCCGAGCTCGCTGATTAGACAAGCGTCCGCGCATGCACGGTAGAATCAGGAAGAAGTGAGTTGGTTTCGGCAACCTGGGGGGTTTCACAAAGCGGGGCACGGACCAAAACCCAGGAGAGTTAAAATCTTAAATAGTCAAATCTTTAAAGCCTGTTTCAGTTATTCCTTTCCCTGCCCATGATGATGTATAGTTTGGACTTTGTCATGCTTCACTCTGCCCTCTAATGCTTTGCATTGATGCTTTAACCTTTGTTTTGATCTCCACCTTCTGTTGGACATGTGTTGGCTTGACCATAATTAACGACCATCCAACTAATTACTGACAGCCTCACCCTGAGCGGCCATTAACACTTTGTTTTACCCCAGGGCATTTCTCCTTTCAGCAGCGTTTGTTTCTCCTAGTTGCTCCCTGGTGTGATGGTTCACACTTCACTATCCATAGTGTCCCTCATCATCCAAGTGTCCCTGATTTGGAGGGACTGTCCCTCTTTGGAGTCCATGCCCCGTGTCGTTCTCATTTGTCCCTCTTTGAGGTGTAACCTGCAGATCTGCATCAATAAATGATTCATTTGCCTATTTATTAAGTTATGAGGAAAGATTACGAGAATTAAGTATGTTTAGTCTTGAGAGGAGACGACTGAGGGGGGACATGATTAACTTGTATAAATATATAAATGGCCAATACAAAACATATGGGGGAACACTATTCCAGGTAAAATCCTCTCTAAAGACGAGGGCGCGCTCCCTTCGACTGGAAAAAAAGAAATTTAGGGGTTTATTCATCAAGGGATAGCGCAAAGTAGTGCCTTGTAGGGGCAGGCCGCGAACGGTGAACTCCAGGCGCTGTACGCAAAACCACATTTATCAAAGCGATGCTGCTGAGCGCCTTTAACAGCGTCGGATTCATCATCACAAATGGCTCAGCGTATAGCGCTGCTGCTCTGCCTTCCAGAGCGCCTGGTATTACCTGTCGCTACCTGTTGCTCTCCCATACATTTCAATGGACGTTCCCCTTCTTCACTTTAAACAGGGTTTTCTTTTTTTTTTTTTTTACTTTTTTTTTTTTATCAAATCATTGTGTGTGATCTCTCCTGGCCTATTAAATGTCATTTTTTAAAACTTTTTAGATTTTTTAAATTTTTATGCGGAGTTATCATTACAGGTCTGGCACTAAAGTATTAATGTCACAATGTAATAACAATGTCATTCCATGTGTTTTCACTTTGTTACTGGTGGATATGTGATCAAAAACAGACTTTAATCACACAGCTTCTGGCGCTCTGGGCTACAGCGACACAATTTTGAGCGCCGGCGCTGTGTGAGGCTGTTTTTTTTTATGAATATGGTGTGAGTCGGTCGCACTGACCATTCGCTACCGTTCACTCCCATATAGCTCTGTCCTGGTGTTATAGCGACTCACACATCAAATTCATCAATGGCGGCCATGTTACTACAGCGACTGAGGCGCTCCGTAATAGCGACTCATGGCCGGTCAGAGCGAGCCTTAGCGGTTGCTGTTAGCGCTGCTGTACAGACGCTCATCTGCTGTTACCTGGCACTAGTAATGAATCAGCCTGCCTGTTTCCGGAGGCGACAATTGTTTTTTACCATAAGAACTATAAATCTGTGGAATAGCCTCCCACAGAAGCTTGTTACGACATCAACCGCTGATAGCTTCAAAAAAAGGATGAGATGCTTATTTAGAAGAAAATAACATTAACAGTTACTATTAGCCGTTCAGCAAAAAAAAAAATAATAAAATAAAAAATACCTTCCACCTATAAAATAAAATAAAAAATAGCTTCCCCTACACCCTTGGTTGAACTTGATGGACATATGTCTTTTTTCAACCATATTTACTATGCAACTATGTGCCTACTTAAAGTGTTTTTATTGCTGTAACATTTACATCCTATCTCCTATCCATCTCTCAATGAGGGGTCGTGGCTTCATACATCCCTAAATGAAGGGCGTGGATTCATCCATCCCCCAATGAGGGGTGTGGCTTCATTTACATAATGTCCCTCTTTGAGGTGTTACATCTCCTATCCATTACTCAATGAGGAGGCATGGCCTAATTTAACAAATGTTCCTCTTTCATCTGAACAGATGGTAGGTATGACTATCTGGCAGGAGGAAGGGGCGGCCTATGGAGTGGGGGCGTGGGGTGCCATCACGCAGGGCGTCATGGTCAGGGGGGCACCATACAGCTGTACCCACACGATTGATGCCCTAAGCTGCCCGTTCGCCAGCCTTCTCAAAGTCAATTGGAGCTGCTGGGGAAGCCCGGTTGGTTGGGTCAGACGGAAGGGGTGTCCTGCTCCAGAGAAGAGGCTAGGCTCTCCACCCTGACCTGCTGCACCTGGGGCAAGTGCCCCCCCTGCTCCCCCCTAGCTATGCCCCTGCCATGCTCACCTCTGTTCTGCCCTTTAAAGTGGACCAAACTAGCTGATTCCTTATCCCCGGGGCTTCCCAATGCGAGACGCTTCACTGTGGTAAACAGTGACGGACTGGGGCCAAAAATCAACCTTGGATTTTACCAGCCCCTGGCCGGCCCAAGACATCCCTGCTGAGGCCCCCCAAACCATGATGATGGGGCTATAGCATTGGGGGGCTGGTGTTCCTTGGCTTGTGGGTACAGGGGGCTGAGAGGGAGTCTAAGGGGGCAGGGATTCAATGTGGGTGTAAAAAGGAGCAGGCCAAAGCAGTGTGGCCCACGGGGCATTGTCCCGGATCTCCCTATGGCCAGTCCGCCCTTGGTGGTAAACCCCCTGGGATCGCCAGCATACCCACATTGCAAGCAATCCCATGGCACAATGTCCTAAGGCCGGCCCTGCTTCTGTCCAAGGACAAAGTAACTGCCTGCCCACCCACCCTTCCTCTCTGCTAAGTCCGATTTGAGCATTCAAACAATAAAGCAACTCCTTTAGGTCTCTGTCTTGTCCCACTAAGTGTGTTTCATTTTACCTGGGGTAACTGCTTGATATAGTGTTTATTTACAGCAGTGTCCCTTTTTTGTCCCTTCCTGGCTCCCTTAGTCTAGCTGTGATGCAAGTAGCTCCTCCCTTCTTCCTCTCCCCTTTCAGCCATTTCTAGTTTTGCATCCAAGCAGTGCACACCTGCTGCTCCCTCCTGCAGTCTACAGTCTTTTTACCTGCTGCTGTTATGGGTTACATCACCTGCTGTATTGAATGTACATTGCAAGATTCCTGCTGTAAGAAGTGCTTATTACAAGATTCTGTACTGAAATAAAGCTTCTGAAACTTATCTACGTATGTCCATGACCAGCCGAGTAAGCTATCTGCCAAGCCTTATGGAGTAATGACACATCCATCACAGACACATACAGACAAGGTGGAGCTGTCTACAGGATTCACATTACTGCCGTCTGGTGAGTCAGAATAGCCTCTGAGGAAGTGGGGTGGCCCATGAAACATGTCAGTAAATAGCAAAGAATAAGGAAGAAATTAAAAAAAAGTGAAAAGGGAAAAAAAAGAGTATTGCTCCAATCAAAATCATTTGCTGAATCTCCATGATGTGGTGCATGTATTCTCACTTACATGGGGTGAACTTAGACTGATACCCATTGCCACAAATTCCTCTTCCGCCCAAGGCAGCCTCCTCCTTGGCCTCAGAAGCATCACATACTGAGCGGAGAGGGGGGAAAAGACAGGGGGCGGGGTTATAGCTGTGCTTCACACAGGCGGGGGAGAGCTGGGGTCAGGAAAAGGTCAGCAATCCCAGAATGCAGAGCGGCACAGTCAGAAGACACTTCCTGTTTGCAGACAGCCTGAGATTCCATGTGCCGCCATCTTGGATGTTTAACCCTTTAAGTGCCAGCCTACCTGCAGCATTTGCCACTCCCTGTTGCCAGACTGAGTTTGACTGTTTTGCGCTACACATGTTCAACTGTCATTTTCGAAAGGCTTTCCAGGGATTTCCCAGGAAAATTATATATTGTTTTTTTCAACAGAGTCTGGGCTTTAACATGAAATGTCTTGTTTGTGTTTTTTAGGTGTATTCTCAACATTTTTGGGTGAAATGTGTGAAAAAAAATAAAAAAAATATATTTTTTTACAATTTGTAGAGTTTTTTTGTAATAAAAAATGTAAGTTTGTCAATAAAATCTTATTGCGTGAGAAACCCCAATTTCTCCCGCTTACAGCGATACCACATATGTATAGGTAGACACCCTTTCCTGCCCAGAAGCCTTTTATAGCTGCTGGATGACAAATGGTTAATTAAAAAAAAAAATGACATAGGGTCCCCCTTCCCGGGGAGGGGGACCCCATTTTTTTTGGGATTTTTAAGGGTTAAAAACCCTTAAAAATCCAAAAAAAAAAATGACGTGGGGTCCCCCTTACCCAAAGTAACCAGCCCGGGACCAGCTATGGGGGCTTGTAGGCACAGAGTGGGGGGGCCAGCTTTGGTGGCCCCCCCACCCTGCAGCCTACGAGCCCACATAGCCTATGTGGGCCCGGGCTCTTCTGCCCCCCCCTGGCCTTTGGGGAGGCAGGTAATGGGGGTGCGGGGGTTAATGGCAATGCCACCCCCCCAGCCATGTGAACTGGTATAAGGGGTCTCATGGACCCCTTACCAGCTCACAAAGGGTTAACTGTAAAAAAAAAAAAACACCACACAATAAAAAAAAGTATTTTATTAAAAAAAAATAATTTTTTTTTACTGTACTTACCTTCGATTGCAAGCTCTTGTCCCTCGCCGCTCAGCTGACAGATGCCGGTGATCGGTACAGGAGAAGGAGGAGGCAGGAGATCAGAGGATCTCCTGCCACCTCCTTACCCTGTGCCGATCACCGGCATCTGAGAAGTTGAGAAGGGTGAAGCCAGATATCGGGGGCCGGGATGACGTCATAAGCCCCGCCCCCAAGGGGGCGGGGCTTAGCGGCAAGATGGCGGCCGCCATCGAGGATCAAAGGGGAGAGAGCCTCTCAGGCTCTCTCCTGAAGATCGGTAAGTCCTGGGGGGGGATCGGAGGCCCCCCAGGTGAAGAGGAGGGACAGCGGGAGCCAGCGCACATGGAGGTAAGTGAATGTCATTTTTATTTTTTTTTTTTTTTTACAGTTAGCAGCTGCTGCTGCAGAAGCGGGGGGGGGGGCGGCCTATTCCGGGGGCTCTCCTGGAGCCATCCGACCCCCCACGGGGGATCGGATGGCACCAAATTAAAGGGGAGACCCGGCCGGATCCAACAAGGGGTCAGGTGAGTATTTTTTATTTTTATTTTTTAAACTAGAAGCGATCAAATTCAAGCACGTAACACCTACGGGCTTGGCACTTAAGGCCCAGCCAAGCCAGCACGTAGGTGTTACGTGCTTGGCAACCAAAGGGTTAAAGGTTCAGAAAATGCAGTAGGTGCAGGTAGGATGATTTTTTATGTGGGCAATCTGTATGTACGGGGTGGGGGAATAGGCTCTTATTCAGGGTGAGGGTCCGGATTAATGTGAGCAATCTGTACAGGGTGGGGGAAACATACAATATAGGCTCTTATTCAGGGTGAAGGTCCAGATTAATGTGAGCAATCTGTATGTACAGGGAGGGAAACATATAAGATAGGCTCTTATTCAGGGTGAGGCCCCTTCCTGCTACCTGTAATTGTGGGTCCTTCCTCCCCCCCCCTCCCTCCATATGTCTGCCTTGGGTGCCCCTGCCGCTGCTCTCTCCCACCTCGCTCTCTCCCTGGGGAGCTCTCCCGGGGGGGGGGGGGTAGGTGGTGGTGTCCTTAGTAGTTTTGTCTTTTTTTATTACTGTCTTTATGCGTGCTCGCCGCTGCGCCACTTTGTACGGTTCTCCGTGGCGGGCGGTGACATACGCTGTAGTGAGTATAGGCTGTTGGCTCACATTTTTGAAGTATTGTGTATTACCCCTCCTGTCCCGGCTAAAAAGCAGCAGGGTGAGCTTTTTCACACTGTTAACGCTTGGAGTTCCCTGAGCAGATCCACTTCAATAATTTGGTGCTCAAGGAGTGGGAACGTCCTAGCACATTGCCCGTGGTGCCTAATAGTTGGGACAGGAGGTATCCATTTCCTGCTGATGTGGTTAAGCGCTGGTCCTGTCCCCCCGAGGTGGATGCTCCCGTGCTTGGGTTGTCCAATACCTCGGTAATGCATTCCCCTGACACTTCTACTCTGTGTGCGGCTCTTGCTATTAAAGGGCTACTCAAGTGCCTTCTGGATAATGCCTCGGATGCCAATAGGGGGGAGGATTATAGATCCCTCCTGCTTTGCTATGAATTTGTGGCATTTATTCTTTCTGCTATGGATGATGCGGTCAGGATGTGTGGTAAGACTTCTGCACTTTTGGTGGCTATACTCTGGCTGCGTCAGTGGGCGGCTGATAATGCTGCTAAGAAGGCTCTCACTGGCTTCCCCTTTACTGGGCTACGGCTCTTTGGGGAGGGTCTGGATCTGTTTGCCAAGGATAGTAGGCTGCCTCAACGCAGGAGGCAGCCGCGGCCCTTTCGGGGGGCTGGTTCTTCCCTCCCCTCCTTCCGTGCTCCCAGGTCCGGCACCATTTGCGGGGGCACGTAGAGACCCTTGGGGCCGGGGTAGAGGCCGTGGTCGCCCCAGTCTCTCATGGGGTCCCAAGTCCGAAATCTTCCCCCAAGCCCCCTCAGACATGAGGAGGCGTCCTCACCCATCCGGGTGGGGGGACGGTTGCGGCTCTTTGCTCACATCTGGAGACTGCGCGGAGGTGGTGTCCTCCGGGTACAAGATAGAGTTTGCAGCCTGGCCGCCCCCAAGATTCATCAGATTCCGGATGGCTCAAAGCCCCCTGTCAGCTCAGGGCTTGCAGTCCAAATGTTTTTGGAATTGGGTGTCATCTGCCCTGTGCCTTCCCAGGAAAGGGGCAGAGGCTTCTACTCCAATCTGTTCACGGTTCCCAAAAAGGATGGGTCCCTGAGGCCCATCCTGGATTTGAAGCGCCACAACAAATTTGTCAGGTTCAAGCATTTTCGCATGGAGACTCTGCGCTCGGTGGTCGGTACCTTGCGCCTGGGCGATTTCATGACTTCTGTGGACATCAAAGATGCCTACCTTCATGTTCCAATCTTTCCAGGTCATCAGAGATTTCTCAGGTTCGCTCTGGAGGATCAGCACTACCAATTTGTGGCCCTGCCGTTCGGTCTTACCTCAGCTCCTCTGGTCTTCACCAAGGTGCTGGCGGGGGTGATGGCTCTGTTGAGATCTCAGGGCATTCGCATCCTTCCTTATCTGGACGACATTCTGATTGCGTCTCAGTCCTTCCATCAAGCCGAGCTGGATATCCAGATGGTGGTCTCCACACTGGAGTCCTTCGGTTGGGTGATCAACTATCCCAAGTCTTCTCTGTCTCCGTCCTTGGTAAGGTCCTTTCTGGGCATGACTCTGGATACATCTCAGGTCAAGGTTTTTCTGCCTCAGCAGAAGGTGTAGAGCCTGCAGACACAGGCACGGTCTCTACGTTCTTGCCCTCACCCCTCCATTTGGCAAGGAATGCAGCTGGTGGGCCTGATGGTGTCATGCTTCGAGGCGGTTCCCTATGCTCAGTTTCACATGAGATCTCTTCAGTTGCACCTCTTGTCAGTTTGGGATCGGGATCCTGTGTCCCTGGATCAGAGATTTGTTCTGTCCCCTCTGGTCAGTCAGTCCCTCTCGTGGTGTCTGGACTCAAGGAATCTCCTAGTGGGCAGGACCTTTCTGCCTCCGTGCTGGGAGACTGTCACCATAGATGCCAGTCTGACAGGTTGGGGGGGCTTTTGGAAGTTCCAGGGTCAATGGGGCCCTCAGGAGGCCCATGCTCCCATCAACATTCTGGAACTGCGGGCAATAAGGTTGGTTCTTTTCCAGTTGACTCCGCACCTTCGGGGTCGGGCTGTTCAGATCCGCTCGGACAACCAGACGGCGGTTGCCTACATCAATCATCAGGGAGGGACTCGGAGCAAGCGAGCCCTCAAGGAAGTGTCTCTGATACTGTCCTGGGCGGAGGAGAATGTTCCCTGCATATCGTCAGTTTGCATCCTGGGAGTGGAGAACCTGGAGGCAGACTTTGAGCAGGGGGATGTCTCGGCTGGGGGAGTGGTCCCTCAGCGAAAGGGTGTTTCACTCTCTGTGCCACCGCTGGGGTCTGCCGGATGTGGACCTGTTTGCTTCACGTCACAATCACAAACTTCCATTCTTTGTCTCTCTGTCACAGGATCCTCTGAACCTTTGCCACGGATGCGCTGGCAATGCCTTGGAAGGGGTTTCGGCTCCTCTGTGTTCCCTCCGTTTCCTCTGTTGGGCAGGGTGCTGCGCAAGGTAGCCCAGGAAGGGGTACCAACCATGCTGGTGGCCCCCTGTTGGCCAAGAAGGGTGTGGTTCGCAGACATCGTGCAGTTGGCAGTAGATCAGTACGTCCTGCCCAAGGATCCAGATCTGCTCACTCAGGGGCAGCTGTGCCATCCCAATTTACAAACGCTGGCTTTGACGGCTTGGCTGCTGAAACCTCCATCTTGATGGAAAAGGGGTTGCCTGCCTCTGTTGTTGATACCATGATTAGGGCTAGGAAGAAGTCCTTGTCCTTTATCTACTACAGGGTCTGGCATGCTTACATTGCCTGGTGTGAGTCCATATCTCTTCCCTGTCGGGTGTTTTCTATTCTCAGGATTCTGGAATTCTTGCAACATGGTTTGGATTTGGGCCTTCAACTTAGTACCCTCAAAGGTCATGTTTCAGCTCTGGCAATTTTTTTCCAAAGATCTTTTGCCAGTCACCGTTTGGTTAAGACTTTTTTCCAGGGGGTTTCTCATGTGCGTCCGCCACGTAAACCTATGTTACCAGTAAGGGATTTGAATCTGGTGTTATCTGCTCTGCAGGGTCGTCCCTTTGAGCCTCTCCGTGAGGCCGCTTTGCCCATTTTGACTCTTAAGGTAGCCTTTTTGGTGGCTATCACTTCTGTCAGGCGTGTTTCTGAGTTGGCGGCGCTTTCCATCAAGCCTCCTTATTTTGAGCGACACCAGGACAAGGTGGTGTTTCGGTTTAAGCAGCTTTCATGCCTAAGGTTGTGTCTGCTTTTCATCTCAATCATGACATTGTCTTGCCTTCATTGTGTCCTAATCCTGCTAATTCCAAGGAGCGGACACTGCATTCCTTAGATGTGGTCAGGGTTCTGAAGTTTTACTTGGTAGCTACTGAATAATTCAGGAAGACTGATGCTCTTTTTGTTCTTCCTTCTGGACCTAGGAAGGGTTTGCCTCCGGCTAAGTCCACTATCAGCAAGTGGATTCGTCAGACGGTGGTGCAAGCCTATTCTGCTAAGGGGAAAGAGCCTCCCTTCCTCCTTACTGCTCATTCCACTCGTGCTATTGGTGCTTCTTGGATCAAGTTTGTAAGGCCGCAGCTTGGTCTTCTGTTCATACTTTCTCTAAGTTTTACAAGGTTGATGTTAGGGCCTCAGCTGGTGCTGCTTTCAGCCGCAAAGTTCTTCAGGCGGTAGTGGTTTAAACTGTGCGCCGTTCTTCTTTGGGGAGCCCACCCTACTTTATGGACACTGCTTTTGCATGTCCCAGACGTAAAGAATTTGGTGAAACAGGACGTGCTGTATAGTTGGAACAATACAATTCTGTGGGTACTCACCTGTAGAATTGATTTTGTAGTATACAGCACGTCCTGTTTCACCCCTCCCTTGTTATCATTATTCTTGGTTACCTCTCTATGGTGATTTGTTCAAATGTTTGTTTGGGGTTCCTTCTTTTTTATTCTCCTGGCTTCTTGTCTAACTGCTTGTAACACTGGGAATTTGTGGGAGGTTCCTCTCCTTTTATAGGGCCGGGAGATGCCACAAGTCTTTTCTGCAGTCCACTGCGCCACCTTGTGGCGGATATCCCAGTCGTAAAGAATTTGGTGAAACAGGACGTGCTGTATACTACAAAATCAATTCTACAGGTGAGTACTCACAGAATTGTATTTTCTGGGCTTTGCTGAGCTCCAGCAAATAGTCGGAGACATGTCTACAATAACAGGCCAATAATACAGTACAGATGATGATTAATAGGACCCGACTGTACAAATATCACGAGGACAAGGTGCCAAATGTCACATATGTCTGTGTCACTGCTATGTATCATATCCACTATGTCACTGTCACTATACAAAAACCAAAGCATCGCCTCTGTTAGATATATAATATGTAATTAGCGGATTTAATATAATAGGATAATCCTTCTACTTGGTTTCCAATCATGCAGCAAAATATTTCACAATGTCATTGAAAAGAACAGATGATATTCATAACTCTATGTTGCGTGATTACAGCTGTTTTTTTTTTTTTCGTTATGTGATGGTTATTTTTTCAGTGCAGAAGCAAAAGTCTTTTGCTTTCCGTGCATGATGCCATGTGAGCCCAAAAATCGTCAAAATGTGACCTCATGGGTGTTGATGATGTCACAACCTCCCCACCCCCGTAGCTATGCCCCTGTATATAGTCACTGCTGCACTTGGGTCTGACTCGGAGCAAATCTATACAACAGGTGCCGAATGTCACATATCTCTGTGACACTTCTATGTATCATATCTACTATGTCACTGTCACTATACAACAACCGAAGCCACGCCACAGATAATATGTATAATATATATAATATGTAATTATTATTATATTAATTAATATAATAGGATAATCCAATCACGCAACAAAATATTTCACAATGTCATTGAAAAGAAAAGATGATATTCAAAACTCTGCTGCGTGACATCAGCTGTTTTTTTGGGGTTTTTTTTGGGTATGCGATGGTTTTTTTTTTGGTAAGAGTAAATATGAGTTGAAAGCAGTGAAGACAATAAAGGATTGGCGTGTCCTGTGACATATGATACGGACGCTGGATGACTCGGCGTGTTCGGTTTACAGGACGGGGTTAACCCGTTTCATCTTTTGTACGGGGGATGAGTTATGTGACAGGGCGGCATTGACAGTATTGTGACGTTGACAATTCGGGACCTTTTGAAAGTCCGGATAAAAGGCGTGTTTTGTGTTATTGTAGATCCTCGTAGCATGTCAAAGTCAACTTCCTTTGCAGGGTTTTTATTTCAAAAACCTTTTTGTGACTTTGAACCTGTTACCAGAAAGGCGCTGGAGGCAACGCTTAAAGTGGACCAAAAGCCACTGAACTTGTGAAATACATTTGGCCAAGCCCCTGACGATACTTCTTTTTTTAGCCCGTAGAATTAGAAATGGGTATTCTTGCTTTTTAAAGTGGACCAACGCCCAGCTGGATCGGCCAGGTAATCTATAAGATTCCCAGGCCGATCTAGTCCCTCCCTGCGGGGCATCCAAAATCAGGATGCCCGCTGTGGGAAACCCCCCAGGATGCCCGCAAACCTTACCTGAATCCCGGGCCAACGGCCTGTTAGAGGGAAGCGCGAGCTGCGTCCGCCAGCGTGCTCGGAGCCGCTGAGTTAAGACGTCACTTAAGACGTGCATAGCTCAGCGGCTCTGAGTGTGCTGATTGGACGAGCGGCCACACATGCACCGAAGGAGCGGGGTGAGGTGAGTTTTATTGGGAGATCTGGGGGGTTTCACACAGCGGGGCAAAGGGGACCAAAACCCAGGATAGTCAAAATCCTGGGTGTTGGTCCACTTTAAATTGTCTTGGAACGCTGTTTTTTCTTTGCTACCCCTCTCTGTAAGATGGCAGTGATCAGTCATTGCATAGGTGTGGAGATGACATCACTGCCACACACAACAGTGGCAATTAATGGAGGAGGCGGAGCTTTACAGCTAAAACAGGCCCATTATCTGGGATTAGAGTGAAGCATGAGCAGTAAAAACTTTCAAAAGGTGCTGTTCATGGGAGGAGCAATTCAGAGATACTAGTTAAAAATGTGGGTTTTGGTCGGCTTTAAAGTAAAAAAATGACTTAAACCAGACCAACGCAACAAACAATACTCCTATGCCCCCTCCCCAGGGTGATTCAGATTGCTGCACATAAAAATTCATTTACCTTTTACTAACTCCTGCTGTAGTAAATTTTAGAAGCAAAATGGTGGTTCATGGATGTGCAAGCCACCCGCAAACAGGAAGTGCTGCTGGGCTTCCTGTTACTGTGCATTGTCAGTTATGTCAGTTCCAGGCAGCAGCATGGCTGAGATGCTGGGAGAGGAAGCTCCAAAATGGCCGCTACCTTTTTTTCCAACTGTGCCAGGCTGCTGGTCCGGTTTAACATTCTCATTATCTTGGTATAGGTTCTTACTGTATATGTCTGGTAGCTTTATGATGCAATTCTTAAAGTGGACTGAAACCCATGGCCATCGGCTTGATTCTTTCCATCTGTTTCTGGATGACCCGCTATGTGAAACACCCCAGGTTGCCCGGTATACTCACCTTCTACCCTGGTCCAATGCACGAGCAGCACCACATCCCCGCTATTCCTTTCGCAGGGCACATGCCTGCATCAGGCATTTGTGAATGGCTGGCACAGGCATGCTCCCTGCTAGAGGGTAATCGGGATGCAGCCACCGACATGCTCGGCTGAACTCGGCTCTTTAGACGAACCTAGACAAGCTTGCATCAGTGCAGTCAAGCCGATTGCACAGGAGTCTGTGCATGCACTGTAGGTCCAGGTGAGTTCGTTCAGGCGTTCTGGGGGGTTTCACGCAGTGGAGCATCCCTGATCAGGCCGCCCCTGGGACAAGGACCAAAAACCCAGGATAGTCAAAATACTCGGTTTTGGTCCACTTTAAAGTACTTCTGTGATTGCGGCAATTGGAAGCAACAGTGGTGGTGCCCCCAGATTCAGGCTCCTGGCCCCAGCCTATCTGAATGGCTGGGTGCAGGAGCATGCATCAGCCTAGAGATGCTGGGGAAGTGACTGCCCTCGCTCCCAATTGTTTACATCACCAAAGAAGCCACAGGAAATTGTAAGTTTTGTTCCAACCCGGGGAGGCAGGGGTCTTCAAAAAGTGGGGTATCCCAGGCCAGGGGTTCACAACCAGTGATACTATGTCAAGCTTCCAGGCTACAACCATGGGAAGGACTGAGCGGAAAACCAGGTGTGGGGGCAGAACGAAGCATATAAATCCAAAAGCACAAATCAGAAGTCAGGGCTGGCGGCAGACAGGCAAAGTCCAATGGATGAATCCGGGTTCAGGGGCTGACGGCAGACAGGCAAAGTCCAATGGATGAATCCGGGTTCAGGGGCTGGCGGCAGACAGGCAAAGTCCAAGAATAAGTCCAATTTCTGGGGCTGGCAGCAAACAGGCAAATTCCAAAGAGTAAATCCGAGTCAAAACCAAGTAATCCGTCCGAGGGTTAATCCAGGAAATCAGATCAGGAATCAGGAAAACAGAATGCAGGAAGTTAGCTGCTAACACAGCATTGGATGCAGGCCAGCTGTCCTTTTAAATAGGGCTGTCATTTAGAGTAGGGAGGGATGTGTCAAAGTCTGAGTGAGGTCACTTCCTGTCCATTCAGACCCCGGAAACCAGGAAGTGAAATCAGGCAGTGTGCTGAACACCAGGTGTAGCTGTTGAGCAGTGCAACAGATGAAGAGCCTGCTCTGGCAAAAACACCCAAACGTGCACGTCTGCGGCTGCATGCAGGCGAGGAGACTGACATACTAGTACCACTGGTGGTACTTGAGATCCTATCAGGTGGTACTTGACAAGGCTGCAGACTGCTCACCAACCGGACACGCTGCCATCTTTACCTTAAAGGGACTCTAGGCAAAGTGCATAAACTGCCATTCAGCAGCTCACCTCATCATGGCTGCACTCTCCCATCCTCTCAGAGCACAGATACCTATCAAAGTAAAAACAAAGCAAAGAATAGTGACAGCCCCCAAATTCCTTTGCCATAGACCACCAATCATAGGGTTAAGGTGATGGTCTAAAGCTCCTAAAATCATCAGACTGTGGACACTGGGACAGACAGCCAGGTTGATGAGATTGCCTGTCTTACAGACCCCGCCCATAATGCTGATTATTATGCGGCATCACAGCGCCAAGGGCCACGCCCAAATATTTCAAAAGATAAATTATGAGGTGAAACTGTAAACCTCGATATCTCGGCCATTTCTTCTTCGATTTAAAAACTGAAAACAGTTTAGGACAGCGCCAAACATAGCCCCACACAATGGTCTAACAAGTGCCTTTGCCTTCTGTATCACTTTAACTATACCTGTACAAACTGCTTCAAAAGGTGATAAAAATGTGTATTTTTGTGTGTCTCATGCTCAATTTGCTCAGGTGTGGCTGACTTATTCAACCTGGCCAAATGTTACCACATTTAATATGCTGGACATATCTAATCTACCGTAGTTATCTGGTTGAGAAATAAAGTTAAAAGAGTTTACCTATAGACGTACAGTATGTCCTCTAGATCAGGGTTTCCCAACCAGTGGTACAAATACTTGGTCAGGTCATGGACTCACATGTACTCCTGTAACAGCCTATGTAACAGGAGAAGGATTGGCAGTGCTCCTGATTGGGCAAACGTCCAATCAGAGCCCTTTGTCAAATAACATAGGCATGGCAAACAGCTCTGGTTGTTTACAATGGGGAGTGAGAGCATCCATGGGCTGTGTATGCGTTCCCGCACCAGCCACGCAAATAGGCAGAGGCGGCAGGGGATGCGGCTGCTTGCACTCCTCATTGAAGTCTATCAGAGCCATTTGCCAAATGACATAGAGGCTGATTCACTACTAGCGGCAGGTATTGCCAGATGAGCGTCTGTATAGCGGCGGATAGAGCGACCGCTAGTAGACGCTGTTAGGGCGTGTTGGGCGCTGTAACACCAGTATAGCACTGCAGCGAGCGATAGGTAGTGCCAGCTCAGTGCGACCGACTCTCAGCACCACATTTAAAGTGGACCAAAACCCGGCTGGATCAGCCCGGGAATCTTATCCATTCCCTCCCTGCGGGGCATCCCGATAATCGGGATGCCCCGCTGCGCGAACCCCCCCAGGGCGCCCGCTATACTTCCCTTAATCCCGGTCCAACGGCGCATGCACGCATCTCACGCTTTTCTCTATTTGTGAATGGCCGGCGCAGGCGCGCTCCCTGTTAGATAGAAGCACGAGATGCGGCTGACAGCGCACTTCGAGCCGCTGAGCTAAGGCGACGCTAAGACGTGCATAGCTCAGCGGCTCCGTGCGCGCTGGCCGCTGTAGCATAGAGTGCCAGACACTGTGTGATTAAAGCGGACCTTCACTCTGAATAAGAGTCTATCTTATATGTTCCCCACACCCTGTACATACAGATTGCTCACATTAATAATCATCCTACCTGCACCTACTGCATGTTATGAGCCTTTAAACATCCAAGATGGCGGCTTATGGAAGCCGCCATCTTATCAGGCAGCCTGCAAACAGGAAGTGCCTCCTGACTGTGCTGCTCTGCATTCTGGGATAGCTGACCTTTACCTGACCCCAGCCCTGCTCTGTCTGAGCAAAGCACAGCTATAACCCGCCCCCCTGTACCTTATCCCACTCTCCTCTCCTCAGTAAGTGTGATGCTTCTGAGGCAAGATGGCGGCGCCCGTATCCTAAATTCCTGAACAGAGTTGCAGCCCAGTGGGGGGAAAGAATAATAAGTTAGTGACTAAAAACGTAAAATATATTAATTTTAGATGCTGGGGAACCGTTTTTTAAGAGTTTGGGCTTTTCATTAAATCACGCTGAAGGTCCGGTTTAAAGTCTGTTTTTGAACACATATCCACCAGTAACAAAGCGAAAACACATGGAATGACATTGTTTTAACACTGTGACAATAGCACTTTAGTGCCAGACCTGTAATGACAAGTTAAAAAAAAAATGTATAAAAGTGTTTGTTTGCAGCCAGGAGACGTCACACAATGATTGGAGCAAAAAAATAATAATTTTAATTGCCAAACACGCTGTTTATACACAACTAATGAAGCCCCATTGAAATGTATGGGAGAGCGACACTGAGCGACAGGTACTACATGGCGCTGCTGAGCCTGGAGCGCCGGCGCTATACACTGAGCCACTTGTAATAATACATGTGACACGTGGTGCTGTTAGAGTCGCTCACCAGATTGACTTTCTTAAATGTGGTTTTGCGTACAGCGCCCTGCGTTCACCAGGCGCTACCTGCCGCTACGAAGCACCACCTGGCGCCAGCCTTTCCTAAATAACCTCCATAATCACTGCAAATGGCTCTGATCGGATGAGGGCCCATGCATGTGCCGTTAGACTGGTAAGGGGTAAATCTTTCTGGGCATTTGGGGGGTTTTATTCAGCATTTCGGGATGTCCCCAGGACTCCTGACAGCTCCAACTTGGATCTTCTTTCATCTAAACTTTACCCGAGTCTGATTTGCTCCATAAATTCAAAACTGCTTTAAAAGTGATGAAAACTTTGAAAAAGTTTGGGAAGCACTTTTGTAGACCATTGGTTTTTAAACTACCCTCTGGCGACAAGTAGTTCCAACTGAGTAGCCCCCAAGGAGGGGATAAGTTATAAATGTTACCAAAATAAGCCCCTGTTGGTGCACCCCTGAACTTCCTGTGTACCCCTTTAACCTGCTGTACATCCTGCAGGTTGGGAAACACATTTAGCCTTGGTGAGGTTTCCCACTTGGTCATACCTCCCAAGTGTCCCTGATTTAGAGGGACTTCCCTCTTTTGATCCCATGTCCCCACGTCCCACATTGCTCTCGTTTGTCCCTCTTTGATGTGTAACATGCAGATCTGCAGCAATAAATGATTCATTTGCCTATTCAAAGTGTTTCTATTGTTGTAACTGTTACATCGTATCTTCTATCCATCCCTCAATGAGGGGGCGTGCCCTAATTTAACAAATGTCCCTCTCTCCCACCCTGAAAAGTTGGTAGGTGTGCTTGGTTTTTGGTTTTCATAAGAATGTTTCTCTACAGATTTAAGACTCCTCTGTAAGTCAGACACAGTAATTAGCATACTCTCCTAATGGTCAGCAATGCCATGCCCCAGGCCCAACATCAGTCTTCATTCAGACGCAAGAATCTAGTTATACACCACAAGACTGGCCTGTAGTCAGGTCCTCATTAGTGGACACTCCTGCATTTCTCTGTACTTAGGGCCCCCCAGGGGTTTGGAGTACATGGGATCCTATTTGAAGCAAGAAACACAAAACAAAATAGGTGTGCATTAAGCCACCTCATCATGGCTCCACTCTCCCATCCTCTCAGAGCACAGATGCCTATCAAAGTAAAAACAAAGCAAAGAATAGTGACAGCCCCCAAATTCCTTTGCCATAGACCACCAATCATAGGGTTAAGGTGATGGTCTAAAGCTCCTAAAATCATCAGACTGTGGACACTGGGACAGACAGCCAGGTTGATGAGATTGCCTGTCTTACAGACCCCGCCCATAATGCTGATTATTATGCGGCATCACAGCGCCAAGGGCCACGCCCAAATATTTCAAAAGATAAATTATGAGGTGAAACTGTAAACCTCGATATCTCTGCCATTTCTTCTTCGATTTAAAAACTGAAAACAGTTTAGGACAGCGCCAAACATAGCCCCACACAATGGTCTAACAAGTGCCTTTGCCTTCTGTATCACTTTAACTATACCTGTACAAACTGCTTCAAAAGGTGATAAAAATGTGTATTTTTGTGTGTCGCATGCACAATTTGCTCAGGTGTGGCTGACTTATTCAACCTGGCCAAATGTTACCACATTTAATATGCTGGACATATCTAATCTACCGTAGTTATCTGGTTGAGAAATAAAGTTAAGAGTTTCAAAATAAAACTTAATAGTTTTAAGAAACCGCGCTACAAATTAAATCAATTGTCCCAGTGAAAAAACTTTTCGCTCCAAGCCTTCAGACTGTTGTCATTCCAGCCTTCAACATTAGCATATAGATATAGATACAAATACACTGCCCTAAAGCTGTGTATAAGGCTCAGCGAAACAAATGTTGACACCACAGGTGCTCTTCAAAACAATTCAGTGACGTCACTCCACCACCACCTTCTTATATATGACGTACCAGATGTATTCTTGGTATTTTGCACATATGATCTCAATTTTAATCTGAGAGGCTCCACAATTTCTCCTTTGGCCAAAAGGAACGCTTATCAATTTAGGTGCTTATTTTTCACCTCTTTAAACAAAGGATAAGGAACTCCACTTTCCACACAGAGGAAAATCAGCTTGCTCCGGATTTTTTACACATATTGTAAAAACATAAACACAAGAAATGCTCCCATAGCGTAAAAACGTTTCACACAAAAGGAATCCACTTTATGGCCACTGGCCCTTTAAAAAGCCGCTCACCAGATTTTTTAAAAAATCACGCATTCAACTTAAAAGTAGAAGAACAGGCGTCATCCAACCCCTTCAGTATGGACCCGCACATCAGATATAAAGCACTTTTACGAGTATCAGCTCACCGCCTCCTCCGGCCGTAGTACGCGGCGCTGCTCGTCAGATGCAACACACGTGACACTCCTTAGCTCCGCCCAACTCGTTTCGTCGTTACGACTTATTCATGGGCTCGCGCGGGGCTAGGAGTGTCACTAATTTATTCACTTCACCATGTCACGTGGTCTTTTCTTTCTTGTTAACCTGTTCGGTTCAGAATGTATTACCGCTAATACGGCTATTCATTTCCAATGTAAATGATGTGCGCTTCCCCCAAAGGGATTAGAGCGCATCTTCCTCATACTAAATACAATTTTTATAAAACATGATACACATTTAAAAAACAATGCAATTATATGCCATACCACATTACAATCTTA
The DNA here is from genome assembly GCA_027917425.1 of Gastrophryne carolinensis. Classification (NCBI taxonomy): domain Eukaryota; kingdom Metazoa; phylum Chordata; class Amphibia; order Anura; family Microhylidae; genus Gastrophryne; species Gastrophryne carolinensis. The sequence goes on along the minus strand of CM051235.1, from coordinate 16,052,506 downwards.
AGGATATACTCCTATAATTGACATCCTACCTTCATTCATTTATATACAGATGCCACATTATCTCTTTATAAAAATGAGAATAAAAATAAAAATGAAAATAAAAATAAAAATAGAAATAAAAGTATGTGCCTTACTAGAATATCTATTATTTCATTATAATTCTAGCCATAATTAGAAATGTCCACTAATTACCCCAACAAGGTTCAAAAGCAGCTTTGATGGAATTTTTTCATTTATCACCTATAAAGCAATTTAAATCATACTCTACATTTAACCCTTTTGGTTGTAGAGACTGCAATTTATATATCCATTTAGATTCCATTCTAGATATCTCTCTAATGTTATTTCCTCCTTTTAATCCCCCTATCCACTGGTCTATCACCCAGAATTTTAACAAAGCGGGATCTTTATTGTGAAAACAGTTAAAATGTGATGAGACACTATGGGACTCATATCCTCTTCTAATATTATAAATATGTTCTCTGAGTCGCACTTTAAATTTCCTTCCTGTGCGCCCAACATACTGTTTCCTTCATGGACATTCTAATACATATACTATATTCTCACTATTACAAGTTAAAAAGGTATTTATTTTAAAAACTTCTTTTGTCACAGTAGACCTAAAATTCTTAATACTCTTCTTATTCTCGATATCACTGGTTCGGCATCCCACACATTTTTTACACTTAAAAAATCCTTTAACATCACAAATCAAACCTTCCCTTCTTTTTGGGGGTTCAATGAAACTCTTCACTAAATGAGTCATTAGCGTGGGTGGCTTTCTATATAGTACCCTAGGCTTTTCTGGGAGATGGGGTCCTAATACCTCATCATTTTTAATTACATGCCAGTGTCTCCTTAGAATTTTACTCACCCTATTATAATCCCCGCCAAATCTTGTAATCATGGCGCAACTGGCAAAATTATTTTCTTCTGAATTCTTTTTCTCTTTAGAAATCCCTATCGTCGTGGACAAATCCAAAGCAGCAATCTTCTTAATTTCCTGATGAACAGCCAATTCTCCATAACCCTTATTTATCAGCCTATCACCTACTAATTTCGCCTGGCACTCAAAATCTTCCTTTTTAGTGCAATTCCTTTTAATACGATATAGTTGCCCTCTGGGGATATTATTTAAGCACCTGGGGTGGTGGCAGCTTTCTTTTGGAACATATGAGTTCCTATCAGTATCTTTAAAATATGTCCTTGTGATGATACTCCTCTCTTTGATCTCAATCTCTAAGTCTAGGAAGTGGATCTTACTTCTACTTGTTTCTTTTGTGAATGCCAGCCCCCAGTTATTGGCATTCAGAGTAGAGAAGAATGTTTCTAAAGATTCCTCACTCCCTTCCCATACAACCAAGCAATCATCGATATAGCGCCCCCATAATCTTAAATTGGGGTGTTTATCTTCATATATAAATGATTCCTCCCACATCCCCATGAAAAGGTTTGCTAAACTCGGAGCGAACTTAGCGCCCATCGCAACTCCTTTTATTTGCAAATAATAATTTCCATTGTGCCAAAAATAATTGTGATTTAAAGCAAAATTAAAACAATCCAATAGGAAATCGATCTGAATCATTAGGAGATCTGTGGCCTGCATCAAATAATGTCTGATAGCTTTCAATCCTCTCTCATGAGGTATACATGTATACAGTGAAACCACATCAATTGTGGCCAGAATAGTACTATCGCCAATTTCTACATCTCTCAATATTTTTAGAACATGTTGACTATCTTTAATATAGGAGGGTAACCTAACAACTAATGGCTGGAGAAACCAATCTAAGTATTTTCCCAAGTTGTATGTCAGGGAATGGATCCCACTAATGATGGGTCTATGTGGGGGATTTTTTTGGTCCTTATGAACTTTTGGAAGACCATATATAGTGGGGGTTTTGGGATATTTTTTATTACAAAAATCAACCTCTTTTTTATTTATCACTCCCAACGTTAGTCCTATCTCCATAAGATTATCCAAATCATTTTTAAATTCACTTATAGGATCACTAGGAAGTTTATGGTATGTTTCAGTATCTTTCAACAGTAAATTAATCTGTTCAATGTAATTTTCAGTGTCTTGTACTACAATCCCTCCACCTTTATCCGCCTTTTTTATGTGTCTTGTTTTATCATTTTTTAGGGAGTCTATCCCCCTTTTTATCCGTTTATTTACATATATATCCTTATTTTTATCCTTATTCCCATTTTTGTTTCTATTTATTGATTTTAATTGGGTATCCTTTTCTAAATCTTTCAATACCAATTTCTTAAAACTCTCCAAACAAAAACTATTATTCGACACAGGATTAAAAGTTGATGGATTTCTTAGATTACTGAACACAATCCCAGAATCTTTCTCAGTTTTCATTTCTCCCACAAAATTATTAGTGAGAAAAAACCTCTTAACATTTAATTTTCTAAAGAATAAATTCAGATCAATATATGTTCTAAAAGGATCCATATTCACATTTGGGGCATAATTTAGCCCCTTATTAAGAACAAACAATTCATCTTTACTCAGAGGTTTTTTACTCAAATTATAAATCCCACCATCCTTATCTGATTCATCTAGAATCTCTTTTGTTTTCTTAAACTTCCGCCCTCCTCTTGTTCCCCTAGATCTTTCCTTTTTCTTCCCATTATTGGGGTATATGGTTCCATTAAACTTTTCTTTTGCCCATTTCTCATCTCTTTCTTCTGCATATTCTCTCTGATGGAAAAAGGGGAATTTGACCGCCTCCTCCTCTGAAAACTAATTTTTTCATCAAAAGAATCTTTGTTTCTCCAACTTTTTTCATAGCTCAACGGGGAATATCTATTTCTCAACTTTATCCCCTCATTTTGCAAATTTCTTTCTAAAGGTCTTCCTATTTTATCCTCCTCACTTCTATACCCTTTATCAGATGTGATTTTTCTTTTATATGTTGGAGAATTAAATTCTTTTCTTCTAACAGATGGAATCCTATTCTTCTGGAAGGGAAAACGCCGTTCTCTTTTCTCATTCCACCTGTCGTCCTTATATAGATCATATTTTCCCTCTTCCCTCCTAATAACTCCTTGTGTTAAGAGTTTACCTATAGACGTACAGTATGTCCTCTAGATCAGGGTTTCCCAACCAGTGGTACAAATACTTGGTCAGGTCATGGACTCCTGTAACAGCCTATGTAACAGGAGAAGGATTGGCAGTGCTCCTGATTGGGCAAACGTCCAATCAGAGCCCTTTGTCAAATAACATAGGCATGGCAAACAGCTCTGGTTGTTTACAATGGGGAGTGAGAGCATCCATGGGCTGTGTATGCGTTCCCGCACCAGCCACGCAAATAGGCAGAGGCGGCAGGGGATGCGGCTGCTTGCACTCCTCATTGAAGTCTATCAGAGCCATTTGCCAAATGACATAGAGGCTGATTCACTACTAGCGGCAGGTATTGCCAGATGAGCGTCTGTATAGCGGCGGATAGAGCGACCGCTAGTAGACGCTGTTAGGGCGTGTTGGGCGCTGTAACACCAGTATAGCACTGCAGCGAGCGATAGGTAGTGCCAGCTCAGTGCGACCGACTCTCAGCACCACATTTAAAGTGGACCAAAACCCAGCTGGATCAGCCCGGGAATCTTATCCATTCCCTCCCCGCGGGGCATCCATAATCGGGATGCCCCGCTGCGCGAACCCCCCCCCAGGGCGCCCGCTACACTTCCCTTAATCCCGGTCCAACGGCGCATGCACGCATCTCACGCTTTTCTCTATTTGTGAATGGCCGGCGCAGGCGCGCTCCCTGTTAGATAGAAGCACGAGATGCGGCTGACAGCACACTTCGAGCCGCTGAGCTAAGGCGACGCTAAGACGTGCATAGCTCAGCGGCTCCGTGCGCGCTGGGCGCTGTAGCATAGAGTACAAAAGTCTTAAAGGGGCCACAGCACTCAAACCAGTTAGCTTGCTGACCAACCTACAAACTGTCTCTAAACTTGGTTAAAAACAGAGGGCTCAGTCACACACATCTGCAGAAGTAGCTTAAGCTGCACCACCAGCGCCAAGGTGCCCCTGTGAGGTGCAGTCCTAACTCTAGTACTGATTCTAGTCTCTAAGAGCCCCATTTGGGACATACAATGCAATAGATAAATTGGGAGCAGGCTTACCTGAGGTTGCCCTAAACCTCAAGTGCAGCCCATGGGGTGGAAGGGTCAAAGACCTTGCAATACAGCCTAGACCCCACACCCCATGTGCTTGCACAAATTCAAATGAAACAAAGGAGGGGTGGCAGCCGCTCAGACCATCCCTGGTTAGTTATAAAATGGTCTGAGCGGCTGCCACCCCTCCTTCGCTGTAGCATAGAGTGCCAGACACTGTGTGATTAAAGCGGACCTTCACTCTGAATAAGAGTCTATCTTATATGTTTCCCACACCCTGTACATACAGATTGCTCACATTAATAATCATCCTACCTGCACCTACTGCATGTTATGAGCCTTTAAACATCCAAGATGGCGGCTTATGGAAGCCGCCATCTTCTCAGGCAGCCTGCAAACAGGAAGTGCCTCCTGACTGTGCTGCTCTGCATTCTGGGACTGCTGACCTTTACCTGACCCCAGCTCTGCTCTGTCTGAGCAAAGCACAGCTATAACCCGCCCCCCTGTACCTTATCCCACTCTCCTCTCCTCAGTAAGTGTGATGCTTCTGAGTCAAGATGGCGGCGCCCGTATCCTAAATTCCTGAACAGAGTTGCAGCCAAGTGGGGGAAAGAATAATAAGTTAGTGACTAAAAACGTAAAATATATTAATTTTAGATGCTGGGGAACCGTTTTTTAAGAGTTTGGGCTTTTCATTAAATCACGCTGAAGGTCCGGTTTAAAGTCTGTTTTTGAACACATATCCACCAGTAACAAAGCGAAAACACATGGAATGACATTGTTTTAACACTGTGACAATAACACTTTAGTGCCAGACCTGTAATGACAAGTTAAAAAAAAATGTATAAAAGTGTTTGTTTGCAGCCAGGAGACGTCACACAATGATTGGAGCAAAAAAATAATAATTTTAATTGCACGCTGTTTATACACAACTAATGAAGCCCCATTGAAATGTATGGGAGAGCGACACTGAGCGACAGGTACTACATGGCGCTGCTGAGCCTGGAGCGCCGGCGCTGTACACTGAGCCACTAGTAATGATACTTGTGACACGTGGTGCTGTTAGAGTCGCTCACCAGATTGACTTTCTTAAATATGGTTTTGAGTACAGCGCCCGGCGTTCACCAGACGCTGCCTGTCGCTACGAAGCACCACCTGGCGCCAGCCTTTCCTAAATAACCTCCATAATCACTGCAAATGGGTCTGATCGGATGAGGGCCCATGCATGTGCCATTAGACCGGTAAGGGGTAAATCTTTCTGGGCATTTGGGGGGTTTTATACAGCATTTCGGGATGTCCCCAGGACTCCTGACAGCTCCAACTTGATCTTCTTTCATCTAAACTTTACCCGAGTCTGATTTGCTCCATAAATACAAAACTGCTTTAAAAGTGATGAAAACTTTGAAAAAGTTTGGGAAGCACTTTTGTTGACCATTGGTTTTCAAACTTTTTTCTTTTTTAGTACCCTCTGGCGACAAGTAGTTCCAACTGAGTAGCCCCCAAGGAGGGGATAAGTTATAAATGTTACCAAAATAAGCCCCTTGTTGGTGCACCCCTGAACTTCCTGTGTACCTGTTGGGGCGTGGGAGTCGTTGCCGGTAAAAACAGTCCTCACTCAAGTCTTGGCAAAAATAGGCTTAGGTTTATTTTGAGCAAAAACAGAAAACAAATGAACAAAAAACAAAATTCATGAAAATAGGGGGTTAAGTTATAGCTACCGTAGGACCAAGTAGCACCCCAGCTCTCAGCTCATCCTGACTGAACTGAACTGAAAATCCCTCCACCTATATACAGGTGCACTTATCTACCAATTACCAGTTTCCAACAGCCCTTTATTCTTAAAGGAATATACATCTGGTTTTTAAACAGAAATATTACCTATAAATCATACATTAAACCACATGAAACCAAGCAACAAAGCATGTCTCCTTTAAAAATAAAAAGGATCTTATAATCTATACACATATTACATTATACACAGGAACATAAACACACTAGGTTTGGCTGCAGCTTTGCCTCACCTGGCAGTAATTAGCAGCATCCTATATAAACCCAGCACACCCTCTGCTCTGGTTTGGTCTCTGCAGGTAAGTAGCTGGTCATGCTGTGTGTGTGTTGGTGGGGAATAGTGAACTAGTTTATCTGTGAAAGGATAGTGGACAGAGATGAAGATTTGCTGGCCAGCAGATAGAAAAGAGAGAGAAAGATACATACAGACAGACAGACCTGCTCACTATTAACCCCTCAACATACCCCCCAACTCAAGTGGAAGCTTGTCCTTCCACAGAACACATCTCCTGGACCTGGGTACCGAATCGGGACAGGTGATCTGCATTCTTATGCTGACTTCCCGGTTTGTATTGGACCAAGAATCTGTATGGTTGTAGGCTTAAGTACCATCTTGTCAGGCGGGCATTGTTACCTTTCATTGTGTTCAACCAAAATAAAGGATGATGGTCAGAGATTAACACAAATTCTTTCCCCAATAGATAATAACGTAAAGACTCTACGGCCCACTTGATAGCTAAACATTCTTTTTCTATAGTAGAATATTTCTCCTCTCTGGGAAACAATTTTCTACTAATGTACAGAATTGGGTGTTCCTCTCCATTCTGAAACTGACATAGAACAGCTCCGATACCTCTTTCTGACGCATCCACCTGGACTAGAAATGGCAGAGAAAAGTTTGAATTTCTTAATACCGGAGCAGAACAAAGCTTCTCTTTTAGTTTATTAAATGAATTTTCACATTCAGGAGTCCATTCCACAAGGTTTCTCTTGGTTTTCTTGGTAAGATCACTTAGTGGAGCTGCCAAATTTGAAAAATTTGGAATAAATCGGCGGTAATAGCCAGCCAGTCCTAAAAATGATCTTACCTCTTTTTTTGTTTTTGGGATTGGGGCATCCATCACTGCTGCGACCTTGGACATTTCTGGTTTAATTTTCCCACCACCTATAACATAGCCAAGATAAGACGTTTCTCTCTGAGCTATTGTACATTTTGTGGGATTGATTGTCAGCCCGGCTTTTGCTATGGCAGAGATTACATTGCCTAAATGCAACAGATGAGACTTCCAATCAGAACTAAAGACAATGACATCGTCCAGATACGCCGCACAGTATGAGCTATGTGGTTTTATAATTGTATCTATTAACCTCTGAAATGTAGCAGGGGCATTGTGTAAACCAAAAGGCATACGTGTGAACTGAAACAAACCTTGTAGGGTGGCAAAAGCTGTTTTTTCACGGGAATCTTCTGCAAGTGGTATTTGCCAATAGCCTTTAGTCAGATCAAATGTGGAAATGTATTGGGCATCACCCAGCCTAGTGATCAAGTCTTCTATATGGGGCATAGGGTAAGTATCAAATTTAGAGATCTGATTGAGTTTTCTAAAATCAATACAAAATCTCATTTCTCCATTTTTCTTGGGTACAATCACAATGGGAGAACACCAGGGGCTAGAAGATGGCTCAATGACTCCTAATTTTAGCATGTTTTGGATCTCTATGTCTATCACTGGTTTGAGTTTTTCTGGTACTCTGTAGGGTTTTTGGCGTATTGGTTTTACATCACCAGTGTCAATGACATGCTGGACTAAGTTAGTATGCCCTGGTGTAGTAACAAATGTGTGTTTATATTTCTGAATTAATAGGTCTACATCTCTATTTTGTTTTTCAGAAAGTTCTCCACCTCTTTTAATCTTAGAGATTTGTGAAGAACTAGGAGACAATACAGAGTAGGCCTGCTCGAGTATATTTGGGTGACATTCTGACAGGATAGTACAGGCCACATTTGGTCCATCAACCCATTTTTTAAGCAGATTGGCATGGAAAATTTTCTTCTTTTGAATTCTGCCTGGCATAGAAATCTCATAATCTACAGGACCAGTTTGGCGTAAGACTTCAAATGGTCCCTGCCATTTTGCTAGCAATTTGTTATCAGAGGTTGGCAGTAACAGCAAAACCTTATCACCTGGCAAAAAAGATTTTTGCTTGGCAGATTTGTCATACCAGCGTTTCATGCGTGACTGTGCCTCTGAAACGTTGATTTTCACAAAATCAGCTAATTCCGCCAGTCTGTCCCGCATAGAAACTACATAATCCACCAGGTTTTTTTGGTTTGGGCTAGGTTCTTCCCAGTGTTCCTTTATTACATCCAGTGGTCCTCTTGGTCTTCTCCCATAGAGTAACTCAAATGGAGAGAAGCCAGTGGCTGCTTGTGGAACCTCCCTGTATGCAAATAACACATATGGAAGCAGTTCATCCCATTGCTTTGGATACTGTACCACAAATTTACACAGCATCTTTTTAAGAGTTTGGTTAAAACGTTCCACCAAGCCATCAGTTTGGGGGTGATAAGGGGTGGTCCTCACAGCCTCAATACCAAGGAGCTGATGGATTTGCTTCATTAAACTGGACTGAAAGTTTGAACCTTGGTCTGTGAGAATTGTATGAGGAATACCCATCTGACTAAAGAACTTAATCAGTTCTTCTGCAATTCTTTTTGTGGTGATAGTTCTTAAAGGGATAGCCTCTGGATACCGGGTCATATAATCACTTAGTACAAGAACATATTGGTTACCTTTTTTACTTTTTTCAAGAGGACCAATGATATCCAAAGCTATCCTTTCAAAAGGGGTATCAACCACGGGGATGGGAAGCAATTTACATTTTTTGTCACCTGGAGCAATATATTGGCATTCTGGACATGATTCACAAAAAATTGCCACATCTGCATGTATTTTAGGCCAAAAGAACCGGTTCAGTATTCTTGACAGAGTTTTATTTCTACCCAAATGTCCAGAGAGTGGAATACTGTGAGCAATATTCATAATTGACTCTCTGTACTCAGAGGGTACCACAATTTGCCACACTTGCTCTGCTGTTTGTGGGTGCTGGCAAACCCTATACAGGATCTTATTTTTTAATGTGTAATAGGGATACTGTTTGGGTTCTTCTGTGTCCTCTTTCACCTGAGAGAACGGTAAGGCAAGGGTGTTATCTTGTCTTTGTTTAACAGACATATCCTCCCAATTTAAAGGTTGATTAGGTCCTTTTTCCAAGAGACAATGTTCAGACCGCCATTTTTCACGGGCAAGTCGCTTTCCTCTCTTAGAAAGATGACTTTTACCATTACCATCGAATACATCACCATCAAATGGAAACACGTCACCTAGAGGTTGTACAGTAGACAGTGTTTTAACTTGTGACCTAGTTGTTATTGCCGAAATCAAACTGCTATTTTTGATCATAGTACCGAATCCAGGTATGTCCTGACCCAAGACTACAGAATATGGCAGCGTAGGTACTACCCCCATTTCTACTGACACTTGCATATCATCTATTTGCACAGGTATAATAGCCTTAGGGTACACCTTTTTATCACCATGCACACATGTCAATAGCAAATGACCTGTTATATTAGCAGAGTCCACCAAGTCTGATCTAATCAGAGACTGCTGACTCCCAGTATCAATTAAAGCAGTCACCATTTGGGAGTTCACAGTAACAGGCTGCAAATATTCTTTCACAAGTCCCGCACAATTTGCAGATCCTTTTACTTTTCTACTGGTTACCATGACACAGTCCTTAGCATAATGTCCAGTTTTACCACAGGAAAAACAAGTAATCTCCTTATGCTGGCCTTTATACTTAACAGTCTCAGCCCTTTGCTTATCAGTAACAGTAGTAAAAGGAATAGGTCTTACCACACTTGGTTTCTGGATCAGTCCTTTCCTTGCAAGCAAAAAGTTTTCAGCGAGTGTCACTGCTTGCTCACCATCATCAGGCTGATGTTCCTTGACCCAGATTTGCATAGGTGCAGGTAGAACATCCAAGAATTGCTCCATAATGATAGTCTCCATCACCTGTTGAACCGTCTTGCCCTCCGGAGCCATCCACTTGGTGCACAATTCTGTCAGCTGGGTGTAGGCCTCTCTTGGCCCTTCCCTGTCCTGGTATCTGTAGGTCCGGAATTTTTGGCGAAATGTCTCTCCATGTATATTGTAGCGTCTCAGAATTGCAGCTTTAACTTTTTGGTAGTTTCCTGCATCCTCAGTGCGCATTTGGCTATAGGCCTGCAAAGCTTTGCTGGTGAGGAATGGTGCAAGATGAAGAACCCACTGATCCTCAGGCCACTTATTTGCTTGAGCCACTCTTTCAAACACTTTAAGAAATGACTCTATATCATCAGTCTCTGATAGCTTAGTAAGCTTTAAATTTGTAGTAGGAGGTATATTGCGCTGCATGGCTTGCAGCACCTGTAAGAACTGTTCATCTCTCCTTACCCTTTCCTTTTCTTGTTGCTGCAGCTCAATTTTACGCTGCTCCTCCTCTTTTTCTCTCCTCCATTGCTCACGCTCATAAGCATACTTTTCCTCCTCTTTTCTACGCTGGTCACTTAGCTCTTGGCGGTGAACCAACCACACAAGGAGTTCCTCTATATTTTTTGGAGTAGTTACACTCACCGGTGGATCCGTACCGCTCCCAGCTGCAGCGCCCTCCTCTGGAATCTTAGCTTTAGATTCTTCAATCTGGGTGCCTTCCATTTTGGATTTAGGGACCACTGGTTGGCGTCTTTCTGCAGGTCTGGGTGGTTGTATAGATCCCTTGGTTCGCTGAGATCGCCTTGGAGAAGAAGTTGTTATAAATCTCCTGGCATGACCTCTTCCGGCCATGGACTGAGTTTGACAGCTGCGCTTATGAGTCCAGTGCAGACAGCAAGCGCCCCACTTCTGACACCATATGTTGGGGCGTGGGAGTCGTTGCCGGTAAAAACAGTCCTCACTCAAGTCTTGGCAAAAATAGGCTTAGGTTTATTTTGAGCAAAAACAGAAAACAAATGAACAAAAAACAAAATTCATGAAAATAGGGGGTTAAGTTATAGCTACCGTAGGACCAAGTAGCACCCCAGCTCTCAGCTCATCCTGACTGAACTGAACTGAAAATCCCTCCACCTATATACAGGTGCACTTATCTACCAATTACCAGTTTCCAACAGCCCTTTATTCTTAAAGGAATATACATCTGGTTTTTAAACAGAAATATTACCTATAAATCATACATTAAACCACATGAAACCAAGCAACAAAGCATGTCTCCTTTAAAAATAAAAAGGATCTTATAATCTATACACATATTACATTATACACAGGAACATAAACACACTAGGTTTGGCTGCAGCTTTGCCTCACCTGGCAGTAATTAGCAGCATCCTATATAAACCCAGCACACCCTCTGCTCTGGTTTGGTCTCTGCAGGTAAGTAGCTGGTCATGCTGTGTGTGTGTTGGTGGGGAATAGTGAACTAGTTTATCTGTGAAAGGATAGTGGACAGAGATGAAGATTTGCTGGCCAGCAGATAGAAAAGAGAGAGAAAGATACATACAGACAGACAGACCTGCTCACTATTAACCCCTCAACAGTACCCCTTCAACCTGCTGTACATCCTGCAGGTTGGGAAACACATTTAGCCTTGGTGAGGTTTCCCACTTGGTCATACCTCCCAAGTGTCCCTGATTTAGAGGGACTTCCCTCTTTTGATCCCATGTCCCCACGTCCCTCGTTGTTCTCGTTTGTCCCTCTTTGAGGTGTAACATGCAGATCTGCAGCAATAAATGATTCATTTGCTTATTCAAAGTGTTTCTATTGTTGTAACTGTTACATCGTATCTTCTATCCATCCCTCAATGAGGGGGCGTGCCCTAATTTAACAAATGCCCCTCTCTCTCACCCTGAAAAGTTGGTAGGTGTGCTTGGTTTTTGGTTTTCATAAGAATGTTTCTCTACAGATTAAATACTCCTCTGTAAGTCAGACACAGTGATTAGCATACTCTCCTAATGGTCAGCAATGCCATGCCCCAGGCCCAACATCAGTCTTCATTCAGACGCAAGAATCTAGTTATACACCACAAGACTGGCCTGTAGTCAGGTCCTCATTAGTGGACACTCCTGCATTTCTCAGTACTTAGGGCCCCCCAGGGGTTTGGAGTACATGGGATCCTATTTGAAGCAAGAAACCCAAAACAAAATAGGTGTACATTAAGCCCCTTACCAGTTTACAATGTGTTTAAAAAGAAAAAAAAATACTGTTTAAAAATACAATAATAACTCATTGTTGTCTCGTCTGTCTCCAGTCTCCCTCCTGGTCCGGCAGATGCTGGTCTGCTGCTGTAAGGAAGCTGTCCCCCCGTTATCTACGAGAATCTTCCCCCATGGTTGGGGGGATTCCACAGAGACTCTTCCTCTGTGGTAAAAAAGCTCCAAGGCAGAATTCACTAGACCCTATTCACCACTATATCCCTCCCAAATAGTGTTCAATGGTTTCCACTTACCACATGATCCCATCCAGGCATTGGATCCCACTCCAGATAGAGTTCAATGGTTTCCACTTACCACAGGATCCCATCCAGGCATTGGATCCCACTCCAGATAGAGTTCAATGGACCACACTCATCATATATCCCACCCAGATAGTGTTCAATGGTTTCCACTTACCACAAGATGTCATCCAGGGATTGTTCAATGGTTCGCACTCACTACTGGATCACAGCAAGGTGTTGCTCACTGGACCCCACTCACCTTTATATCATACTCCAAGGGAATGGAACCCACTTACTGAATCCTACCCAAGCAGCAAGCAGTCCTCAGAAGATCCAGCTCATGGAGAGCTCACAAAAATGTTCTATTTTAATTTTTTGACAGACCTCAATTACCACTGGATCCCACAGAGACATTATTCGATGGATCCCACCCACCACTGGATCTAACCTAGATAGAGTTCAGTGGTGAGCGCTAGCGTGGGTCACCACTGGATCCCACTCCAGGCAGTATTCACTAGACCCTATTCACCACTATATCCCTCCCGAATAGTGTTCAATGGTTTCCACTTACCAAAGGATGTTATCCAGAGATTGGATCCCACTCTAGACAGTGTTCAATGGACCACACTTACCACTATATCCCACCTAGATAGTGTTCAATAGTTTCCACTTACCACAGGATCCCACCCAGGAATTGGATCCCACTTCAGACAGTAATCAATTGACCACACTCATCATATATGCTACCCAGATAGTGTTCATTGGTTTCCACTTACCACAAGATGTCATCCAGAGATTGGATCCAATTCCAGACAGTGTTCAATGGACAACACTCACCACTATATCCCACCTAGATAGTGTTTAATGGTTTCCACTTACCACAGGATCCCATCCAGGCATTGGATCCCACTCCAGATAGAGTTCAATGGACCACACTCATCATATATCCCACCCAGATAGTGTTCAATGGTTTCCACTTACCACAAGATGTCATCCAGGGATTGTTCAATGGTTCGCACTCACTACTGGATCACAGCAAGGTGTTGCTCACTGGACCCCACTCACTTTTATATCATACTCCAAGGGAATGGAACCCACTTACTGAATCCCACCCAAGCAGCAAGCAGTCCTCAGAAGATCCAGCTCATGGAGAGCTCACAAAAATGTTCTATTTTAATTTTTTGACAGACCCCAATTACCACTGGATCCCACACAGACATTATTCGATGGATCCCACCCACCACTGGATCTAACCTAGATAGAGTTCAGTGGTGAGCGCTAGTGTGGGTCACCACTGGATCCCACTCCAGGCAAAATTCACTAGACCCTATTCACCACTATATCCCTCCCGAATAGTGTTCAATGGTTTCCACTTACCAAAGGATGTCATCCAGAGATTGGATCCCACTCTAGACAGTGTTCAATGGACCACACTCACCACTATATCCCACCTAGATAGTGTTCAATAGTTTCCACTTACCACAGGATCCCACCCAGGAATTGGATCCCACTTCAGACAGTAATCAACTGACCACACTCATCATATATGCTACCCAGATAGTGTTCATTGGTTTCCACTTACCACAAGATGTCATCCAGAGATTGGATCCAATTCCAGACAGTGTTCAATGGACAACACTCACCACTATATCCCACCCAGATAGTGTTTAATGGTTTCCACTTACCACATGATCCCATCCAGGCATTGGATCCCACTCCAGATAGAGTTCAATGGACCACACTCATCTAATATCCCACCCAGATAGTGTTCAATGGTTTCCACTTACCACGAGATGTCATCCAGGGATTGTTCAATGGTTCGCACTCACTACTGGATCACAGCAAGGTGTTGCTCACTGGACCCCACTTACCTTTATATCATACTCCAGGGGAATGGAACCCACTCACTGAATCCCACCCAAGCAGTCCTTATTAGATCCAGCTCATGGAGATCTCACAAATACTTTTTTTTTGGGGCATGGACCCCAATCACCACTGGATCCCACACAGACATTCTTCGATGAATCCCACTCACCACTGGATCTTTCCTATATAGAGTTCAGTTGTGAGTGTGAACCAATGAACTTTCTGGTTGAGTCACCACTGGATCCCACTCCAGGCAATGCTCCATAGTTTCCACTCACCAGTGGATCCCACTCCAGGCAGTATTCACTAGACCCTATTCACCACTATATCCCAGCCAAATAGTGTTCAATGGTTTCCACTTACCACAGGATTCCATTCAGACATTGTTCAATGGCTCACACTCAGTACTGGATCACAGCAAGCAATTGTTCATTGGACCCCTCCATTAGTGCATCCTCCAGGGGAGGTGATCAATGGACCCCAATCGCTGAATCCCACCCAGGCAGTCCCCAGTAGATCCAGCCAGGGACGGATTATGAGGGGGGCGCAAGGGGCTCTAGCCCCGGGGCCTCCACCACTTGCCCTGCAAAGGGGGCCTCCACCAACCTTTGGGTTTCTCCTGGTCCAGGAGGCTTTTCTTAGTCCAGCAACAAAGCTTTTTTTGTTTTTGCAAATCTGCAGCCAAAGCCACCTCAGGCAGGAGGGAGAGTCTAAATCAGCAAAGCTACAGTGATGGGTGCGTGCAGAGCGTTCAGTCAGCGGCTGCTCACTGCACATAAGCGACCAGCTCAATGTCGGGAACTGTTTTCTACTGGACCAGCCGGGCGACTACACTACCCCCAACCCAGAATGGCAAAGCAGGAGTTCCCGAGCAGCACGCACTCGCACAAGGGGGGCACAAGGGACTCGATCTGACCTTCCAGTAAGTAGGCGGGTGCCAGACAACCACTTGGCTGGGCTATTATTTTAAGGGGAAAAAAATACTGTATCTGGGGCCTTCTCCAGATTTTGTGCCCAAGGGCCTCCACTGCACTTAATCCGGCCCTGGATCCAGCTCATGCAGATTTCACAAAAAAAGGGAAACTTTTAATTTTCTTTTGGAGAACCCTAAACCTTCACACACTTTTTAAATCCATCGCATCTGATTGTTGACAGCTCTACAAGAGAGGACTATATTATTAGTAAAAATCTCCCTCGGTCTCACGCAGGCAGCCATGATTGATGTCTCAGGATTTTTTAAATAGTTATCTATTGTTCTGCAAGCTTTTCCTGTCTTTACATAGACTGCATTTAGCTTTGGTGTCACTGGCTAGGAAACAGGCCCAGGGTAAGTTCCTTGGTAGGAGTGTCTGGAGGCAGGGCCCGCGTCAGCACCCGGCAATTGCGCACCCCAAAGGCCGGCCCTGCCAGTGGCCCCGGCCTCCAGGGGGGCCTACTGACAGGGCCGGCCTTTGGGGTGTGCAATGGCGCTTGATCGGCGGCGACACAGCTGGTGCCCACAACTCCTCGCGGCCAACCAGCGATGACCGAGGTGGCGGTGCAACATCTTTTACCCGCCGGGCAGGGATAACAGTATGCAGCAATAAGGTTCCACTGCTGCCTGTGCTGTCCCCACCGGGGAGAAAGGAAGGGGCCTCCACACCACGTGACAGCGGGCCGTTGGGCTGCGGGTGATCAAACAAGGAGACCAGGGGGTGCGTGCCATGAAGAAGGCACTGTAAAGGTTTTTTTTTTTAGTGGACCAAAACCCAGCTGGATCGGCCTGGGAAAAATCCATTCCCTTCCTGCAGGGCATGCAAAATCGGGATGCCCTGCTGTGTGAAACCCCCCAGGTTGCCCACTACACTTACCTTAATCCTGGTCCAACGGCGCATGCGCGGGCCGTGGCCGCATCCCCGTTATCCCTCTAGCAGGGTGCGTGCCTGCACCAGGCATTTGTCAATGGCGAGCTTTCTGTTAGAGGGAAGCGCTAGATGCGGCCGCCAGCACGCTCGGAGCCGCTGAGCTAAGACGTCGCTCAGATGTGCATAGCTCAGCGGCGCCGAGCGTGCTGATTGGACAAGCATCCACGCATGCGCCATAGGACCGCGGTGAGGTGAGTTGATGCAGGAGATCGGGGGGGGGTTTCACATAGCCCAATCGGGGTGCCCCGGGGGATAGTCAAAATCCTGGGTTTTGGTCGAGTTTAAAGAAGGTTTTTTTTTCTTTTGATCCTTAGGGGGCTTCCAGATTTGGGACGTCCCTCAGTGATGGGACATGACTCTTCACCACATAAGGGCCCACTGAGACCATGCCACCCAAGGGCCCACATAAACCTGGAGCCGGCCCTGTCTGGAGGAGTTGGAGAAAGCTGGTTGATTGGCGTTTCAGCATGCGTCACTGTTGTTTCCGTCATTACCTTGTCATTTTTTCAAATTGTATACTGCTGTCTCCATAGAAACAGGGATAGGATTCTATTCATTTTTACATCTGTACGAAACCAGCAGTCCTCATTGGAAATATCTGCTGTTAGTATATTATATAAGTCTTTAGAGATTGTTAATGAATAGAGTCGGATGTTGGCTTCTTTGCACATTGCTTAGAGGCACCCATGTTCACCATGACCAAGATGCCAAGGTGTCTTATTTTATCACCTTTCTTCTACTGTTTCATTACAGACTCAATAGTAACGCCAACTCTGTAATTAAAGTCAGACTTCTTTTCTGCCCTTTTCTATGGCCTTGTCTTTGTCTCCAGGTTTCCATTAGCCTGGGGTCAGTGTTTATCCAGCCTCCAAGTAAAATGTAACTATTAATTTATCTTGCCAACCATATAATAGCCAACCATAGAAGTGAAAATAAAGATGGGACCCAGAAGCCAGGGAGTCCTGCCACCAGAACCCCGTTACGTGTTTTGGGCCACAGGGTATGATTAAGGGCCCCTGTGGCCCGAAGCAAGCGATAGTGTAAGGGGCGTTTTCCCCCCACATACCCTGGGCTCATTGGCCCTGTAATTCTTTCCTCTGGCGGAGGGCATAAACAGAACGTGCTCGCAAGCACGTGCACTGATGCTGGGAACGCCGGCAGGGGAGGAAGCAGAGAGAGGCGCACTCGCAGAAGCGCGAGCAGCCGGCGAACGAGCGGGGAAGCGGCAGAGACACCGGTGGAACGCGGCGCAGGTAAGCTAGTTGTGACAATGTGTTTGAGTTTTCTATGTGTTTTCTATGTGTTTGAGTTTATGTGTGTTTGTGTGTTTGAGTTTTCCATGTGTTTTCTGTGTGTTTATGTGTTTGAGTTTTCTGTGTGTTTATGTGTTTGAGTTTTCTATGTGTTTTCTGTGTGTTTATGTGTTTGAATTATCTATGTGTTATCTGTGTGTTTATGTGTTTGAGTTTTCTATGTGTTATCTGTGTGTTTATGTGTTTGAGTTTTCTATGTGTTTTCTGTGTGTTTATGTGTTTGAGTTTTCTGTGTGTTTATGTGTTTGAGTTTTCTATGTGTTTTCTGTGTGTTTATGTGTTTGAATTATCTATGTGTTATCTGTGTGTTTATGTGTTTGAGTTTTCTATGTGTTTTCTGTTTGTTTATGTGTTTGAGTTTTCTATGTGTTTTCTGTGTGTTTATGTGTTTGAGTTTTCTATATGTTTTCTTTGTGTTTATGTGTTTTGAGTTTTCTATGTGTTTTCTGTGTGTTTATGTGTTTTGAGTTTTCTATGTGTTTTCTGTGTGTTTATGCGTTTGAGTTCTCTATGTGTTTTCTGTTTGTTTATGTGTTTGAGTTTTCTATGTGTTTTCTATATGTTTTCTGTGTGTTTATGTGTTTTGAGTTTTCTATGTGTTTTCTGTGTGTTTATGTGTTTGAGTTTTCTTTGTGTTTGTGTATGTATGTGTTCATGGGGCGGGGGAGTGCCAGGCATTGTAGGACCGGCAGACAGAGAGCAAGACTTATACAAGTCTAAAAGGGACCACAGCACTCAACCCTATTAGCTTGTAGCCAAACCTATAATCTGTCTCTGGTTAAAAACAGAGGTCTTGTTCCACACACATCTGCAGAGATATGCTAAAGCTGCACCACCAAACGCAAAGGTGCCTCTGTGGGGTGCAGTCCTAACTCTAATCTCTGAGAGCCCCCTTTGGGGCATACAATGCAATAGATAAATTGGGAGCAGGCTTACCTAAGGTTGCCCTATAACCTGCAGCACATGGTGTGGAAGGGTGGAAAGTCTTGCAGTACAGCCTTAGACCCCCATCCCATGCACTTGCACAAAATCAAATAAATATGTTTAACTGCTTCTTGCTCGTTGGTCCCTCCTCACACATATAAATGGCGGGGGGGGGGGGAGCCAAACTGCCTGTTATTGACAGATTGGGTGGGGAATTTCAGCGACACTGCCCGTCTTGTCTGTTATAGAGCGATTGGGGGGCTATCTGCCACATTGTCGGTTATATGGGATTCTTGGGATATTGGGGGATTCTACACTCTGCTTGTTATAGGAGATTGGGGGGGGGATTCTGCCACACTGCCTGCAGTGGGGTGATTGGGGGGGATTCTGCAACACTGCCTTGTATGGAGTGATTTGGGGGGATTCTACCACACTGCCTGTTATGGGGTAATTGGGGGAATTCTGCCTGTTATATGGGATTGGGGGGATTCTGTACTCTGCTTGTCATAGAAGATTGGGGGGGATTCTGCCACACTGCCCGCAATGGGGGGATTTAGGGGGATTCTGCCATACTGCCATGTATGGGGTGATTGGGGGGGATTCTGCCAAACTGCCTGTTATGGGGTAATTGAAGGGGATTCTGCCACACTGCCGGTTATAGTGGATTGGGGGGTTTCTGCACACTGCCTGTTATGGGGTAATTGGGGGGATTCACCCTTACTGCTTGTTATAGGGTGATTGGTGGGGATTCTGCCACACTGCCTGTTGTGGGGAGATTGGAGGGATTTTGCCATACTGTCTGTTATGGTGGATTGGGAGGTTTCTGCACACTGCTTGTTATGGGGTCATTGGGGGTATTCTGTCACAGTGCCTGTTATGGGGTATTTGAGAGGAATTCTGCCACATTGCCTTGTATAGGGTGATTAGGGAGGATTCTGCCACACTGCCTGTTATGGGTAATTGGGGGAATTCTGCCTCACTGCCTGTTATGGGTTATTGGGAGATTGGAGGGATTCTGCACATTGCCTATTATAGTGGATGGGAGGGTTTCTGCACACTGCTTGTTATGGGGTCATTGGAGGGATTCTGTCACAGTGCCTTTTATAGGGTGATTGGGGAGCCTTCTGCCACACTGCCTTTTATGGTCTGATGGGGGGGGGTATTTTAGTTCACCATTTCCTTCTAAATCCTAGGTGCATCTTAAGGTAAGGAGCTTCTTGTAGAGCAAAAAACAAAATGGTAACTCCTACTGAATTGTTGGAATTAATCTTTGAGCCATCTTGCATTCATGGAGCAAGTACCTGTCAGTGCTGCTCTCCTATAAGGTTCTGGGGCACAACTGCAGGGAGATGAGAGCTTTTGGCAAGCCAGCCTCTGGAAGTGATCTTAGTACCTAACTTAAACCGGACCTTCAGCGTGATTTAATGAAAAGCCCAAACTCTTAAAAAATGGTTCCCCAGCATCTAAAATTAATATATTTTATGTTTTTAGTCACTAACTTATTATTCTTTCCCCCACTGGGCTGCAACTCTGTTCAGGAATTTAGGATACGGGCGCCGCCATCTTGAATCAGAAGCATCACACTTACTGAGGAGAGGAGAGTGGGATAAGGTACAGGGGCGCGGGTTATAGCTGTGCTTTGCTCAGACAGAGCAGAACTGGGGTCAGGTAACGATCAGCAATCCCAGAATGCAGAGCAGCACAGTCGGGAAGCACTTCCTGTTTGCAGGCTGGCCTGATAAGATGGCGGCTTCCATAAGCCACCATCTTGGATGTTTAAAGGCTCATAACATGCAGTAGATGCAGGTAGGATGATTTTTAATGTGGCCAATCTGTATGTACAGGGTGTGGGAAACATATAAGATAGACTCTTATTCAGGGTGAAGGTCCGGATTAATGTCGGCAATCTGTATGTACAGGGTGTGGGAAACATATAAGATAGACTCTTATTCAGGGTGAAGGTCCGGATTAATGTGGGCAATCTGTATGTACAGGGTGTGGGAAACATATAAGATAGGCTCTTATTCAGGGTGAAGGTCCGGATTAATGTGGGCAATCTGTATGTACAGGGTGTGGGAAACATATAAGATAGGCTCTTATTCAGGGTGAAGGTCCGGATTAATGTGGGCAATCTGTATGTACAGGGTGTGGGAAACATATAAGATAGGCTCTTATTCAGGGTGAAGGTCCAGATTAATGTGGGCAATCTGTATGTACAGGGGGGAAACATACAAGATAGGCTCTTATTCAGGGTGAAGGTCCGGATTAATGTGGGCAATCTGTATGTACAGTGGGGGAAACATAGAAGATAGGCTCTTATTTAGGGTGAGGTTCCAGATTAATGTGGGCAATCTGTATGTACTGGGGGGAAACATACAAGATAGGCTCTTATTCAGGGTGAAGGTCCGAATTAATGTGGGCAGTCTGTATGTACAGGGGGGAAACATAAAAGATAGACTCTTATTCAGGGTGAAGGTCCGGATTAATGTGGGCAATCTGTACGTACAGGGTGGGAGAAAAATATAGGATAGGCTCTTATTTAGGGTGAGGGTTCGGATTAATGTGGGCAATCTGTATGTACAGCGTGGGAGAAATATATAAGATAGGTCCGGTTTAAATGCTAAAATGTAAAAGAGGAATCTGTCAGATCAATGCGCACCATAACATCTGGCAGCAGCACTGGCCAGGACACGGGCCCTTCATCCAACATCAAACTGCGATCCAGGCCCCATCAATTCACCACCAGACCTCAGTGATACACTTGTGTCTGAATGAGAGTATGATTCATAATATAATCCTTACCAGAAGGGTGGAGTAGGTTAGTAGAACAGCAAAGGGCTGGGCTCGCTTCATGACAAAGATTGTATGTATTCTACCGTTTGACGACTGAAATGAATGTATGTTGGATGAGCAGAGCATCAGAAGACTGGCCAATAGGTTTTTGAAATACCGATACAACCTCCAGTATGTTTTAATTCAGGGAAAGGGTTAAATTCTGAGTCCCCTATTTCTGACCCTTGAAAATCCATACTACACACACTTTCACATGCAATGTCCAACCCTAATGTGTTTTGGTTTCCTGGAGGCAGCAACGAAGTCAGGCTTTCCAGTGATGAAACCTGGTGGAGCTGAGTGGGGCGGTGAAGTTGACAGGTCTTCTCTACTCAGTAGAGAAGACAGATTTGGGCTGGTAAATAGCCAGGTCCCTTAAAGTTCCCCTTTCTGCCATGTGACCAGGGGTAGACTGGTCATAGTTCATACCGGGGCAATGCCCAGTAGGCCGCCACATCCACTGCAGCTTCTTGCAGCGGGCTGGGTGAATGGGAGACACTGCAGGCCACCCAGAGTATCTGGCGGCCCCCGGCTGCTCCCATCCATCTGGCCAATGGCTGGAAGCTGGAGCTGGCATCAAAATAGCCTTGGCCATTGCAGGAGAGGTGGTGGTCTTCAGCATGAGAGTCCCGGCTCTGCCCCCCCCGGCTTCCAGCGATGGCAGGACTGCGAATTCAATTGTGGCTGGCCCCCAGTCCTGACCACACACCTGGCCTCCTATGACATTTGGCAAAGGCTCTTTGACACCCCACTGCCCAATGGGGGTGCAGGTAATTGTGCATGGGGTATGCACTCCCGAGCTAATATTAGAGTGGTGTGGCTGCTTCTGGTCACCAGGGGAAGCCAACCTCTACACTTGCCGTCATGTGGATAGCGGAAGAGAGCAGCTGAAATGCCAAGAAACCCAACAGCACGTAATGTTGATTGTTGTTTATGAAAAAAATAAGACATCCCCGGAAAATAAGGCTTAGGAAAACAGGGCAACTAGGGAATAAATCTGATTCTTATTCTGGATATCGCATGGAAGCATTCGGTCACCCGTTGGCTTTTTTTTTATTGTGGCAGAAGTTATGCACGAAGCACGGCTAATATTTTCAATACAAAAAGTAACCCTTAGACAGGGCAAATAAGCAAAATCGATTTTACAACAAATCATAGTAATAAGCTATCGCTTATCGTCTTCAACGATGTGGGCTAAAGGGTCAAGGGAGTTTCTGAAGGTTTGCAGTCCTTGACCTCATTGCAGTCCTTGACCTCATCGCAGTCCTTGGCGCAGTCATTAGCATTTAACTGCAGCGGGACTTGGACATCCAGACTCGGCTCCTTCTTTGACTTTTTTCTTTTTGAATAAAAAAACAAAAGGGTCCCTGACACACAACAAATGACAGAAACGGACACAACGGCCAAAGCAACCGGGGCTGTTAGGGACCAATCAAACACAGCCATGGCTTGGCGGACCTCTGGACACGGACTTAGGAAAAGAACCTGGTTATTTTGAGTTAAAGGAGTCTTCTTCATGATGAAGGATTCCAAGTAGGATTGGTTACTTATGCTGTGGTTGAGAAGAATGTTGACCCTGACGATTGTCGAGAGCGCTTCGGGAAATCCTTGGTCACTGGCTTTAACCAAGAACTGATAAAGACCACAGTGGTGGTTCCCTGTGCTTTCTTTTAGGGTAATGTTACCCGAGTATGTGTCGACTTTAAATAGATCAGTACTTGGGCTTATTTCACCGTACTCACTGTACATTACGACCCCATTCATTCCTGTATCGTAGTCAACAGCGTGAACCTTGGCAACTAGAGATCCTTTGGTTGTATCTGGAGACACAAGAACATAGGAGTAGTTTGTCTCCGGAAAAATGATTAAAGGAGCATTGTCATTGACATCCAATAAAAAGACATGGATTTTGGTCCTGGAGAACAAGGGTGGGCTTCCTTTATCTATGGCCTCCACCCAAAGTTCATACTTCCTTTGCCGTTCATAGTCAAAAGAACCCAAAGATCTTAGTATGGTGTCATGCTTGAAACAAAAAAGGGAGGTATCGTTCAGTAACGAGACAGAAAATTCCCCATTCAATCCGACATCGGCATCAGTAACATTTATAATTCCAACATTTCCTCCCTGAGGAAGATTTTCCGGAATATAGAATGTAAATTCCTTGGAAGCAAATTCCGGTGGGTTGTCATTTTGGTCCAAGATGTTTATAACGATTAGACAGCTATCATTCTTGGAGGGTACACCGTGGTCTTTGGCCACAATCCGAAAGGAATATGAAGCTTGTTTTTCTCGATCGAAAGACACCAAAGCTTTCACAACCCCGTTGGAACTGTTAAGTGAAAACACATCGGATTCTCCATTTTCGAAATAATAACTTAACTTCCCGTTGGGTCCACTGTCTTTATCCAAAGCGGAGACCCTCAGTAAAGTGTCTCCCGGAATATTATTTTCCTCCACAGATATTTCCAACGCATTCTGTTCAAATTTGGGCGAATTGTCGTTGACGTCTTCGACAACCACTGTAAGAGTTTCCATCAACGTAACGGATTTGTTCGTAGTTGCATTGCCAACGATATTAATACTATACTTTGTCTTAGACTCAAAGTCTAAGGGGGTGGATGTCAAAAGCAGGAAGGTGTCGGGAGAGCTTTCTGAAGGCTTTAAGAGGAAAGGCGAAGCTCTAGTGATGGAAAGAGGTCTTGTGATGCTCTCATCTGGATCCTTGATATCCAGGATGGCAATGACTGTCCCCGGTGAAATATCCTCCTTGATGTGGACACCATCTTCCTGTTGAGATCCAAGGAAACGAAATTCCATCTTAGGCTCTTGTTTTTTAACCTCTAGTTGTACGGTGACTGTGGCCATTGCCGGACGACAGCCAAATCCAAAGGCTAATACAGAAAGCTTGTATTGGGTCGTGTCTTCTTCTAACGAACCGGATAAGGTTATCACACCAGTGGTGCTATCGAGATTGAAGAGGCTTCGGGTACTCTCCGGAACTCTGTAACTATAGTGATATTGAAGCATGCTGTTTTCACCGGCATCTCCATCCACTGCTATAAGCTGAGCTACCTCAGTTCCTATTGATGCCTCCATGGAAAGATGTGCAGTAATGTTGCTTTCCAGGAAAACCGGACAGTTATCATTCACGTCGGTGACCCTAACAACAAACGTAGTTGTTCCAGACAATGGCGGTAATCCTCCGTCGAAGGCGGTTAAGGTCATTCTGTACTCGCTTTGAGATTCCCGATCCAGAGGCTTGAGTAGGACCAATGAGATCAGCTCAGATTGATGATCCAGCGCGAAGACGTCTCCGGGACTGGCCAGGCGGTAAGACAGAGCCGCATTATCGAGGATATCCACGTCCTTGGCTGTATGATCAACGTGAAATTTGGTCCCTACAGCGGTGTCCTCCGGGATGGAGATAGTATACGTCTGCTCCGGAAAACTCGGGGCGTTATCGTTGACGTCCAAAATGAAGACCTTGAGCTTACTGAACTCTGAATATTCTTGGGATGATGTGAAGATATCGAGAGTCATAGAGCATTGGTCCCATATATCCAAAGGGCATAAGAGTTCTCGGTCCAGCTTGTTAGATGTCGTGTATAGATCTCCCGTTTCAGCGTCCAAGTCAAAATAGTTTGTGTGGGCCAAGAGTTTGAATCGCATGGCCGATGGGGAGAAAATGCTGCGCTTCACGTTTCCGATAAAAGTTCCTTCTTCTTGTTCCTCGCGTATGTGG
Organism: Gastrophryne carolinensis; assembly: GCA_027917425.1. NCBI lineage: Eukaryota > Metazoa > Chordata > Amphibia > Anura > Microhylidae > Gastrophryne > Gastrophryne carolinensis. The sequence goes on along the minus strand of CM051235.1, from coordinate 16,027,478 downwards.
AAGATGAGTTCCACCACGGCTCCTGACTTCAGGACGTAGAACATCCAGATGAGGAGAGCAACGTATCTCTGAAACATAAAACACACGGGTGAGCTTTCTATTGCTGGAGACTGGGTGACTCCAAGTTCATGCGGGCCCTTGCGCTACAGAGTCTCAGAGGGCCCCTTTGCATTGTAAGTACCCATCCTTGCCTACGTCCCTGCTACAAAGTCTCAGTGGGCCCCTTTGCATTGTAAGTACCCGCCCTTGCCTACCCCTAGCTACGTACCTGCTACAGAGTCTCAGTGGGTCCCTTTGTGTGGTGTAGTGACACACATAATGGTAATGTTGCAGGTGTGGTGGTGTTCGTAGACTTTCCCCAAAGACCTCAAAGAAGTTAGTGCCAACAGTTGCCAGGTGCAGAGGAGTAGCTAGGCTCTCTGGCACCCGGGGCAAAGATTCGAAATGGCGCCCCCACCTGTTCTCAGGCCCCGTTTTGGTGCCCCTTGACCTGCTGCACCCGGGGCAAGTACGCTACGACCCTGCTACAGAGTCTCAGTGAGCAATTTTGCATTGTGTAGTGACACACATAACGGTAACACTGCACATGTGGTGGTGTTCGTAGACTTTCCCCAAAGACCACAGAGAAGTTAGTGCCAACAGTTGCCAGGTGCAGAGGAGTATCTAGGCTCTCTGGCACCCGGGGCAAAGATTCAAAATAGCGCCCCCATCTGTGCTCAGGCCGCACTTTGGTGCCCCCTGATCTGCTGCACCCGGGGCAAAGATTCAAAATGGCGCCCCCATCTGTGCTCAGGCCGCACTTTGGTGCCCCCTGATCTGCTGCACCCGGGGCAAAGATTCAAAATGGCGCCCCCCCATCTGTGCTCAGGCCGCACTTTGGTGCCCCCTGATCTGCTGCACCCGGGGCAAGTGCCCCCCCTGCTGCCCCCTAGCTACGAACCTGCTACAGAGTCTCAGTGGGCCCCTTTGCGTTGTGTAGTGACACACATAACGGTAACGCTGCAGTTGTGGTGGTGGTGTTTGTAGACTTTCCCCAAAGGCCTCAGAGAAGTTAGTGCCAACAGTTGCCAGGTGCAGAGGAGTAACTAGGCTCTCTGGCACCTGGGGCAAAGATTCAAAATGGCGCCCCCACCTGTTTTCAGGCCCCGTTTTGGTGCCCCCTGACCTGCTGCACTCGGGGCAAGTGCCCCCCCTGCTCCCCCCTAGCTACGCCCCTGCTACAGAGTCTCAGAGGGCCCCTTTGTTTGGTGTAGTGACACACATAATGGTAACACTGCACATGTGGTGGTGTTTATAGACTTTCCCCAAAGACCTCAGAGAAGTTAGTGCCAACAGTTGCCAGGTGCAGAGGAGTAGTTAGACATTCTGGCACCCAGGGCAAAGATTCAAAATGGCGCCCCCACCTGTTCTCAGGCCGCCCTTTGGTGCCCCCTGATCTGCTGCACCCGGGGCAAGTGCCCCCCCTGCTCCCCCCTAGCTACGACCCTGCTACAGAGTCTCAGTGGCCCCTTTGCGTTGTGTAGAGACACACATAATGGTAACACTGCAGGTGTGGTGGTGGTGTTCGTAGACTTTCCCCAAAGACCTCAGAGAAGATAGTGCCAACAGATGCCAGGTGAAAGAAAGAATGACAAAAAAAAGAATAGAAGGGGGGACAGAAAGAAGGAAACAGAAGAAATAAATAAATAAAGAAAGAGAATGCCAAAGAAGAAGGGATGGCAAAAAAAAAGAATAGAAGGAAGGACAGAAAGAAGGAAACAGAAGAAATAAATATATAAAGAAAGAAAGAGAATGCCAAAGAAGAAGGGATGGCAAAAAAAAGAATAGAAGGAAGGACAGAAAAAAGGAAACAGAGGAAAAAGATAGAAAGAGAATATCAAAGAAAAACAACAAAAGAAATGGCACAGAAGGAAATAAAAAAGGAATGCTAAAGAAAGAAAAGGATGGATGCCACTGAAATGAAAAAAAAAAAAAGAAATAGAAAGAAAGAAATAAAAAAGGAAGAAGGAATGGCAAAAAAAGAATAGAAGGGAGGACAGAAAAAAAAGGAAACAGAGGAAACAGAGAGAAAGAGAATACCAAAGAGAAGCAAGAAAAGAAATGGCACAAAAGGAAAGAAAAAAAGGAATGCTAAAGAAAGAAAAGAATGGATGCCACAGAAACGAAAAAAAGAAATAGAAAGAAAGGAAGGAAGGAGGAAGAAATGGCAAAAAAGAATAGAAGGGAGGACAGAAAGAAGGAAACAGAAGAAAGAAAGGAAATGCCAAAGAAAAAACAAAAGAAATGGCACAAAAGGAAAGAAAAAAAAATGAATGCTAAAGAAAGAAAAAATTGGATGCCACAGAAATGAAAAAAAAGAAATACAAAGAAAGAAAGGAAAGGGAGGAAGGAAGAAGGCATGGCAAAAAAGAATAGAAGGGAGGACAGAAAGAAGGAAACAGAAGAAAGACAGGAAATGCCAAAGAAAAAAACAAAAGAAATGGCACAGATGTAAAGAAAATAATGAATGCTAAAGAAAGAAAAGAATGGATGTTAAAAAAAAAAAAAAAAAAAAAAAGAAATACACAAAAAGAAAAAAAAAAGGAATGAAAAAGAAGAGAAAAGAAAAAAAGGCAAAAAAAGAATAGAAGGTAGGAAATAAAGATGAAAAAAGAAAGAAAGGGAACGCCAAGGAAAGAAACAAATGAAATGGCACAGAGGAAAAGAAAAAATGAGTCCATCAATCAATGAGGGGGCGTGGCTTCACTCATCAATCAATGAAGGGACGTGGCTTCACCCATCTATCAATGAGGGGGACGTGGCTCCACCCATCTATCAATGAGGGGACGTGGCTCCACCCATCTATCAATGAGGGGACGTGGCTCCACCCATCTATCAATGAGGGGACGTGGCTCCACCCATCAATCAATGAGGGGCGTGGCTTAGTTTACATATTGTCCTTCTTTGAGGTGTAACATGTAGATCTGCAGCAATAAATGGTTCATTTGCCTATTTAAAGTGTTTCTATTGTTGTAACTGTTACATCCTATCTCCTATCCATCCATCAATGAGGGGGCGTGGCTTCATCCATCCCTCAATGAGGAGGCGTGGCTTCATTCATCAATCAATGAGGGGACGTGGCTCCACCCATCAATCAATGAGGGACGTGGCTTAGTTTACATATTGTCCCTCTTTGAGGTGTAACATGCAGATCTGCAGCAATAAATGATTCATTTGCCTATTTAAAGTGTTTCTATTGTTGTAACTGTTACATCCTATCTCCTATCCATCCCTCAATGAGGGGGCGTGTCTTCTCCTATCCATCCCTCAATGAGGGGGCGTGTCTTCTCCTATCCATCCCTCAATGAGGGGGCGTGTCTTCTCCTATCCATCCCTCAATGAGGGGGCGTGTCTTCTCCTATCCATCCCTCAATGAGGGGGCGTGTCTTCTCCTATCCATCCCTCAATGAGGGGGCGTGTCTTCTCCTATCCATCCCTCAATGAGGGGGCGTGTCTTCTCCTATCCATCCCTCAATGAGGGGGCGTGTCTTCTCCTATCCATCCTTCAATGAGGGGGCGTGTCTTCTATCCATCCCTCAATGGTGGGGCGTGTCTTCTATCCATCCCTCGATGAGGGGGCGTGTCTTCTCCTATCCATCCCTCAATGAGGGGGCGTGTCTTCTCCTATCCATCCCTCAATGAGGGGGCGTGTCTTCTCCTATCCTTCCCTCGATGAGGGGGTGTGGCTTCTCCTATCCATCCCTCAATGAGGGGGCGTGTCTTCTCCTATCCATCCTTCAATGAGGGGGCGTGTCTTCTATCCATCCCTCAATGAGGGGGCGTGTCTTCTCCTATCCATCCCTCGATGAGGGGGCGTGTCTTCTCCTATCCATCCCTCAATGAGGGGGCGTGTCTTCTCCTATCCATCCCTCGATGAGGGGGTGTGGCTTCTCCTATCCATCCCTCAATGAGGGGGCGTGTCTTCTCCTATCCATCCCTCGATGAGGGGGTGTGGCTTCTCCTATCCATCCCTCAATGAGGGGGTGTGTCTTCTCCTATCCATCCCTCAATGAGGGGGCGTGTCTTCTCCTATCCATCCTTCAATGAGGGGGCGTGTCTTCTATCCATCCATTGATGAGGGGGCGTGGCGTCTCCTATCCATCCCTCAATGAGGGGGCGTGTCTTCTCCTATCCATCCCTCGATGAGGGGGCGTGGCTTCTCCTATCCATCCCTCAATGACGGGGCGTGGCTTCTCCTATCCATCCCTCAATGAGGGGGTGTGTCTTCTATCCATCCCTCAATGAAGGGGCGTGTCTTCTCCTATCCATCTCTCAATGAGGGGGGCGTGGCTTCTCCTATCCATCCCTCAATGAGGGGGCATGGCTTCTCCTATCCATCCCTCAATGAGGGGGCGTGTCTTCTCCTATCCATCCCTCAATGAGGGGGCGTGTCTTCTCCTATCCATCCCTCAATGAGGGGGCATGGCTTCTCCTATCCATCCCTCAATGAGGGGGCGTGGCTTCTCCTATCCATCCCTCAATGAGGGGGCGTGTCTTCTCCTATCCATCCCTCAATGAGGGGGCGTGTCTTCTCCTATCCATCCCTCAATGAGGGGGCGTGGCTTCTCCTATACATCCCTCAATGAGGGGGCGTGTCTTCTCCTATCCATCCCTCAATGAGGGGGCGTGGCTTCTCCTATACATCCCTCGATGAGGGGTGTGGCTTAATTTACCAAATGTCCCTCTTTTCCCCTATGAAAAGTTGGTAGGTATAAATATAGTTTGCCCTAATGTTTCTTTGCACGGGCCCTAAATGTAAGGCAGTAATACTTGCATCTAAATGTGGGGTGGGCCCCCAGACTCAGCTCTACTGGTGGGGCCCAGACATCCCAGTGCGAACTGGACAGGCCATGGGGGCAGAACCCAGGCCCCAACCCGATCTCAGGCCCCCGTGAGCAAGACCCCCCCCCCCCCCGGTGCCAGACACTCACCCATACCTTCCAACTATTTAGGGTGGGAAAGAGGGACATTTGTTAAATTAGGCCACGCCCCCTCATTGAGGGATGTATGAAGCCATACCCCCTCATTGAGGGATGTATGAAGCCACACCCCCTCATTGAGGGATGTATGAAGCCCCACCCCCTCATTGAGGGATGTATGAAGCCCCACCCCCTCATTGAGGGATGTATGAAGCCCCACCCCCTCATTGAGGGATGTATGAAGCCCCGCCCCCTCATTGAGGGATGTATGAAGCCCCGTGCCCTCATTAAGGGATATATGAAGCCCCGCCCTCTCATCGAGGGATGTACGAAGCCCCGCCCCCTCAGTGAGGGATGTACGAAGCCCCGCCCCCTCATTGAGGGATGTATGAAGCCCCGCCCCCTCATTGAGGGATGTATGAAGCCCCGTGCCCTCATTAAGGGATGTATGAAGCCCCGCCCCCTCATTTAGGGATGGATAGGCGATAGGGTGTAACAGTTGCAACAATAGGAAGACTTTAAATAGTGCAAATGAATCACCTAGGGCAGCCTGGACACCAAACATGGCCTTGGCCGTGGGATCACCAGCAAGGGTGAGTAAATGAGGCGTTCTGAGGGGCATCCCAAATCAGAGGAACAGACCTTAGAAACCACAGATTTTGTTCCTCTTTAAAGTGGAGCAAAACCAGGGATTATATTATCTTGGGTTTTGTCGTTTTGGCCTCCTGGTTTGGGATGCCCCAGCGCATGACACCCCCGGATATTAATGAACAGCATTCAGCTCTGAGGCCGCATCCTCGGTCTCCCTTTGGTCTGCAGTGTTCTCCCGCCCGTAGCCTTCCTGAATGGCCGGGTTCGGGAGCGCGCCTCAGCAGCAGGGAGGCTGCCAATTCAGCTGAGGCCCGCGAATATGGCGTGGGATCCCGGAAAGGTGAGCGTTTGCGGAAGTGATCACGGAAGGGACGTCCCAGGAAAGGCCTGGGGTCAGCCCTGGAGTCTTTTGGACCCCAGGGCTGGCCGCTTTGGCTTTTGTTTATGCTTTAAAGTGGACCAAAACCCAGGATTTTGACTATTCTAGGTTTTGGTACCCGATCACGGGTGTCCCGCTGTTTGAAACCCCCAGGTCGAGCGACCAAACTCACTTCTCCCCGGTCCTACGACGCATGCACGGCCGCTCGTCCTACCCTCTAACAGGGAGCGTGCCCACGCCGGCCATTCACAAATGTCACGTGCCCTGCTAAAGGGATAGTGGGGATGCGGCCACTGCTCGTGCATGCGCCATTGGACTGGAAAGAAGGTGAGTTTTGGGCAACTTGGGGGGTTTGACACAGCGGGGCATCCAGAATCAGGAAGCACTGGGGGCAGCGAGGAGATTTATAGACTCCAGCGTGGGTTTTGGCCCACTTTAAAGTGGACCAAAACCCAGCTGGATCCATTCCCTCCCCGTGGGGCATCCAAAATCGGGATGCCGCGCTGTGTGAAACCCCGCAGGTCACCCAATACACTTACCTTAATCCTGGTCCAATGGCACATCCCCGCCATCCCCCCCACAAGACATGTTTGTGAGGTTTATGAAGCCTCTAGCAGGGCGCGTGCCCGTGCTGGCCATTTGTAAATCGGCGGCGCGGGCGCGCTCCCTGTTAGAGGGAAGCGCGAGATGCGTCCGCCAGCCTGCTCGGAGCCACTGAGCTAAGATGTCGGGTTAGACGTCCATAGCTCAGCGGCTCCGAGTGCGCTGATTGGACGAGCGGTGAGGTGAGTTGATGCAGGAGATCTGGAGGGGGGGGGGTGGTTTCACATAGCGGGGTATCCCCGTTTGGGGTGCCCCGGGGGAGTGGACCAAAACCCAGGATAGTAAAAAGACCCTGATTCCCAGGTAGAGCGAGCGCATCAGACACTGCAGGGCGCGGAGAGGCGTTTTTTGGCTGCGGCACATCAGGCTCGCGCTCTCTGGAGCTGGAAGCCATACAAGGAATTCACAGGGAGGCGGATGTCAGGCCGGAATAACGCGGCGTCACCTGCGGCCACAGGGAATCCTCCTGCAGCCATTTCTCACCGCATGTAAGACAGGATTGTGGGGTTTATTTATTTATTACCAGGAGGCATTAAACACAGGGAATGAAGGAAGCTATTCCAAATAATGGCGCGCCTCCCCTCTGTATTGCCTTCCAACTTTTTAGGGCGGAAAAGAGGGACATTTGTTAAATTAGGCCACGCCCCCTCATTGAGGGATAGATAGGAGATACATTGTAACAGTTACAACAATAGAAACACTTTGAATAGGTAAATGAATCATTTATTGGTGCAGATCTGCATGTTACACCTCAAAGAGGGACAATATTTAAATGAAGCCACGTCCCCTCATTGAGGGATATATGAAGCCACGCCCCCTCATTGATGGATGGATGAAGCCACGCCCCCTCATTGATTGATGGATAGAAGAAAGGATGTAACAGTTACAACAAAAGTAGGTGAAGGAATCATTTATTGATGCAGATCTGCACGTTACACCTCAAAGAGAGACATTATGTAAATGAAGCCACACCCCTTATTGAGGGATTGATTAAGCCACACCCCTTCATTGAGGGATGGATAGGAGAAGCCACACCCCCTCATTGAGGGATGGATAGGAGAAGCCACACCCCCTCATTGAGGGATGGCTAGGAGAAACCACGCCCCCTCATTGAGGGATGGCTAGGAGAAGCCACGCCCCCTCATTGAGGGATGGATAGGAGAAGCCACACCCCCTCATTGAGGGATGGATAGGAGAAGCCACGCCCCCTCATTGAGGGATGGATAGGAGAAGACACGCCCCCTCATTGAGGGATGGATAGAAGCCACGCCCCCTCATTGAGGGATGGATAGGAGAAGCCACGCCCCTCATTGAGAGATGGATAGGAGAAGCCACGCCCCTCATTGAGGGATGGATAGAGAAGACACGCCCCCTCATTGATTGATGGATAGGAGAAGCCACGCCCCCTCATTGAGAGATGTATGAAGCCACGCCCCCTCATTGAGGGATGGATAGGAGAAGCCACGCCCCCTCATTGAGCAATGGATATGAGAAGCCACGCCCCCTCATTGAGGGATGGATAGGAGATAGGGTGTAACAGTTACAACAATAGAAACACTTTGAATAGGCAAATGAATTTATTGCTGCAGATCTGTATGTTACACCTCAAAGAGGGACAAATGAGAACGAGGGACAGGGGGACATTGACTCAAAAGAGGGACAGTCCCTCCAAATCAGGGACACTTGGGAGGTATGACTGTGTTTCGCCTATAGGGGGCGACACTGGAACGAGGCCAAACATAGGTCTCTGTGATAGGATAGTGGGAGAGCTAGAAGGGGGTAACTGTATAAAAAGTAGTGGGATAGGGGAAGAATCCGGCATAGGCAACATTTCCATAGCGCAATGGCCTCTGTAAAAGGGCTCTGCTCAATATTGACGGCGTATTGTTTACTTTTCAAGAGAAGAACTGAGGAAAGACAGAGAGACTCTGGATAAAGAAAGAGAGATTGAGGGATGGAGGAATGAGGATAGACAAGAGAGAAGGAGAGAGAAAGAGGTGGAAGAGAAAAAAAAGATAAAGAGAGAGCAAATGTAAAACGGAGATGGAAACAAGAAGATAAAAAATAGACGTGAAGAAAAAGATAGATGGCAAGAACAAAAGAAGAGACAAGTGGGATAAAGTGGTCAATAGAAATAGAAAATTAGTGAGGTGGAGAGAGCCAAAGAGAGACAAGAAAAATAATGACACAGAGAACAAGAGAGAGAGAAAGAAAAAGAGGGATAGAGAGAACAAAAGAAAGAGAGAGAGCAAGAGAAAAGGAGAGGACCAGAGAGGTAATAAGAGAAAAGAGATGGAGAGAACAAGATGGAAAAGATGGAGAAATAGTGCGAACAAGAAAAGAAAGAGAAAAGAGAGAGAACAAAAGATACAGAGAGGTGGAGAGAACAAAAGAGAGACACTGAACAACAAACAAAGAGGGATAGAGAAAAAGAGAGACAGATAGAAAGAGAGAAAAGGACAGGATCAGGGAGGTAATAAGAGACAAAGAGATGGAGAGAACAAGAGGAAAAGAGGGAGAAAGAGTGAGAACAAGAAAAGAAAGAGAAATGAGAGACAGGGAAAGAAAAAAGGGATAGAGAAAAAGAGAGACAGAGAGCACAAGAGAAAGAGAGAGAGAAAGGGAGATAACCAGAGAGGTAATAAGAGAAAAGGAGATGGAGAGAACAATGGGAAAAGGGAAAAAATGAGTGAGAACATGAAAAGAAAGAGAGAAAGAAAAAGAATAAAAGAGAAATGAAGAGAACAAGAGAGCGAGAGTGAGCAAGAAAAGAGAAAGAGAGAACAAGAGAAAAAAGAGAGAGAAAGAAAAAGAGGGACAGAGAAAAAGAGAGACAGATAGCACGAGAGAGAGATAGAAAGAAAAAGAGGGATAGAGAAAAAAAATAGAGAGATAGCGAGAACAAGAAAAAAAGAGAGATAGAGGAAAAAAGAAAGACAGAGAGAACAAGAGATTGGGAGAGAGAGATAGAGAACACAAGAGAAAAAAAAAAGACCAAAAAGAGAGACAGGACAGAAAATATAAAATGTCAAACACTAAGCCAACCCGAGGTTCGCTTTAATATAAATCTAAAATATATTATAATAATTTTAATATGTATATTTATCATTGTAATATTTTATTATATAAATATAATCTAATATATATTATAATAATATAAATCTAATATATATTATAATAATTATAGTATGTATATTTATCATTTTGATATTTGAATATATTAAAATATATACTATAATAATATAAATTCAATATATATTATAATATTTATTATATGTATAGTTATCATTTTATTATATAAATATAAGCTAATATATATTATAATAATATAAATCTAATATATATTATAATAATTATAGTATGTATATTTATCATTTTAATATTTGAATATATTAAAATATATACTATAATAATATAAATTCAATATATATTATATTATTTATTATATGTATAGTTATCATTTTATTATATAAATATAAGCTAATATATATTATAATAATATAAATCTAATACATATTATATTAATTATAATATGTATTTTTACCATTTTAATATAATAATAATAATTTTATATATATATATATATATATATATATATATATATATATATATATATTGTTTATATATTTTATATATGATAAATATTACAATTATACAAATTTAAAACATATATATATATATATATATATATATATATATATATATATATATATATAATTATTATTATATTATTATAATTTTTAAAATTTTTATAATTGTAATATTTATCATATATAAAATATATAAACAATATATATATATATATATATATATATATATATATATAATTATTGTTTATTTATAAAGCGCCATCATCCTCCGTGGCTCTGTACAAGCTGGGACAGACAGTATCGACCAGTAATCTAATGCAGGTCAGATCTCTGTTTGGAGGGGTATAAGCTGGTTCCAGCCTGAATACACAGGGGCATCACAAGGGAAGCAGCAACACAAGCAGTAGCAGCGTACAAGCAGAATACGCACCTGTAGGAGCCCCATGGCGGGATGCTGTGTCAGTCCAGGTGGAGGCAGGTATGAAGGTGAGCCTGGCCCGCAGCTCTGCGCTCTCTCCTGGGTGTGGCGTGATCCCCCTCCTCCGCCTCATTCCTCAGCGGATTCACCTCCTCCTACATAACATGTCCCGCCAGGTCCACGGCCCACTCCACTGCTCATGTAACTGCAGGCTTTACGGCTTCATAGTCATCAAAGAAGAACGACCTCGTCCCAAGAGCTTGCACTTCTGAAACTAAGGGGGTTATTTAAGAAGGGATAGCGTCAGGTAGCGCCTGGTTAATGAGAGGTAGCGACAGGTAGCGACTGGTGAACGCCGGACACGGCACGCAATTACACATTTATCAAGCAGAATCTGTTTAGCGACTGGGATAGCGCCATGTAGCGTCTGATTCATCATTTTCACAGCCTCAGCGAACAGCGCCGGCGTACAGCCTTGCACAGCGCCAGGTATGACCTCTCGCTACCTGTCGCTCTCCCATACATTTCAATGGACGAACCTTTTCTCTTTAAACTGTTTTTTTTTCCCCAAAAAATCACAAATAATTCTGTGACCTCTCCTGACATTGAATAAGCAGTTTTTTCATAATTTTTTCATGTTTTATATATTTCCTCAGAAATGACATTACAGGTCTGCCATTAAAGTGTTCATGTTACAATGTTGTTACAATGTAATTCCATATGTTTTCGCTTTGTTACTAGTGGATAGATGCTGGAAAACAGACTTTAATCACACCGCCTCCTGCGCTCTGGGCTTCAGAGAAGCATTTTTCAGCGCCAGAGATTTGTGAGGCTGTTTTTTTGCTGAATATGTTGTGAGTCGGTCGCTATGAGCAGTCGCTAACATGCGCTCCCATACAGCGCTGTACTGGTCAAATAGCGACTCCTCACAATGTATTCAAAATTACTGGACAGCGACTGAGTCGCTATAAAGTAGCGACCCACGGCCGAGCACAGCGACTACTAGCGGGCACTTTGAAAATGCCACTACAGACGCTCATCTGTCGCTACCTGGCGTTAGTGATGAATCAGCCTCTAAGTGCGACTTGGGCGCTGACCTCCATATACATGGCCGGACTTTGGGGTGTGCAAGCTGTGTGACCGCAGGGGAGACATCCAGACACTCACAGCTCTCAGCTGGCTCAGCAGTCCTGCGCACAATCCCCTGACATCATTGTTTTCCTCTCTTTCCCTTCTGCTTCCACCACCTCCTCTCTTTGGTTTCCACATTCCCTCCTTCTGTCATTTTTACATTTCCTACTTTTCTCTTTTAAATATTCCCTCCTTCTTTATCTCTTTCCCACATTCCCTTCTTCTTTCATTTCCCATATTTATTCCCCCCTTAGTTTTGCTTGACCCTTCCACATTTTTTACATCTTTCTCTCTTTTTCACATTCCCTCCATCTTTCTCTCTTTCCCACATTCCTTCCATCTTCCTCTCTTTTCCACATTCCCTCCATCTTTCTCTCTTTTCCACATTCTCTCCATCTTTCTCTCTTTCCCACATTCCCTCCATCTTTCTCTCTTTTTCACATTCCCTCCATCTTTCTCTCTTTCCCACATTCCTTCCATCTTCCTCTCTTTTTCACATTCCCTCCATCTTTCTCTCTTTCCCACATTCCTTCCATCTTCCTCTCTTTTCCACATTCCCTCCATCTTTCTCTCTTTCCCACATTCCCTCCATCTTTCTCTCTTTTCCACATTCTCTCCATCTTTCTCTCTTTCCCACATTCCCTCCATCTTTCTCTCTTTTTCACATTCCCTCCATCTTTCTCTCTTTTCCACATTCCCTCCATCTTTCTCTCTCTCCCACATTCTCTCCATCTTTCTCTCTTTCCCACATTCCCTCCATCTTTCTCTCTTTTTCACATTCCCTCCATCTTTCTCTCTTTCCCACATTCCTTCCATCTTCCTCTCTTTCCCACATTCCCTCCATCTTTCTCTCTCTCCCACATTCCCTCCATCTTTCTCTCTCTCCCACATTCTCTCCATCTTTCTCTCTCTCCCACATTCCCTCCATCTTCCTCTCTTTCCCACATTCCCTCCATCTTTCTCTCTTTTCCACATTCCCTCCATCTTTCTCTCTCTCCCACATTCCCTCCATCTTCCTCTCTTTCCCACATTCCCTCCATCTTTCTCTCTTTTCCACATTCCCTCCATCTTCCTCTCTTTCCCACATTCCCTCCATCTTTCTCTCTTTTCCACATTCCCTCCATCTTTCTCTCTTTTCCACATTCCCTCCATCTTTCTCTCTCTCCCACATTCTCTCCATCTTTCTCTCTTTCCCACATTCCCTCCATCTTTCTCTCTTTTTCACATTCCCTCCATCTTTCTCTCTTTCCCACATTCCCTCCATCTTTCTCTCTTTTTCACATTCCCTCCATCTTTCTCTCTTTCCCACATTCCTTCCATCTTCCTCTCTTTTCCACATTCCCTCCATCTTTCTCTCTTTCCCACATTCCCTCCATCTTTCTCTCTATTACACATTCCCTCCATCTTTCTCTCTTTTCCACATTCCCTCCATCTTTCTCTCTTTTTCACACCCCCTTTATTTTTTCTCTTCCACATTCCCACCTTCTTTTCTCTTTTTTCCACACATCCCTATTTTTCATTAACTCCTTCTCTCTCTCTTTTCCACTTTCCCTTTCTTTTTTCCCACATTCCTTCTGCTCCCTCTTATTCTTAATTCCTTTTTTTTCTCTATCTTTTTTTTTTACATTTCCTTTCCACATTTCCTAATTATTTTGCATGTTTCCACATTTATTATGCCCCTCCTTGTTTTTCTTAAAGTGGATCAAAACTCACAGAGATTGGCCCAGGAATCTATAAGATTGCTTCACTCCCCGGGGCATCCAAAATCAGGGGGTGACTCATTCATGTACGGTTCAAAGTGACAGTCCCTTCAGAAGTCAGTTCATTTTGGGAAGGGATCCTGAAAAACAGCAGAAGGGAGCGAGTTCTATAGGGTTCATCAGAAAGTGCTGGAGAATGAAGCCTAATTTAACCCTTTGCCTTCCGGCTTGAGCTGGTCATCGTGGATGGATCCTGTGTGCGGGGAGGATTGGTGCATAGAGGTGCATACCTCCCAAGTGTCCCTGATTTGGAGGCACTGTCCCTCTTTTGAGTCCATGCCCCCTCATTGTTTTCATTTGTCCCTCTTTGAGGTGTAACATGCAGATCTGCAGCAATAAATGATTCATTTGCCTATTCAAAGTGTTTATAGTGTTGTAACTGTTACATCCTATCAATCAATCACCGAGGGGGCGTGACCTCATTATCCCCCAATGAGGGGGCGGGGCTTCATCAATCAATCAATGAGATGCGTGGCTTCATTTACATATTGTCCCTCTTTGAGGTGTAACATGCAGATCTGCAGCAATAAATGATTCATTTGCCTATTCAAAGTGTTTCTATTGTTGTAACTGTTACAATGTATCTCCTATCTATTCCTGAATGAGGGGGCGTGGCCTCATCCATCACTCAATTAGGGGGCGTGGCTTCATCCATAGATCAATCAATCAATGAGAGGGTGTGTGACTTCATTTACATATTGTCCCTCTTTGAGGTGTAACATGCAGATCTGCATTAATAAATTATTCATTTGCCTATTCAAAGTGTTTCTATTGTCGTAACTGTTACCTATCCATCCCTCAATCAGGGGGCGTGGCCTAATTTAACAATTGTCCCTCTTTCCTACCCTGAAGTATTGGTAGGTATGGAGTTACGGTGACGCCCCCCCCCCCCCCCCCCCCCCCCCGGGTAATGTTTCACCCATCTCATGCGCAGAACAATGGCGGCCGCCCCATTGCACAACAATGTCGGGTAATGATAGATGGCGACTGAATGGCAGGGCGGTCACATGATCGCTCCCTTCATTGTATGGGGCGGCTGTGTGTGTGAGCTCCGCACTAATAAGATTAACAGGTGATAAGAGCACTCTGCGGGGACGAAGCGATATCCACACGTTCCCTCTTATCACCAATCGGTTCACTTCAAGTCTGAAAAGCCTTTATGGTCACTTGCTCTATTCCCCGGGGGGGCATCCCGATTTGGGAGTGTCCACAGAAAGCCAGAGATCGGGGTAAATACTCACCTTCTTCCCAGTTCCTATGATGGCCGTCAAACGGCCGCTGAGAAGTGGCGTCCCTGCTCCCTGCCATCTACTTGATGTTACACTGCGGGGCATCCCAAATCAGGATCCCTCCTAGGGACTATAGTAAGCGATCCTATATATTGTTCAGACTTGATGTTACACTGCCGGGCATCCCAAATCAGGATTCCCCCTAGGGACTATAATAAGTGATCCTATATATTGTTTAGACTTGATGTTACACTGTGGGGCATCCCAAATCAGGATCCCCCATAGGGACTATAATAAGTGATCCTATATATTGTTTAGACTTGATGTTACAGTGTGGGGCATCCCAAATCAGGATCCCCTCTAGGGACTATAATAAGCGATCCTATATATTGTTTAGACTTGATGTTACACTGCGGGGCATCCCAAATCAGGATTCCCCCTATGGGACTATAATAAGTGATCCTATATATTGTTCAGACTTGATGATGTTACACTGCGGGGCATCCCAAATCAGGATTCCCCCTAGGGACTATAACAAGCGATCCTATATATTGTTCAGACTTGATGTTACACTGCCTGGCATCCCAAATCAGGATCCCCCCAGGGACTATAATAAGTGATCCTATATATTGTTCAGACTTGATGTTACACTGCCTGGCATCCCAAATCAGGATCCCTCCTAGGGACTATAATAAGCGATCCTATATATTGTTTAGACTTGATGTTATACTGCGGGGCATCCCAAATCTGGATCCCCCCTAGGGACTATAGTAAGTGATCATATATATTGTTTAGACCAGAATCTGAGGGACCCAAAAGATGGAACCCCCGGCGAGGTGAGTGAATAGTATACAATTGTGACACCGGAGGGGGGGGGGGCAGCAGATCTGTGAGGTTTGGGGGAGGTTTTAACCTATTCCCGATGTTCTTATGGGGCAACAAAAAAATTCCATGCCGCAAAAGCCATCGGGCAGGGATGAATGTGGCCTAATGGTAACAGAAGAGAAGGGACTATTGCGCTGTGGGTCATTCAGTTATTCAGCGCAGGGCCGGATTATGAGGGGGGCGCAAGGGGTGCGAGCCCTGAACTTGCCCTGTAAAGGGGGCCTCCACCAATCTTTGGGTCTGATCCAGGAGGCTTTTCAATCTTTGGTCAGCAACAAAGCTCGGCAATAGGGCCCCTCGCACCTGGGCATCCAAAGCCACCACAGGGCAGGACGGAGAGTCTAGAGCCGCAAAGCCGCCGCCAGCAACGCTACAGTGATGGGTGCAGAGCTGTCACTGCACATAAGCCACCAAGCACATCCACTGGCAGCTCAATGCAGGGAACCAGCCGGGCGACTACACTACCCCCCACCCAGAATGGCAAAGCAGGAGTTCCCGAGCAGCACGCACCCACACAAGGGGGGCACAAGGGACTCCATCTGATGTTACAGTAAGTAGGCAGGTGCCAGACAACCACCAATCAGTTACTTGGCTGGACTATTATTTTATACTGTATCCGGGGCCTCCACCACACTTAGGGGGTTATTCACGAAGGGGTAGCGCCTCGTAGCGGCAGGCAGCATCTGGTGAACGCCGGGCACTGTATGCCAAACCACATTAATGAAAGCGAATCTGGTGAGCGCCTCTAACAGCGCCATGTAGCGTCACATGTATTATTACAGACAGCTCAATGTATAGCGCCGGTGCTCCAGCTTCCAGAGCCTAAGGCCCTTATTTAACAAGGGATAGCGCCAGGTAGCGACTGGTGAGCGGCCGGTAATGACGGTCACCGCCACGAGAACGCCGGCTCCCCACCACAATCACACATTTATCAAGCCGATCCTGCTTAGCGACTGAGATAGCGCCATATAGCGACTCATTCATCATTATTCCAGCCTCAGCCCACAGCGCCAGCGTCCGACCTTGAACAGCGACAGGTATGACCTCTCGCTACCTGGCGCTCTCCAATGCATTTCAATGGAACAATCTTTAAATATTAATAATTAATTGTTAATAATTTTTTTTTTTTTTTTTTAATGTGAAAAATTCTGTGACCACTTCTGCAATGTTAGATATTTTTTTTAAGGTAAGAAAAAAATAAAAAAAAAATTTGTGCAGAATTGATATTACAGGTCTGATATTAATGTATTCATATTACAAAATGTTTTTATAAAACTTGTTTTTTTTGGTTTCCAAAAATATGGATGTTTGGGGGTTAAAAAACTACTTTTAACCCATCGCCGCCAGCGCTCTGGGGTTTAAACAAGCATTTCACAGCGCGAGAATTTTTGGAGCGTGATTTGTTAATGAATATGGTGGGAGCCGGTCGCTATGGCCAGTCGCTATCATGCGCTCCCATACAGCGCGGAACCTGTCAAATAGCAACTCATCGCCAAGCACAGCGACTACTAGCGGGCGCTCTGAAAATACCGCTACAGTCGCTCAACTGTCGCTACCTGGTGCTATTAATAAATCAGCCTCCCAGTATTACCAGAGTATTACCTGTCGCTACCTGTCGCTCTCCCATACATTTCAATGGACGTTCCTTTTCTTCTGTTTAAACAGGGTTTTTTTGTTTTTAATATTTTTTTTTCACTAAAATCATTGTGTCACCTCTCCTGGCCTAGAAAGAGTAATTTTTGAAAACTTTTTTGATTTTTTATATTTTTATGCAGAATTGTCATTACAGGTCTGGCACTAAGGTGTTATTGTCACAGTGTTATAACAATGTCATTCCATGTGTTTTCACTTTGTTACTGGTGGATATGTGTTCAAAAGCAGACTTTAATCACACAGCGTCTGGGGCTCTACGCTACAGCGCCCAGATCCAGAGCGGCGACGCTGTGTGTGTCTGTTTTTTCGTTGAATATTGTGTGAGTCGCTTAGAGTCGGTCGCAATGAGCTGGCGCTACCTTTCGCTCCCTGCAACGCTGTGCTGGTGTTAGAGCGTCCAACACATCTCAGTCATCAATGCGGGCCAGGTTACTACAGCGACTGAGACGCTCGGTTACAGCGCCCGATGGCCGATCACAGCGTTTACTAGCGGTCGCTCTTAGCGCCTCTGTACAGACGCTCATCTGCCGATACCTGGTGCTAGAAATGAATCGTCCTGCAATTCCGGCCCTACATTAGCGTCATAATAGGGTCGATTCATCCGTGCAACAAGTGTTTCCGTGTGTGAAACGATGCCTCGGGGCACGATTCACGCCAGCGTGCGCAGCAATGGTGCAAGTGTGCATCGCACAAAATGTCACGTGCAAAATGCAAGCGCAAGTTTCTGATTCTTGTGCAAACTTGCACGTTCCGCATAGAGATAAGCTCTTTTTAGGTGCAAATGGCCCAGCTCTATGCGCATGTTGCTGGCCCAGCCCGTCACTGCCCCCCATGTTTCTCCCCTGTCACTGCCCCCCATGTTTCTCCCCTGTCACTGCCCCCCATGTTTCTCCCCTGTCACTGCCCCCCATGTTTCTCCCCTGTCACTGCCCCCCATGTTTCTCCCCCGTCTCTCTTTAGCAGTGGCGAGTTTGTCTCTCAAGCTTCTGTGTTTGGTACATAGTTACAAAGAGGCCGATTCAATAATAGCGCCAGGTAGCGACAGATGAGCGACAGTAGCGGTATTTTCACAGCGCCCGCTAGTATTCGCTGTGCTTGGCTGTTGTTCGCTTGTTGACAGCGACTCAGTCGGTGTGCGGTAATGTTGAATACGGGGTTAGGAGTCGCTGTTTCACAGGTCCCCGCGCTGTATGGGTGCGCCTGACAGCGAATGGCCAGAGCGAACGGCTCCCAGCATATTCATTAACAAATCACGCTCCAAAAATTCTTGCGCTGTGAAATGCTTGTTTAAACCCCAGAGCGCTGGCGGCGATGTGTTAAAAGTAGTTTTTTAACCCCCAAACAACCATATTTTTTGATTAAAAAATAAAACAAGTTTTTGTAAACATTTGGTAATATGAATACATTAATATCAGACCTGTAATATCAATTCTGTACAAATGTATTTATTTTTTTTTTTTTACCTTTAAAAAAAAAATTAACATTGCAGAAGTGGTCACAGAATTTTTGACATTTAAAAAAAAAAAAAATAATAAAATAATAATAATTAGCAATTAATTATGAATAATTAAAGATTGCTCCATTGAAATGCATTGGAGAGCGCCAGGTAGCGAGAGGTCATACCTGTCGCTGTTCAAGGTCGCTCGCTGGCGCTGTGGGGTGAGGCTGGAATAATGATGAATGATTCGCTATCTGGAGCTCTGTCAGTCGCTAAGCAGGATCGGCTGTGATTGTGGAGGGGAGCCGGCGTTCTCGTGGCGGTGAGCGTCATTACCGTTCGCTCACCATTCGCTACCTGGCGCGATACCTTGTTAAATAAGGGCCTAAATTTTTTTTTTTACCATCTAAGGCAGTGCCCCCTTGTCTTTTGAGAGGATTTTACCTGTAATAGTGTTTCCCCATATTTTTATATTGGCCATTTATATATTTATACAAGTTAATCATGTCCCCCCTCAGTCGTCTCCTCTGAAGACTAAACAGATTTAATTCTCATATTCTTTCCTCATAAGATCTTTCATTCCTCTGATTAGTTTGGTGGCTCCTCTGCTCCCTTTCCATAGTCAGAGCGTCCTTTCTATGTACGGGTGCCCAGAACTGGACGGCATATTCCAGGTGAGGGCGCACCAGTGCCTTGTAAAGAGGTTTATTACTCACCTATCCCGTGATTCCAGGCCTCTATTAATACATGATAATATCTTGGTGGCCTTGGAAGCAGCTGCTTGGCATTGCATGCTGTTATTTAGCCTGTGATCTACCAGAACCCCCAGATCCTTCTCAACTAGTGACTCTCCCAGTTTTACTCCCCCGAGGACATCTTGTTTGGCGATATCTTGATTCCAGTTGACCTACAGTCTTGTGTTTCCCAATGTTTTGTCCCAGACAGGGCCGGCTCCAGGTTTGTGGGGGCCCTTGGTCAAGTGAGTCGGGGAGGCCGATTCATTAATAGCGCCAGGTAGCGACAGATGAGCGCCAGTAGCGTGATTTTCACAGCGCCAGCTAGTATTCGCTGTGCTTGGCCGGGGTTTGCTTGTTGACAGCGACTCAGTCGGTGTGCGGTAATGTTGAATACGGGCTGGGGGGTCGCTGTTTCACAGGTTCAGTGTTGTATGGGTGCGCCTGACAGCGAATGGCCAGAGCGAACGGCTTGCTGCAGATTCATTAACAAATCACGCTCCGAATTTTTTCGCGCTGTAAATTCCTTGTTTAAACCCCAGAGCGCTGGCGGCGATGGGTGTAAAATAGTTTTTAACCCCCAAACAACCATATTTTTTGATTGTAAAATTATACAAGTTTTTCTAAACATTTTGTAATATGAATACATTAATATCAGACCTGTAATATCAATTCTGCACAAAATCATTTTTTTTTTTTTTACCTTAAAAAAAAATCCTAACATTGCCGAAGTGGTCACAGAATTTTTGACAATAAAAAAACAAAACAAAAACATTAATAGCAATTAATTATGATTCATTAAAGATTGCTCCATTGAAATGCATTGGACATCGCCAGGGAGCGACAGGTCATACCTGGCGCTGTGATGGGATTAGCAGCGGCGCTGTTCGTTGAAGTCGGCTACATGATGAATCCCGCGGTAGCTGTCGCTGTCGCCGGCGCTAGCCTCATTTAGCTTGATAAATGCGTCATTGTGGCCGCCGCCGGGCGTACTTGAGTCGGTAGCCGCCGTTAGCTGGCGGGACCTGGCGCTCGTCAGACACTACCTGGCGCTATCGCTTGATGAATAAGGGCATAAGTGGGCTCCATAGTGAGTCACATGATGTCACCTTTCAGCTTCTCTGGCACAAATGGGTTATCTCCTGCTACTGATCGCCCTCCGGTCCTTGTACCTGGTTCTCACCATCTTCTGAGCCTCCATCCATTGCCCTCCATTCCAGGCTACCTCCTCCATTGTTGCTGATCATCCCCTGTTGCTGAGGCCAGCCATAAGCAGCTCCCGCACACAGCACCCGGCATTCGGTGGTTTGGGTCCACTGTTAAATAATACCATGGCCAAGTGTGAGCCTGAGTGGGCCCCTGAAGATGCCAGGGGCCCTGGCAATTGCCCTGGTTTGCCACGTGCTGGCGCCGGCCCTGGTCCCAGATGTTCTCTATACCCCCCCTTCCCTGCCTTGTTTATTTAGTGTATTAGTGCTTAATAGTTGAGCTACTAATGTATTGTATCTTAAAGCGGACCAACACTCTCTTCAGTGAGGGTGTTGGTGGAGGCCGGCCCCACAGCTAAATGACAGTCGGGGGGGGGGGGCATCAAGAATGCTGGAGCCTCCCCCCACACATAGCCCCTCAGGATGCTCATAATCTTTACTTTATCCAGCATCATAATCGACTGCCCGGAGCTCTCTTGGGTAGTATTTTCGGTGGCTGGAACATCACTGCCCATCCAATCCAGCCAATCACATCACTGGAATCCTGGCGGGAGAGTGAGATTTAGGTAAGGTTTACAAGTCGCTTGGGTGGTTATGTATGGGAAGGGGTCAACATTCCGGATGCCCCCCCATCATGTCATATAGCAGCGGCGCTGACCGTCAACAAACTGGCCGCGGAGGTTCTTGGTCTGCTTGCACAGCTAAATATGGTGCTGAATTACATCAATAGAAAAAGTGAATCCACCCTAATGTGTGTAATGAGATCTCTGTTCAGCTCCAGCTCCTAACATAGCTGTTACCTGAGCCTGCGCTCTTGCACTTGCTAAGAGCGCCGCCCCCTGCTGGCCTCAGGTGGCAAGTGTAGAATGGACCCGAGCGAAGTGGTGGAGGACCTCGCAGCGCACCGGTGAGGTAAGTGGGGAGGACTGCGGGCACTTTTTGTGATTTGTGCAGTGTTACTGCACACTGTGATTAGATGTCTATATAGTATACACCACATGTGGATGGCGCTTATCGGATTCTATAGTAGCATTATGTAGGTTTAGCCTTAGGGTAGATGCACTTCTTTTTTGCACATGGCACAGTTTTTGCATGTTTGCACGGGTTGTTGATTTGCTGTGAGCACTGCAAGTTCTTAGCAGTGTATAATACCACAGATAGACAGGACACTATATAAGTAGGCACTAGGCACTTTATGCACTCAGCACTTCCTATAAGCGCCTTTGCACATTGTGATGTACGCCATTTATACTGAATATTGTATGTATTATTAATTGACTATTTATTTGGTACCAGTACAGCCCTGAAGTTCCTCCCCACTATTTTGGGGGGTTTTATTATGTGTTTAATTGTTTGTATATATGTTGTTGTGTGTATGTAGTACTATGGACCAAAAAAAGGCTTTTTTCCAAATGCACCACTAATTATTTCTTAATGATATATAAATTTAGGTGTGCCTTAAAGGAATCCCCAAAGAAAAGGGAATATATCCAAATACACATATACAATATGGGTGGCCCCAGCTACCACCAGGGAAATCCCCAGGCATTACTAAATCAAAAATATATCATGAATCTTCAATATTTATTAATGATTACAAAAGTATCATCACAAATATATTAAAAACAAGATACTAATAGCAGGGACATAGATAATCATTCCTCTTCCTCCTTGTGAAAAATATATACATCCCTATCTCACAATATATGATACAATATGAATAAAGTGACTAGTGCAATATAAAGGTGGTAAATGCTGAAAAGTGCTAAGTGCTATAATATAACATTCAAAAACCTATATAAATTTATCCCATATAAAAAGAGAGAACAAATAACCAATCAAATTGCCCCAGACTGGGATAGAAGTAATAAAAAAAGTGCATAAGATATCACCAAATCAGAAGTTAAGAGGTGTCCCTGCTAGTAACTGGCGTCCTGATCCCCCACGCGTTCCGTAAGACAAGCTCACTCCTTCAAAGGTGCCTGTAGTGTGTAGTACTATGTACTATGTACTATGTGTTTATACTCTAAGCTCTAATAAATTGGATATTAGATTTAGCAGTGTGCAACTAGCATTTTTGTGGACCGATTGGTGGGCCAGCCCTGGGGTCCCACCAGATACAGAGGGTTGTGGTCATTAGGTCCCTGTAGTTGGCACCTGCTCAGTGAATGATTGTTTAGGTGGTGCATACCTAAAAAGGGAGTTTTAGAATGGGCCCTCGTTCACACCTGCCTGATAATGCATGTGTTTTGCATTTGCATCCCTATAGATTTAAATGGGATTTCGTAGATAGGAAGGCAGGTCATAGGACCCCGAGACAGGGGTTTTTCCTTTAAATGCAGATGCGTTCAGAATTGCAAACAAAATGCAAACGTGAACGCAAAGCGCAATTTCTGCTGCAAAAAGCGTACCGCAAACGCGACCACAGCTAGGTGTGAAAGGGGCCCAAGGCTCGTTTGTGTTTTTGTTCACGTTTTTTTGGCGCTTAAAAAACAAATCCATGTTTCCGGATCCTGCCTTCCTGTGTATTGAATCACATTAAAATCCACGGGGCCGCAAAAACAAAGCGCATGAAAAAATGCCCTTGTGTTCGTGTTCTTGGCCCCATAGACTTTAATGGGGTGTGTTTGCGACCTGGATGCAGCAGGCAGGACTTTTTGAGGCCGCGTTTTCCTCCTCTCTGCCACACCGGAGAGGTGTGAAAGGCGCCATCGAGGTGCTGGATTTTTTTGCGGTACTGCCGCAAACACAGAAACTCATGCGATACTGGACAGTTGTGAACGAGGGCTAAAGAATGGGATGTTTGTAGGTGCTTTAATCCAAGTGAAAGTCTAGATAGAGAGAGAGGATCTGATATGAATGAGGAATTCCATTGTCTGCTCTGTGTACACAGACTGACCCAGAGACACCCGGGAAACCTGTTCTGTAGAACAATAGCAGCTCTGCCTGACAATGAGACACAATGCCCCCAATATGGGAGGGGCTTCCCAGGCCACGTCCTCTTCTGTGTATCTGATAATGTCTAAACACCCCGGCCTGAGAAAAGAGCCAATCCCCTCTGCCCCTCCCTCATCCCAACTTTCTAACCTGACCTCCCTTCCTATTTATCTATCTATCTATCTATCTATCTATCCCATATTTCTTTATCTAATTTATTCAAGTCAATATGAAAAACCTTAATTGGCAGGTCCAAAAAAAAACCCAAAAACATTTAGCATTTATGCACCAGTAATGGTGCCATGGTATATCCTTTCCAGCTATGGTGCTAAGGTGCAGCCTCTCCAGGGATAGCGCCACAGTGCTGCCTCTACAGGTATGGTGCCATGGTGTAGCCTCTACAGGTATGGCGTCACAGTGCAGCCTCTACAGGCATGGCACCACAGTCTAGCCTCTACAGTTATGGTGCCATGGTGGAGCCTCTTCAGGTATGGTGCCATGGTGGAGCTTCTCCAACTATGGTGCAGCTTCTCCAGATATGGTTCCAGGGTGCAGCCTCTCCAGCTATGGTGCAGCTTCTCCAGATATGGTTCCAGGGTGCAGCCTCTCCAGCTATGGTGCAGCCTCTCCAGATATGGTTCCAGGGTGCCGCCTCTCCAGCTATGGTGCAGCCTCTCCAGATATGGTTCCAGGGTGCCGCCTCTCCAGCTATGGTGCAGCTTCTCCAGATATGGTTCCATGGTGCAGCCTCTCCAGCTATGGTGCAGCTTCTCCAGATATGGTTCCAGGGTGCAGCCTCTCCAGCTATGGTGCAGCTTCTCCAGATATGGTTCCAGGGTGCAGCCTCTCTAGCTATGGTGCAGCTTCTCCAGATATGGTTCCAGGGTGCATCCTCTCCAGCTATGGTGCAGCCTCTCCAGCTATGGTGCAGCCTCTCCAGATATGGTTCCAGGGTGCATCCTCTCCAGCTATGGTGCAGCCTCTCTAGCTATGGTGCAGCCTCTCCAGATATGGTGCAGCTTCTCCAGATACGGTTCCAGGGTGCATCCTCTCCAGCTATGGTGCAGCCTCTCCAGATATGGTTCCAGGGTGCATCCTCTCCAGCTATGGTGCAGCTTCTCCAGATATGGTTCCAGGGTGCAGCCTCTCCAGCTATGGTGCAGCCTCTCCAGATATGGTTCCAGGGTGCATCCTCTCCAGCTATGGTGCAGCTTCTCCAGATATGGTTCCAGGGTGCAGCCTCTCCAGCTATGGTGCAGCTTCTCCAGATATGGTTCCAGGGTGCATCCTCTCCAGCTATGGTGCAGCCTCTCCAGATATGGTTCCAGGGTGCATCCTCTCCAGCTATGGTGCAGCTTCTCCAGATATGGTTCCAGGGTGCAGCCTCTCCAGCTATGGTGCAGCTTCTCCAGATATGGTTCCAGGGTGCAGCCTCTCCAGCTATGGTGCAGCTTCTCCAGATATGGTTCCAGGGTGCAGCCTCTCCAGCTATGGTGCAGCTTCTCCAGATATGGTTCCAGGGTGCAGCCTCTCTAGCTATGGTGCAGCCTCTCCAGATATGGTTCCAGGGTGCAGCCTCTCTAGCTATAGTGCAGCTTCTCCAGATACGGTTCCAGGGTGCAGCCTCTCCAGCTATGGTGCAGCTTCTCCAGATATGGTTCCAGGGTGCAGCCTCTCCAGATATGGTTCCAGGGTGCCGCCTCTCCAGCTATGGTGCAGCTTCTCCAGATACGGTTCCAGGGTGCAGCCTCTCCAGCTATGGTGCAGCTTCTCCAGATATGGTTCCAGGGTGCAGCCTCTCCAGATATGGTTCCAGGGTGCAGCCTCTCTAGCTATGGTGCAGCTTCTCCAGATACGGTTCCAGGGTGCAGCCTCTCCAGCTATGGTGCAGCTTCTCCAGATATGGTTCCAGGGTGCATCCTCTCCAGCTATGGTGCAGCTTCTCCAGATATGGTTCCAGGGTGCGGCCTCTCCAGCTATGGTGCAGCTTCTCCAGATATGGTTCCAGGGTGCAGCCTCTCCAGCTATGGTGCAGTTTCTCCAGATATCGTTCCAGGGTGCAGCCTCTCCAGCTATGGTGCAGCTTCTCCAGATATGGTTCCAGGGTGCAGCCTCTCCAGCTATGGTGCAGCTTCTCCAGATATGGTTCCAGGGTGCATCCTCTCCAGCTATGGTGCAGCTTCTCCAGATATGGTTCCAGGGTGCATCCTCTCCAGCTATGGTGCAGCCTCTCCAGATATGGTTCCAGGGTGCAGCCTCTATAGCTATAGTGCAGCTTCTCCAGATACGGTTCCAGGGTGCAGCCTCTCCAGCTATGGTGCAGCTTCTCCAGATATGGTTCCAGGGTGCAGCCTCTCCAGCTATGGTGCAGCTTCTCCAGATATGGTTCCAGGGTGCATCCTCTCCAGCTATGGTGCAGCCTCTCCAGATATGGTTCCAGGGTGCAGCCTCTCTAGCTATGGTGCAGCTTCTCCAGATATGGTTCCAGGGTGCAGCCTCTCCAGCTATGGTGCAGCTTCTCCAGATATGGCTCCAGGGTGCAGCCTCTCTAGCTATGGTGCAGCTTCTCCAGATATGGCTCCAGGGTGCAGCCTCTCTAGCTATGGTGCAGCCTCTCCAGATATGGCTCCAGGGTGCAGCCTCTCTAGCTATGGTGCAGCCTCTCCAGATATGGTTCCAGGGTGCAGCCTCTCTAGCTATGGTGCAGCCTCTCCAGATATGGTTCCAGGGTGCAGCCTCTCCAGCTATGGTGCAGCTTCTCCAGATATGGTTCCAGGGTGCAGCCTCTCCAGCTATGGTGCAGCTTCTCCAGATATGGTTCCAGGGTGCGGCCTCTCCAGCTATGGTGCAGTCTCTCCAGATATGGTTCCAGGGTGCAGCCTCTTTGCAGTGACTGGTAGACTGTGAGCTTCTGGGAGTTATTTATTCCTCTGCTCCATTCCTCTATATATTGCTCCTGGCATTTCTCTAGGGCTGCAGCTTTGTATGTGCGCCCAGATTGACAGCGCTCTACCCTAGCTCTTCTTTACTCTAGCTCTACCCCGCACGCCATGTTGGAGGTGCTGCGGTGGACTCGAGATTAAAGATCTTTGTTGGGCTTGATTTCCATTTGGACTAGTCTGGGCTGGTGACCAGACCCCAAACCTCACTGCCACATAACAGGATTGGGGCAATGACACCATCAAAGATTTTCATTCAGACCCTTACTGGTGGTTTGAGGTGGTTCAGTCACTCTGGAAGGTTCTGCAGGCTTCTCTTTTCAGGGCCTCTACTGCTGCCCAACCATTCTAATCAGCTTAAAAATGAGAGAGATGGGGCAGATGATGGGCTTAATAAACAGACTGGTATACTCATCTGTGTACCCCTCACAGCAGGAACCTACCTTCAGGATTTTCAGCGTATTTCTCCTAATTACTTTATAAGCAACTTACCATGTTTCTGTATGTCTCTATTGCTGGCTTAAAGAGGAACATCAAACCTAAAATAAAAAGGGCCGACCCCCCCCCCCCCCCCCATCGGCCCCTACTTACCTTTTGGATGTCTTCGCTGCTGCAGCGACACCTGGCAGCTTCAGGGCTCCATCCTCTGCCCCCCGTCGGCTTAGCCGTCTGTAAGTGACAGCACGGCTTTACCCCAGCTCCTCAAAGCCCCGCCCGCTCAGCAAAGTCTCGCATGATTTTGGGCGGCTCCATTGTATCCCATTCATGGGCACTGCGCAGACGTGAGACCGGGGGCTGCGTGCAGTGCCTGATGGGTTGCAAATTGGCGCTGCCCGTCTGGAGGTCACCTGGAATCTGAGAGACCCAGAAGAAGGTGAGTAAAAATTGCCCAAAGGTAAAACCGGAGGGGGGGACGGCAGATCGGCGAGGTTTGGGGGAGGTGTTAACCTCCCCCGATGTTCCTCTTTAAAGCTCCCTGATTGGTTAAACTCCAGCTCCAGGTACAGCAAGTGTAGCTGTTGATTTTCTCCACTGCATATACTTAAGTCTTTATCTTTTTCTCTTCCCTTTCTCTCTCTGTTTATCTGTAAATTCAACATTCCCCTGGAATCTCTTTTACTATATGTCCAGCAGATGTCAGTGTTGTACAGGGAATTGGCTGTGTTATAATAAATACTTTTTTCTGCACTAGTTATAATGGTAAAAAACAATGGCAATGGATCGGTGAAAGGTAAATGCATACCTCCCAAGTGTCCCTGATTTGGAGGGATTGTCCCTTTTTTGAGTCCATGTCCCCCTGCCCCTCGTGGTTACTATTTGTTCCTCTTTGAGGTGTAAAATGCAGATGTGCAGCAATAAATGATTGATTTGCCTGTTCAAGGTGTTTATATTGTTGTAACTGTTACATCCTATCTCCTATCCATCCCTCAATGAGGGGGCGTGGCTTCATCCATCCCTCAATGAGGGACGTGGCTTCATCCATCCCTCAATGAGGGGCGTGGCCTAATTTAACCAATATACCTCTTTCCCACTTTGAAAAGTTGGGAGGTATGGGTAAATGGTTTTGATAAGGATGACAGGGAGCAGGTTCTTGGGCCCAGGGTGCTTCAAGTCTGTCTGTGTTGATACTCAGACAATCCCATAGATGAAAGCAGAGTTCCTCTTTATTTATTTATCCTTTGCCTGTGTGGGGACCGCCCTGCGTTCGGTCTGTGCCTCTGCTATCACGGCTGTTGCTATTAAAAGCCTGCTCAGGGGTCTCTTAGATGGGGTGGCAGGGCATCTGCCTTGTTGGTGGCGATAGGCCGCTCGGTCTGGCTGCTCCAGTGGGCAGCTGACAATGCTGCTAAGAAGGCTCTCACTGGGTTTCCCTTCAAGGGGCTGCGCCTCTTTGGTGAACGTCTGGACTTGTTTGCTAAAGGAGGCAAGTTACCTCAGCGTAGAAGGCAGCCCCGGTCCTTTCGGGGTTCAGGTGCCTTTTCTCCTTCCTTCAGGGGCTCCACAATTGGACGAGGAGCTTCCTTTGCTGGAGCCCGTGGGGATTTTTGGGGCGGGGCAGAGGACGTGGCCGCCCTGGCCCCTCCTGGGGTCCCAAGCCTAAGTCCTTCCCCAAGCCCCCTCAGGCATGAAGGGGTGCCCTCACCCATGCGGGTGGGGGGATGGCTTCGGCTCTTGGCTCATGTCTGGAGGCTTCACGTCTCAGACCGGTGGATTCAGGAGGTAGTGTCCTCCGGTTATAAGATAGAGTTTGCAGCCTGGCCGCCCCCAAGATTCATCAAATCCCGGTTAGCTCAAAACCCCCTGTCAGCTCAGGGTCTGTCCCTGGCTGTCCAAGGCTTTCTGGAACTGGGTGTCATCTGCCGGGTGCCCTTGAGGGAAAGGGGCAAATGCTATTATTCCAATCTTTTCGTTGTTCCCAAAAAAGATGGGTCCATCAGACCCATCCTGGATTTGAAGCACCTCAACAAATTTGTCAGATTCAGACACTTTCGCATGGAGACTGCGCTCCGCTGTGACTTTCCTACACCCAGGGGACTTCATGACTTATGTAAACATCAATGATGCTTACCTTCACATACCAATCTTTCCAGGTCATCAGAGATTCCTCAGGTTCGCTCTGGAGGATCAGCACTACCAATTTGTGGCCTTGCCTTTCGGCCTCACCTCGGCTCCCAGGGTGTTCACCAAGGTGCTGGCAGGAGTTATGGCCCTGCTGAGATCTCAGGGCATTCGCATTCTTCCCTACTTGGACGACATGCTTATCGCTTTTTAGTCCTTCCATCAGGCAGAGCTGGACACTCAGAGGGTGGTGTCCACACTGGAGTCATTCGGCTGGGTGATCAACCACCCCAAATCTTCCCTGTCTCCTTCCATGGTGAAGTCCTTCCTGGGTATGATTCTGGATTCATCTCAGGTCAAGATCTTTCTTCCTCAGCAGAAGGCGGAGAGTCTTCAAGAGAAAGCTCAGCTCCTTCTGTCTTGTCCTCATCCGTCCATCAGGCAGGGAATGCAGCTGGTGGGCCGGATGGTGTCCTACTTCGAGGCGGTTCCATATGCTCAGTTTCACATGAGGCCTCTTCAGCTTCACCTCTTGTCAGTATGGGATTGGGACCCTGTGTCCTTGGATCAGGTGTTTGTCCTGTCCCCTCTTGTCAGGCGGTCTCTATCGTGGTGGCTGGACTCAAGGAACCTGCTGGGGGCAGATCCTTTCTGGCCCCCTGCTGGGAGACTGTCACCACGGATGCCAGTCTGACAGGTTGGGGGGCCTTTGGAAGTCCCTGAAATTCCAGGGTCAGTGGGGCCCTCAGGAGGCCCATGCCCCTATCAACGTTCTGGAATTGAGGGCGATCAGGTTGGTTCTCGCCCATTTAACCCCACACCTGCGGGGTCGGGCTGTTCAGGTCCGCTCGGACAACCACGGTTGCCTACATCAATCATCAGGGAGGGACCCGGAGCAAGAGGGCCCTCAAGAAAGTGTCCCTGATACTGTCCTGGGCGGAGGAGAATGTTCCCTGCATCTCAGCTGTGTACATCCCGGGGGTGGAGAATCTGAAGGCAGACTCTCTGAGCAGGGGGACCTCTTGTCTGGGAGAATGGTCCCTCAGCAGCAGGGTGTTTCGCTCCCTGTGCCACCGCTGGGGTCAGCCGGATGTGGATCTGTTTGCGTCCCCATCACAATCACAAGCTTCCAGTCTTTGTCTCTCTGTCCCAGGATCCTCTGGCCTTGGCCGTGTCTTGGACGAGGTTTCAGCTCCTGTATGTGTTTCCCCCGTTTCCCCTGCTGGGCAGGGTGCTGTGCAAGATAGCTCAGGAAAGGGTGCCAGCCATACTGGTGGCCCCCTGTTGGCCAAGAAGAGTGTGGTTTGCAGACATCGTGCAGCTGGCAGTAGATCAGTACGCCTGCCACGGGTTCCAGATCTGCTCACTCAGGGGCACCTACGCCACTCCAATTTACAAACGCTGGCTTTGACGGCCTGGCTGTTGAAACCTCCATCTTGATGGAAAAGGGCTGCCTGCCTCGGTTGTGAATACCATGATCAGGGCTAGGAAAAGGTCCTCTTCTTCCATCTACTACAGGGTTTGGCGTACTTACATTGACTGGTGCGAGTCTAACTCGCTTCCCTGTCGTGTGTTTTCTATTCCTAGGATTCTGGAGTTTCTGCAACATGGTTTGGATCTGGGTCTTCAGCTTAGTACTCTGAAAGGTCATGTTTCTGCCTTGGCCATTTTTTTCCAAAGATCCTTTGCTCAGCATCCCCTGGTCAAGACCTTCTTCCAGGGGGTTACTCCTGCAGGGGTCTCCTTTTGAACCCTTGCAAGGGGCCCCTTTGTCCATTCTTACGCTTAAGGTGGTCTTTTTGGTGGCTATCACTTCTGTTAGGCGTGTTTCTGAGTTGGCGGCGCTTTCCATCAAGCCTCCCTATATTGAGAGACACCAGGACAAGGTGGTGTTTCGTTTTAAGCCAGATTTTCTGCCTAAGGTTGTTTCTGCCTTTCATCTCAATCAGGACATTGTTCTGCCTTCTCTGTGTCTTAATCCTAGTAACACTAAGGAGAGGCTTTTACACTCGTTGGATGTGGTCAGGACTCTGAAGTTCTATTTGGTGGCTACTGAATCCTTCAGGAAGACTGATGCTCTTTTTGTGCTTCCGTCTGGACCTAAGAAAGGTCTGGCAGCAAGTGGATACGTCAGGCTGTGATACAGGCCTACTCTGCTAAGGGGAAGGAGCCTCTCTTCCGCCTTACTGCTCATTCCACTCGTGCTATTGGTGCCTATTGGGCTTTTCAGCACCAGGCTTCTGTTGAACAAGTTTGCAAGGCCGCCACTTGGTCTTCTGTTCATACCTTTTCTAAGTTTTACAAGGTTGATGTTAAGGCCTCAGCTGATGCTGCTTTTGGCCGCAAAGTTCTGCAGGCGGCAGTGGTTTAAACTGTCTGCTGTTACTTTTGGGGATCCCACCCTACCTTATGGACACTGCTATTGGATGTCCCAAGAGTAAGGAATATCTTCTGGAACAGGACGTGCTGTATAGTTAGAATAATACAATTCTGTGATTACTCACCTGTAGAATTGGTATTATATGTATACAGCATGTCCTGTTCCACCCCACTCTTGTTATCATTATTTTTAGTTACCTCTTTATAGCGATTGTTCAATTTTTTTTTAATGGGTATAGTTCCCCCGGTCTCATTTTAACTGCTTTTCAATACTGGGGAATTTGTGGGAGGTCCCTGGTATATATGGGGCTGGGAGGAGCCACTTTTCTGTCTCTGCAGTCCAGCGCCATCTACTGGATGCATAACCCAAGAGTAAGGAATATGTTCTGGAACAGGACGTGCTGTATACATATAATACCAATTCTACAGGTGAGTAATCACAGAATTGTATTTTTTTTTCTCTCTCAAATCATTGTGTGACCTCTCCTGGCCTAGAAAGAGTCATTTGTAAAAAAAATTGTGACTTTTTATATTTTTATGCAGAATTGTCATTACAGGTCTGGCATTAAGTATTAATGTCACAGTGTTACAACAATGTCATTCCATGTGTTTTTGCTTTGTTACTGGTAGATATGTGTTTAAAAACAGACTTTAATCACACAGCGTCTGGTGCTCTATGTTACAGCGCCCAGATCCAGAGCGCCGACGCTGTGTGTGTGTCGTTTTTTGATAATTATGGTGTGAGTCGCTGAACTGGTGCTACCTCTCACTCCCTGCAGCGCTGTACTGGTGTTAGAGCACCCAACACATATCACATTCATCAATGCCGGCCAGGTTACTACAGGGACTAAGAAGCTCTGTTATAGCACCCAATACCCGCTTACAGTTTCTACTAGCGTTTATTCTAAGCGCCGCTATACAGACACTGATCTGCCGATACCTGCCGTTAGTAATGAATCTGCCTCTACGCCTGGACAACCCCTTTAAACAATAGGTAAAGCGTTAGACAGTAGATTAAGGCCCTTATTTAACAAGGGATAGCGCCAGGTAGCGAATGGTGAGCGAACGGTAATGACGCTCACCGCCACGAGAACGCCGGCTCCCCTCCGCAATCACACATTTATCAAGCCGATCCTGCTTAGCGACTGACAGAGCGCCAGATAGCGAATCATTCATCATTATTCCAGCCTCACCCCACAGCGCCAGCGAGCGACCTTGAACAGCGACAGGTATGATCTCTCGCTACCTGGCGCTCTCCAATGCATTTCACTGGAACAATCTTTAAATATTCATAATTAATTGCTATAATTTTTTTTTTTTTTTTTGTATGTCAAAAATTCTGTGGCCACTTCTGCAATGTTATATATTTTTTTTAAGGTAAAAAAAAAAAAAAAAAATTGTGCAGAATTGATATTACAGGTCTGATATTAATGTATTCATATTACAAAATGTTTTGAAAAACATGTTTTTTTTTTTTGTCAAAATATGGTTGTTTGGGGGTTAAAAAACTACTTTTAACCCATCGCCGCCAGCGCTCTGGGGTTTAAACAAGCATTTCACAGCGCGAGAATTTTTGGAGCGTGATTCGTTAATGAATATGCTGGGAGCCGGTCGCTATGGCCGTTCGCTGTCATGCGCTCCCATACAGCGCGGAACCTGTCAAACAGCGACTCCTTACCCCGTATTCAACATTACCGATGTCAACAGCCGAACAACGGCCAAGCACAGCGAATACTAGCGGGCGCTGTGAAAATAACGCTACTGTCGCTCATCTGTCGCTACCTGGCGCTATTAATGAAGCCTGTAAGTGTTTGAGCTGGGTCTAAGAAACTGTTTGTATTTTGGGGTTGGCCTTAGGCAACAGATAAAGTGTAAGGCCAGGTAAATAGTAGCCAGCAGCCAATTATTATTATTATTTATTTATAAAGCGCCATCATCTTCCGTAGCGCTGTACAAACTGTAGTGAACTTTATTTGATTTTCTAGGATGAGGATTTGAATAGGAAATGTTGGCACACCCCCGGCCCGCGCCCACCACTGATACGCAGGAAATGCGGGTTAGTAATTTACTTACCTGTACAATGTCATTTTCTATTTCTAAGGGTTTTTTTTTTATAGACGTCCTAAAATCCGTCCCCTTTGCAGCATCCTCTGCGCTCCCCCATCACAGCAGCGCTTTATCTTTTTTTTTCTTTTTTTTTTTTTAGACACAAAGGAACGGGGGCGCGTGGTGAAACGCAATGGCGCAGCATTAAACGCCTTGTAAAACTTTTATTACGTTACAAGTTCTTTCCCGCATCCCATCTATCCCACCACCCCCTTCCCCCGATACCGAGCTGCGAAATGCAACTGCGGGGAATATAACTTACCCCCGGCGAGCGGAGGCCCGCCACATAAAGAGCGCCACGGCCCATTTAGCGCAGAAACTGTTATGCAAATAGCGAGGAGCAGGTAAGTACGCGCGTTTCTTTTCTTTTTTTAGTGTTAATTCTTCTTTTACAACCCGGAGGCACAATTTAGTGTTTAATCTGAGCGGCAATCTCGTGGCAATGAAGAAGGCGCAGCTTACTCGCCGACGATTCACATTTCTGACGAGAAAATGCTTTTTTATCCGGTCGTTTCTGCTCCTGATATATTATAGGTGTCACCAGAATTAAAGAGGACCAAAACTCACCCTGGAGTCTATGAGATTCTAGGGCAGGCATACTCTCCTTCCCCGATCGGGGTGCATCGCTGTGTGAAACCCCCTGGTCGCTCGAAAACTCACTTTTGTTCCCAGTCCAATGGCGCATGCGTGAGCAGAGGCCGCATCCCCGCTATCCCTTTAGCAGGGCGCGTGCCCTTGCCAGGAATTTGTGAATGGGCCGGCACGGGCACGCTCCATGTTAGAGAGTAGCGGGGGATGCTATAAGATTCCCGGGTCGATCGATTCGCTCTCCCGGGGCATTTAAAATCGGGATGCCCCTCTGTGTGAAACCCCCCAGGTCGCCTATACACTTACCTTCTCTTCCAATCCAACGGCGTATGCGTGAGCCGCATCCCCGCTATCCCTCTAGCAGGGCGCGTGCCTGTGTCAGGCATTTGTGAATGGCCGGAGCCACTGGCCTTAGGCAAATGCTTAGACGACTTGACGTCAACAGCTCCGAGCACGCTGATTGGACGAGTGGCCGTGCATGCGTCTTAGGACCGGGAAGAGATGACTTGGGCTTGGCGATCTGACCAAAACCCAGGATATTCAAAATCCTGGGTTTGGTCCACTTTAATGGCAAACACCACCTAAGAATTACACTGTCCAGGGTGTTGTTCCTCTCAGACAGGGCATCAACAACCCAAAGAGCACCTGTCACTTCTTATTGTGGGGACAGCCCTGACTGGCATATCCCATATTAAAAAAGCACTAAACCATCACCCTCTATGAGGTCCAAATACCTGCTACAGTGTCCTAGTTTGCTGTGTCCCTCAGTCCTCCTGAGGGTTTCACACATTGAGGCATCCAAAATTGGAGGATAGCCCACAAAGGGGGAGACCAAAACACTTAGAGCTTGGCCCTAGTGTCCTAAAGACTTCAAGGCTGGTGGGCGCCTCTCCCCTGGTAATCCAAACTTTTCTTATTGATCCGGCGATCCAACGGATCTGTGCTGATGCATGCTCCCATGCTAGGCCTAGCTGCCACAGGGGAGCTGCCACATCGTTCTATGCTATTCATTCATATGCAGGGCATAGAATGCTGGACGGACGGGGGGTCGAGCATGCACTGTGGTGGTATCGCCAGCAAGGATAGTAAAGGTGGCCAACTGGGGGTTTCACACAGCAGGGGTATCCCTAAAACAAGATGCAAAGGAGGACCATGGGTGGTAGTTTAAAGAAAAAAGGTTTTGGTCCACTTTAAAGACATTCAAGTCTGCTGGACGCAAAGTAAACAAAGCAAAGAAGCTGGGGCCAAGCCATGCATGCACCGTGGGAGGTGAGTATATAACAACAGACAGGAAGAGAACATGGAGGACACTCTGGTATGTCCATTACATGCACCAGAAACAATCTGCACTCCACCCCAAATGATCAGAAACAAACCAATGTGTGAAAAAAATCGTTATACAAATTTATTCAATGCAACAATAGGAATAGCAAAGAACCCGAATGGGCATTACACACTTAAAAAACATACAAGACAATATTAAAAAAATATTTAAAAAAATATGGTCCACTTTAAAGACATTCAAGTCTGCTGGACGCAAAGTAAACAAACAGCAAAGAAGCTGGGGCCAAGCCATGCATGCACCGTGGGAGGTGAGTATATAACAACAGACAGCGGGGTAACGACCGTGGTTGCACAGGTCGCAGTTGCACTGGGGCCC
This sequence comes from Gastrophryne carolinensis, assembly GCA_027917425.1. Taxonomy (NCBI): domain Eukaryota; kingdom Metazoa; phylum Chordata; class Amphibia; order Anura; family Microhylidae; genus Gastrophryne; species Gastrophryne carolinensis. Next base: position 15,991,733 of record CM051235.1, on the reverse strand, counting down.
GGTGACAATTGGTTGCGTGATGGGCCCTAGCTCTCACCGCTCGCAGTTGTTATGCCTTGGTGTGTGGAGCAGGGATGGGTCGCACGGTACAGAGGCTTGGCCTGGGAAAAAAAAATGGCAGTTGGAGGCGAGCAGACTGATCGATGAGTGGCATGGATGCTGCATTACTCCTTTATACACTTACTGTAATGCAGCTGAAGCGGGCAGCGTTGGCACCCAGTGACATTGCAATAAGTTTATGGAATATGGATGCAGCGTCCATGCTGCTCGCCCTTCCATGCTCACCACTCAGCACGCTCCCCTGCGCCTTGTACATTGTGCTGAAACCACTGCCAGCAGCCCAACCCCCCTAGGGACATTTCTGGGCCCCAACAACAGGATTGACCATGGACAGAAATGGGGGTGCAGTGAAAAGCAGGATGGACACGGGGGAGCAGGACAGAGATAGGGGTGCAATGGGGAGCAGGGCAGACATGGGTAACAGGACGGAGATGGGGGTGCAGGACAGAGATGAAGGTGCAATGGGGGGCAGGGCAGACATGGGGAACAGGATGGAGATGGGGGTGCATTGGGGAGCAGGAAGGACATGGGGAGCAGGACAGAGATGGGGGTGCAACGGGGAGCAGGGCAGACATGGGGAAGCAGACAGAAATTGGGTAGCAGGATGGACACGGGGTGCAGTGGGTAACAGGATGGACATGGAGAGCAGGACACAGATGGGGATGCAATGGGGAGCAGGGCAGACATGGGGAATAGGACAGAGATGGGGGTGCAGTGGGGAGCAGGATAGACATGGGGTGCAGTTGGGAACAGGATGAAGATGGGGTGCAGTGGGGAGCAGGATGGACAGGGGGGGCAGTGGGGAACAGGACAAAGATGGGGTGCAGTGGGGAGCAGGGTGAACATGGGGGTGCAGTGGGGAACGGTGAAGATGGGGTTCAGTGGGGAGCAGGGTGGACATGGGGGTGTAGTAGGGAACAGAACAGAGATGGGGGTGCAGTGCGGAACAGGACAGAGATGGGGTTCAGTGGGGAGCAGGATGGACAGGGGGTGTAGTGGGGAACAGGACAAAGATGGGGGTGCAGTAGGAAGCAGGATGGACAGGGGGTGCTGTGGGAACCAGGACAGAGATGAGGTGCAGTGGGGAACAGGACGAAGATGGGGGTACAGTGAAGAGCAGAACAGAGATGAGGTGCAGTGAGGAGCAGGGTGGACATGGGGGTGTAGTGGGGAGCAGGACAGAGATGGGGTGCAGTGGGGAGCAGTGTGGACATGGGGTTGTAGCGGGGAGCAGGATGGACATATGGTGCAGTGGGGAACAGGACAGAGAGGTGGGCGCAGTGGGGAGTAGGATGGCCACGGGCAGCAGTGAGGAACAGGACAGAGAGGTGGGCGCAGTGGGGAGCAGGATGGCCACGGGCAGCAGTGAGGAACAGGACAGAGATGGGGGTGCAGTAGGGAGCAGGGTGGACAGGGGGTGCAGTGGGGAACAGAATGGAGATGGGGTGCATTGGGGAAACAGGATGGACAGGGGGTGCAGTGCGGATCAGAACACAGATGGGGTGCAGTAGGGAGGGCGGTGACAGAGGGGGTCGCGCGTGTGTGTGTGTGTGTGTGGGGGGGGGGGGGGGGTCCAGGGGGGCACCAGTCCAGAGTTTGCTTCTGGAGCCCATAGGATTGTAGTTATGGCACTGACAACAGAATAGACAAAAGGGCTGTACAACTAAATGTAAGCAAAAGTACTTAAACTTTATTCCATAACCAACATACATTAGACACAAAACGTAATCAAACTGTGGGGAGCCGAGGTTTAGGAACAATGCAATGCAGTATCAAGGTAATCTCTGAGCCCTAACACAACCAATCTGATATTAAAATAGCGCTACATTAATAAATTAAAACGCCAGATGATTGTGCACAGTATTCTGGTGGTGGTATACATACTTACCAACGAAAGAGGGACATTTGTTAAATTAGGCCACACCCCCTTATTGAGGGATGGATAGGAGATAGGATGTAACCGTTACAACGATAGAAACACTTTAAATAGCCAAATGAATCATTTATTGATGCAGATCTGCATGTTACACCTCAAAGAGGGACAAATGAGAACAATGAGGGGCAGGGGACATGGACTCAAAAGAGGGACAGTCACTCCAAATCAGGGACACTTGGGAGGCATGGTGGTATATACGGTAATTCTAAACAGAGTACCGTATATACTCGAGTATAGGTCAACCCGAATATAAGCCGAGGCACCTAATTTTACCACAAAAAACTGGAAAAAGTTATTGACTCGAGTATAAGCCTAGGGTGGGAAATGCAGGCTGTGGATGTGATGACGGCAGCCATTAGGGACTCAGGTATAGGGGTCCAAGGGATGAAAAGGGGGCCCGGCTAGGTGGCCCTAATAATGGCCACTCTGACCTGAGACATGCAGGTTGCCACACTATTACTGCTGGTGTTGCTTATAAATGAGAGTGCCTGCCTCCCCCCCCCCCAGGCTGGTTTGCGCTGGGGCCCAATTCAAACTAGGGGCCAAGCCGTCACACATAGGTTTCTATCACCTTCTCTTCCTTCATGTTTCCTCATTACCCCTCTCTCGCTTTTCTAAATTCACTCTTTACCACTTTACTACTTTTTAAATTCTCTTTTCCACATTCTGTCCATCTCTTGTTCCAACTTCTGGAAGTATTACTCTTTTTCCCATCTTTTCTTCTCCTCAGGTTGGCCCTGGATATCATATGTGTGCTCACTTGGCATCATTAACAGTTAACAACAATTAAAAATAAAAAAAACCCAGTGGTCCCCCCCACACTTACCTGTTGTTGCGCGCTGGCCACCTCCGTTCCCTCTGCCGCTGTCACTGCCTCCGCCGCCGCTCTCACAAACGCGCGCTGGCCACCTCCGTTCCCTCTGCCGCTGTCACTGCCTCCGCCGCCGCTCTCACAAACGCGCGCAGGAACTTCCTGGTTGTTGCGCTCCGGTTGGTGGGCGTGCCCCATGTGGTCGGTGTCCAATAGAAACAATGGACGCCTCCCACCAACCTGCGCGCAACAACCAGTAAGTGTCAGTGTGTGTGAGAGCGGCCACTGACTCGAGTATAAGCAGAGGCGTCTTTTTTTAGCCCAAAAAGTGGGCTGAAAAACTCGGCTTATACTGGAGTATATACGGTAATCACCAAGATAAGGAGAAAAAATAAAAAAATTAAACTCTAAAACTCACGAAATCTCAGACACTTCAGATATCTTACCCCTAGTCTCCAAACCATTGGGGGTGTGTGTGTGTGTGTGTGTGTGTGTGGGGGGGGGGGGACGGGGGTGTCGGCTATGGCTACTGAGGTCTTCGAAATATATTAGCTACATAAAAGCAATAACAGGCTTACACCTGAATTGTCATCTGAACTCCTAAAGCCACAATATATTGTAGATGGAACCAAAAACCTAAAAGGTAACCCAAAACAAAAATCGGAGCACTTTAGGCAAGGTCAGGGGTGAACCCCGCCCCAACACCATCCTGCATTGCTCCCTCCATCCCCCAGAAATAAAAAGAAAAGAAAACTTCCGAGGGGGGTGAATGGATCCGCACACTGGGCCCTGGCATCACCATGCAACAGGATCGCAGACCAACTACAATTATATGATTCAACTCCCACCATTATTATCTACCCATAAAGCCCAAGAGAGGAGATAAAGAAAAACTCAAAACCATAGAGGAAAAAGACACTCTCTGCCCTAGAACATGGCTTCGCCCGTCTCAAATCTCCAAAACCCATGCAACTTGGACCCCCCTTCCTAGACTACCAGGAGGACAAAAAGGAGAAAAAAAGAGGGGTAGAGTACAAAATATAATAAATTAAAGCTCCTTAGGCATAAGGAGTATAGGGAGGATACATGAAAACATACAGCCTGTAAGCCTTATCTCTTGTCACCATCGCTTTTTTTAACATTTGCTATGCAACTTACTTTTGTGTAAAGGGACATACCATGATCAATTGGTCTACCATTATCTATGACTGTATGTTTTCATGGATCCTCCCTATATTGATCTAATAGTATGATCCCTTGTGTATGCTTCATATACACCCCTTTTGGGATTAAACTATATGTATATAGAACCCTTTTTGCGCTGTAAATAGATTATGAATTTCACCTTGCTGTATATCTCACTTATGGGCATTAAAACATAAATGTTATTGCATAGCTTGCTTTGGTGTTCCTTTTTCCCATTTTCCTACATATGGTCTATTGTAGTACATGTTAAGTAGCTGTACTTGGGATTACAGAACCCTCTCTCAATTTGCCATACAGTTATTCCTGTATATGTCTCTATATTGCTAACAGTATGCTACAACCTTTTTCTAATAATAAGTATAGTTGCTGGTGCCAGATCACAAAATACTTGATATGTTGATCCCAAAAACACCACAATGTCTGCTGCTCTGGCTGCTTGCTGGACCCATTCTCCGCCTTCTCTTTATCGGCTGTGACCAATTCTACATTTCCATTAGTTAAGGCTCATTTGTTCTGATCTTGTTTTTTTTCTAGGAGTCATATACATGCCTGCTGTGGTAGGGAAAGCTGTGGGACCACTGTGGTTTGCCATGTTTACTCATGCTTAAAGCTCCAAAGGACTGTGGTCCTATAGAAACTCGGAGACCGTGGTCCCAGAGGCAAACTTTAAAGTCCCGCTATGTCTTCTTCTCGGCGAGGCAGGAAATGGTGGAGAGGAACATATGACAAGCATCAGGTGAGCTGCTTGCAGCCTTATTATTGCTGTCAGTGGTGTAACAAAATGTGACGGGGCCCTGGTACGGACATTAAATGGGACCCTTTCAAGGCTCAAACAGTAAACATTTTTTTTTCTTTTAACTCGGAAAAGAAACTAAATTGGATGCAGCTAGACAACTAAAAACTGGAAAAGCAGAGACACATGGTACTTCCTTTCTCTCGATGCCAAGTGAGCGCAAACATGTTAAATAAGGTGGGGGAGCAACAATGATGGGGCCCCCCTGACTTCATGGAGCTGCAATGCGGTCACACCCTCTGCACCCCCTCAAGTTACACCCTTAATTGTACAGTCCCTTTAAAGTAATGTTTAGGATTGGCTTGCTTTCTTTGGCCACCTCTCTTTTCCAAGTATACAGCACTTCCTGTTTCACCAAATTCTTTACGCTTGGGATATCCGCCACAAGGTGGCGCAGTGGACTGCAGAAGAGACTTGTGGTGTCTCCCTGCCCTATAAAAGAATGGGTCCCTGAGGTCTATTCTGGATTTGAAGCGCCTCAACAAATTTGTCAGGCTCCAGCATTTTTGCATTAAGACTCGGCGGTCAGTACCTTGCGCCCGGGCGATTTCATGACTTCTGTGGACATCAAAGATGCTTACCTTCATGTTCCTATCTTTCCAGGTCATCAGAGATTTCTCAGGTTCGCTCTGGAGGATCAGCACTACCAATTTGTGGCCCTACCTTTCGGTCTTACCTCGGCTCCTCAGGTCTTCACCAAGGTGCTAGCGGGGGTGTTGAGATCTCAGGGCATTCTCATCCTTCCTTATCTGGACGATATTCTGATTGCGTCTCAATCCTTCCATCAAGCCGAGCTGGATACCCAGATGGTGGTCTCCACACTCGAGTCCTTCGGTTTGGTGATCATCTATCCCAAGTCTTCTCTGTCTCCGTCCTTGGTGAGGTCTTTTCTGGGCATGACTCTGGATACATCTCAGGTCAAGGTTTTTCTGCCTCAGCAGAAGGTGGAGAGCCTGCAGACACAGGCACGGTCTCTACTTTCTTGCCCTCACCCCTCCATTCGGCAGGGGATGCAGTTGGTGGGCCTGATGGTTTCATGCTTCGAGGCGGTTCCCTATGCTCAGTCTCACATGAGGCCTCTTCAGTTGCACCTCTTGTCAGTTTGGGATCGGAACCCTGTGTCCCTGGATCAGGGATTTGTTCTGTCCCCTCTGGTCAGTCAGTCCCTCTCGTGGTGGCTGGACTCATGCTGGGAGACTGTCACCACAGATGCCAGTCTGACAGGTTATTATTATTATTATTGTGTATTTATATAGCGCCATCAACTTCCGTAGCGCTTTACAAGGTAGGTTGGGGGAAAAGGGGTTGCCTGCCTCTGTTGTTGATACCATGATTAGGGCTAGGAAGAAGTCCTTGTCCTTTATCTACTACAGGGTCTGGCATGCTTACATTGCCTGGAGTCTAAATCTCTTACCTGTCGGGTGTTTTCTATTCCCAGGATTCTGGAATTGTTGCAACATGGTTTGGATTTGGTCCTTCAACTTAGTACCCTCAAAGGTCATGTTTCAGCTCTGGCAATATTTTTCCAAAGATCTTTTGCCAGTCACCGTTTGGTTAAGACTTTTTTCCAGGGGGTTTCTCATGTGCGTCTGCCACATAAACCTATGTTACCAGTTTGGGATTTGAATCTGGTGTTATCTGCTCTGCAGGGTCGTTCTTTTGAGCCTCTCCGTGAGGCCGCTTTGCCCATTTGGGCTCTTTGGTGCCTATGACTTCTGTCAGGCCACTATCAGCAAGTGGATTCGTCAGGCGGTGGTGCAAGCCTATTCTGCTAAGGGGAAGGAACCTCTCCTCCGCCTTACTGCTCATTCCACTCGTGCTATTGGTGCTTCTTGGGCCTTTCAGCACCAAGCTTCTGTTGAACAAGTTTGTAAGGCCGCAACTTGGTCTTCTGTTCATACTTTTTTCAAGTTTTACAAGGTTGATGTTAGGACCTCAGCTGATGCTGCTTTTGGCCGCAAAGTTCTTCAGGCGGCAGTGGTTTAAACTGCCCGCCATTGTTCTTTGGGAATCCCACCCTACTTTACTGACACTGCTTTTGGACGTCCCAAGCATAAAGAATTTGGTGAAACAGGACGTGCTGTATACTTGGAAAAATACAATTCTGTGAGTACTCACCTGTAGAATTGATTTTGTAGTATACAGCACGTCCTGTTTCACCCCTCCCTTGTTATCATTATTCTTGGTTACCTCTGTATGGTGATTTGTTCAGATGTTTGGTTGGGGTTTTCTTCATTATTATTCTCCCGGCTTCTTGTCTAACTGCTTTGTAACACTGGGAATTTGTGGGAGGTTCCTGTCCTTTTATAGGACCGGAAGATGCCACAAGTCTCTTCTGCAGTCCACTGCACCACCTTGTGGCGGATATCCCAAGCGTAAAGAATTTGGTGAAACAGGACGTGCTCTCTACTACAAAATCAATTCTACAGGTGAGTACTCACAGAATTGTATTTTTGTTTTGTGCTTTTACCAGCTTTATTTCTTGTTTACAGGCTTTATTAACTGCTTTATAATTTTCAAAGGTTACTGCTGAGGGCTCAGCTTTGTAATTTTGCCTTCTTTGCATGCCTACTTAAAGAGGAGCCATCACCAAACTCAAGTCTTATAGACTCGAGGGGCAGTGGTCTCCTTCTTTATGGGGTATCCGGCATTGGGATGCCTTGCTGTGTGAAGCCCCCTTTCGTTCACCTGATTTATTCACTTCTTCCCAGAGACATCGCTGTGTCTCGGCACCATTGCGGCCTCCCCAGCATACCTCCATCTAGGGTGAAGCTGAATGGCCACCACATGCACACCCACAGCTAGAGGTGAGTAGGGATGCCGACAATAGTGAGCAGGGATGCAGACAAAAATCGATGTGTTTCCGTTCCATTGTGGCATCCCCAACATACCTCTATCTGGGGTGCAGATCTTTCTGAATGGCCACCGCGTGCACACCTACAGCTAGAGGTGAGCGGGGATGCGGATGGTAGTGAGTGGGGATGCGGACAGAAATCACAAAGGAACCGAGCAGCACTGATTGGCTGTGCGCTTCATGTGGGAACCAGGAAGAGGTAAGATTGTTGGTAACCTTGGGGTATACAAACACCGCGGCATCCCAAATTGGGATGCCTCACCAGGGAGGAACAAAACCAAAGAAAGTAAAAATTCTTGGGTTTTGTTCTTCTTCTTTAAAATGTAGTATTTTGCCCTCCCAGATAGAGATTGTTTGTTTGTTTTTTACAGTTTGAAGTCAAACTTACTGAAGTTTTCATGGACTGTTATAGTCCCTACAAAGTCCACGTCATTTCATATTTCCAAATGCAATAGAGCATCAGCCCTAGTAGTCGCCTACACAAACTGGTTCATATATACGCAAGCATGGAATGTTCGCACCCCTGCAGCTAAAGCAGAACCATGGCTCCAAACATGATAAATACATACCTAACTTTTCAGGGTAGGAAGGAGGGACAATTGTTAAATTAGGCCACGCCCCTCATTGAGGGATGGATAGGGTGTAACAGTTACAGCAATAGAAACACTTTAAATAGTCAAATGAATCATTTACTGCTGCAGATCTGCATGTTACACCTCAAAAAGGGACAAAGGAGAACAACAGGGGGGCATGGACTCTAAAGAGGGACAGTCCCTCCAAATCAGGGACACTTGGGAGGTATGTAAAATAAATTAGAAGAAGAAACTCAGATGGTGTGGACCTCATGGCATGTGTTCTGGACATCGGTGGAGGGGTAGACCTGCCTCGCCCTTTCCCCCATGAGCTCGCAAGTGAGCCATGGTCAGTTTTGTAGCTCTGGGCCGTGGCCCGTTCCCCCCTCCTACTACTACCACCCTAACGACTGCAGGAATCCTGGATGTGGCGCTTTCCCCCCCTTCTTTCCCTCCTACCCCCCTCTTTTCCCCCCTTTCTTATTCTTTCTCTCCCCTTCATCTCACTTGCATCTATATTTGCTAACTCTATGGGACCTATCTCCGGTCGGGGATGCTCCCGGCAGATCCCTAAATTATCGAAAAACTCAGATCTGATTCAGAACACCCCAAGCCCAAAGAATGTCGGATCCTATAAGATCCCTAGATGCGGAGGTGAGGACCAGGTTGGAGACCGTAGGTCCAGAAAAGCGAACAGGAGCCAACATCGCCATAAGGGAGAGACGGAGAAGAGAATACGAGGTACAGAGCAAACATTACATTTCATTTTATCACAGATACAAGTCAGGAGCTCCCCTTATTTCTGCCTGTTAAGGCTTTTAGTCATCAATATGCACAGGTCTAATCTTCTCAGGAAGAGGAATTAGCATTTCTGGGTTAAGCAGGGCAGATCACAGACTCCCTGCTGCTGATTCTCACACCTCCAGCCTGAGAAGGCTCCAGTGGGTCTGCAGCTAGTTGGACCCCTGACTGTGAAATTGTCACATCAAAAGATGAGGGCCGCAGAAAAGCGGCACCAACACAACAGACCATAGCTGCGCCACCATGTGTCCCAGCACCAAGCCAGGAACAGAACCGGCTCACAAAACCGCACACAGAGGTAGGTTTCACCAGGCTCGGCAACAAAGGAAAACTAGAAAAATAGAGATCTAAGGTTCTGACCCACTTAGGGACCCCATTTCTGGACTCATCGGATGCCCGGCATCCAGACCAATCTTTTGGTGCCATATCCAAAGCCATAGGACCCCCCTACTCAAAGTTATAACCCCTAAAGGGTTTTAGGGGCTAGAGCATAGTGGGAGGTGACAATCTGTCCCACAGAAGGGAGGGGTGGAGGGGAGAGACCTGCTTAAAAGTAGGTCAAAGGGATGAGAACATTGTCACTTCTCTGGAGGGGTTTCGCGGCAGCGTGCTGGAGGTGTCTGAATCAGTTAGCCCTTGACATACCCCTTGTGGGAGCTCTCCATCACCACTACTCTGCAACTGCATATTAAGGTAACTGACTATTGTATCTCTGTGTGTAACTCACTGTAACCTGTAACCTTCTCAGAACAGCATTTGTATCATTTCATATTCCATCATAGCCAAATGTTTGTTATCACTACCTAGTGTGCTTATAGCATTAAAACGTATATTTAACTTGAGCGATCGGTTTGCCTTAAGCCAAGAATCTGTGTGTCCGCAGGCTTCGGGCCTGGTATTCCTGATAGGAAGGCTCGGACAAGGTTTTTTGGGGAATTTGGTCAGTGGGTCCGGAGGTCCCTGGTTGATAGTGGGATCACGTGACCCGCGGTTCCCTGACAGAGGGCTTCCCTCATGGTTCCTTACAAAACCCAAATATGAGGGCGGCATTAAGAAAGAGAAACCAAGAGCGATCTCGGGTAAAGGGAAATGGTCAGGTTGGGAGGCGGGAGCTAATGGATCGAACTGGGTCCCAATGCTAATGCTAATTTTCTTGTATGCTGTATCTACATTCTTCTTTCTGTAATGTCTGTACTGTTGATATCCTTCTTGTACCCTTTTGAAAACTAAATAAAGAATTAAAAAATTAAAATAAACTTCATGAATTTTATTTCCTTACATTCTAAACCCAAATAAAATACACACAAGCGTGACAATAGCACATACGTGCACCACTTATTTGTGGTATTATTAGCATATTGTGCTTACTGTGCCTAATGGGAAGCCCAGCAGAGCTGTGATTTGTGTGCTGCACATAGGGATCACCAGGGGGGTGTAAAACTGACAGCACAGGAGGAAGTCTGACACCTGACCTCAATGAATTAGGAAATCTGGGCTGGAGAAATGATGGATGGGCCACCATGGATAAAAAGCTCCTTTAAGGCAGAATTTGTTTAGTTGCTGGCCCCGGCCATAAAACCAAATTGTAAATCATGCATTGTGATGTCATCGATTATTTCTCTCCTGAAAGTCTGAGGTGGAGAGAGCTTTCTTAAAACAGAAAGTATTTGTATGGGGCATCCAAATGTAATCCAATTAATAGGTCACGGTCAGCCAATCAATCCACACACAGCCCCATTGCTATTAAACAAGGATGTTTCACTCTATTCGTTTGGCAGTATAGAGCAATGGGTGGCACCAGGGCCGGATTAAGTGTGGTGGAGGCCCCTGTCCACAGAATCTGGTGGAGGCCCCAGTATTTTTTTTCCTTTAAAATAATAATCCACCCAAGTAACTGATTGGTAGTTGTCTGGCACCTGCCTACTTACTGGAACGTCAGATCAATTCCCTTCGGCTGTAATGACTCATCATTGAATAAAATACATTGTATACATTGTATCATCTGACTGAGTGCTTTTTCAGCAGCCGCCGCCATAGAGATACATTGTTACAGCTTGCACTTGTGCAGATGGAAAGGGTTAGCTCGAAAACCAAGCACATTGATGTAAAGTTCCACTTTCTGGGGGCTCTTCAAGAGCAGGGAATCTTTTAGTTACTTTGTTGCCCGACTGAGGATATGACAGCAGATATCCTTACTAAGCCCCTAACCACTGAAAAACACTCAAGGCTTACAAAGAAGAATGGCTTCACGGACTAAGCCTTAGCTGTTGAGAAGGGGTGTTGGAGATACAATATTTATGCAACAGTGAAGCTTAGTCTTTTGCAGAGTGACTTGCTAGAGTGGCTGCAGTTTACAATTATGACGCTAGATGTTCGCTGTTACCAATGCTTATTTGTAGTCTCGCTATGCATTTTTCTGCTGTGTATTTGTATTTCATGTATAATGAGGTAATCTCTATGGCTTCTTTTTCCTGTCTATGTTATCCACCACGTAAGGAGATGTTCTCTTACTGCACTCATATTCCAGTAAAGCCAGTTCCTGTTACACCACAAACGTCTATCTGTATTATGACTCCGCTGCTCGCTGCACCAACACTCTGTAACATTTCTTAGTAACTGAGTCCCTCTCTTTCCCATGACAGGCATCTGCACCCCTCTTCGCTATTAAGCCCCCCTGTGTAACGCAGAGCAGTAGACTTCTTTTTGTATTCTGCCTACCCTTTCTTCTCTTCTGTCCCCCGCTTGTGGCAGATTCTGGGTTTCATCCACCGAAAGCAGAGACGTGCTGTCAGCGGCCTGTCCCGTAGCATCCTTGGAGCAGGATAGTCGAGGCCACGCGAGACAGGCTGCAGCTGCGCAGTGACAGAGACGCGTGTCATCTGCTAGTAACCGGAGTACATCTGGTGTGATCCCAGGTTAGGGTCACATCCGTAATATACATAATGTATTTTTGTTGGAGATACTGTGAAACAGCTTGTCTCTGTATGTGATCTGCATCTATATTGCTAGATTAATGCAGTTTACATTAATGGCAGTAGATGGCGCTGTTACATATATCCATGTGTAGTCTCTGTTATGCATTCTCTGCTGCATGTTGTACATTGAGGTGATCTTTATGACTTTATTTCTTTTTCTTGTTTATGTTATCCACCATGTAATGTGACCTTCTCTTACTGCATTCAGTAAAGTCAGTTCCTGGTACACCAGAAATGTGACTGCACTCCAACACTCAGATTTCGCTGCAATTTTTAGATTGAAATAAGAAGCTCTCTTTATCTAAAAATGAATATTTTTTTTTTTTAATGCATAGATGGCCATTGTATGCTTGCGCACACATAGGAATTCGTCCTTCGCATTTAACCCATCCGTGCAGTGAGTGTACACATGCTCGGAGCGGTGGGCTGCCCTAATTACGGCGCCCCTTATCTGCCATTATGGATATAATGGCAGATAAGGGATGTTAAAGTAGGAGGAAGAGCTTACAATCTATTAGGGTATAAGGGAGGATGCAGAAGGAGAAGAGCTTACAATCTATTAGGGTATAAGGGAGGATACAGAAGGAGAAGAGCTTACAATCTATTAGGGTATAAGGGAGGATACAGAAGGAGAAGAGCTTACAATCTATTAGGGTATAAGGGAGGATACAGGAGGAGAAGAGCTTACAATCTATAAGGGTATAAGGGAGGATACAGAAGGAGAAGAGCTTACAAGCTATTAGGGTATAAGGGAGGATACAGAAGGAGAAGAGCTTGCAATCTATTAGGGTATAAGGGAGGATACAGAAGGAGAAGAGCTTGCAATCTATTAGGGTATAAGGAAGGATACAGAAGGAGAAGAGCTTACAATCTATTAGGGTAATTAGTTGGGTGTGGTCACACACTGTGAGAGCCAGAACACACAACTGCTCCTAATTACCAGAGGCCTGTGAAGCCTGGGGCTTTCCTGGGAGTGCCTTCCCAGGCAGCATGGATGATTCCGGGGGTGAATCTCGCCGATACCCCCGGAGGAATATTAAACCTCCGGATCCCGGGTCTGCTTCCACCAGCGGCGCTAGTAACACCACGGTGCCCCAGCCCGGTGAGAGTTTGTCAGCCTTTCGCAGCCGTGTATGCAGTAATTTGTGCAGTGTGGCGAAGGAGGAGGAGAAGCTTTGCAAGATGAAAATTGCATTAAAGAAAAAGAAAATGGACACCAGCAAGGCGCGGGGACTGGATCGGCGGGCAAGTAAAGCAGACTTAGCTGAGCTTGAATCAGCATGTCGGCAGCAGGAAAAGCTTGTTTCGTCCCTTAAAGCAAGCAGTGAAGCCTTTAAAGAAAAATATAAAAACGAGGAGCGATTTAAGTCCATGCAGCGCTCAGGCCCCACTGTGAAGGAGGAAGAGGCCGACCATGTGGATGAGACCCCGATGGTGGAGGATTCTCCAGCTGTACCTCCACCCAAAGTTGCAGCAGTAGCAGAGCCGGGAGCCCTGGAACCAGCATTGGAAAACTTTCTTGCTGAGGCAACACATCATGAGTGCGTGACATCGCTGGGCATCCAGGAAGCCCCTACTGGAGCAGATCTTCCAGAGGACAGCCACCAGCCTGAGGAGCCCATGCCAGCTAAGGACAACGTCCATCTGTCCAGCCAACCTGCGGAGTGTGCCATAGGCGCTGTGTCAGGGGGCATAGAAGACTGTGGCGCTCCTTGCCCTGAAAAGGGTGAGGTGGCACCAGCCGTAAGTACCATCCTGGCACCCATCCGGGTTCCTGGGTGCGCCGAACTTGGTGGGCCTGGGGCCATGGGTGACTCACCCGCAGGTTTGCGTCTTGCTGGCAGGGCTTCTATTGTTTCTGCTTCAGCTGGTTTGGGTGCTGTTACTGATGTTGTTGCTCCTGTTACTGCTGCTGAGTCCACAGGGGTTAATTCTATTGTTGGACTTTCTGCTGTGACTGATGCTGTGACTGCTGCTGATGTTGTGACTGTCCCCTCACCTGCACCTCAGGTGGACAATAAGAAGACCGTGCCACCTAATGCTGGGGCCCCTGCTGTCCGCCCTGCCCTGTATTTCATCCAGCGAGGTGGCACAGGGAGTAGGGACAATAATGCTGTTGGTGCTGCAGTGCAGTCCCCTGTGTCCTATGCCCAGGTTGCCAGGCGCGGAGAAGAAGCTGCTGGTGAAAGGGCATCTGTGCCCAGTGAGGCCAATGCCCCTGCCAGCGGCTTTAATAGGCGCAACCTGGTCCAGCTTAAGTGGGAGGGGGAGGGGCCAGTTATCACCCGGCGGGCGGTGGTGGATCTCATCCTTGGCATGGGATTTACAGCCGCAGACATTTTTGCCCTGATCAGTCCAGTAGGGAGTGCAGAACATGACTTGAGTTTCGTCAGACCAGAAGGGATGGATTTATTTTGGGAGCGGTACGAGCTGCTGAAACAAGATCCTGCCTGGAAGGGGTTAACTCCCATCCAGGTCTCCAGACAGCAGCTCGTCAAAAATGTCACCATACTGGTTAGAAATGAGTCCATTCCCCCCTCTGATTTGACTGTCTGGCTGAAGCGTTATGGTGATGTTCTCACTCCCCTGAAGAAGATCCTAGACGATCGGGATATCTGGACTGGGGGCTGGTCAGTGACCCTGAGGCTTCGCAGGAATGGCAACCAGGTCACCCACTTGCCATCATCTGCCTATATTGGCCGTGACCGGCTGACCATCTTTTATCCTGGTCAGCCCAAGGTTTGCCATAAATGTGGGGCCAAGGGTCACTTCAGCTCCTCCTGCTCGCTTCTTAGGTGCTCGTTGTGCCAGGGCTTGGGACACTTGGCTAAGGACTGCAACACGATCCGCTGTAATCTATGTAACCAGCTCGGCCACCCTTATAGTCAGTGTCCTGGGGCCTGGCACAACCTGGACAGGGAAGTGGTGCAGGAAATGCTGCGGCTGGATAGGGAGGAACATTCCCATGCTGTCCCGTCTACAGTCCCTCCCCCCACTCAGCTGGGGGTTCCTGAGGCTCCTGCGCCCGCTCCTGTACCATCTGCAGGGGCCCCTAAGGTGAATCCACAGTCTGCCCCCAAGTCAGCAACCACCAATGTAAGATCTAGTAATTTAATAGCTGAGGCGGCCCGGGGGGCTGGCACTGCAAGTACCAAGGGGGTCCCAGTAATTGTGGCCCCTGCTGTAAAACCTCACAGGCTGGGGCTAGGTGATCCTGATCCTGCACCCCCTTCTGAGCAGGGTGGGAGTTCAGATCCCAAGACAGCGTGGTCTGGACTCTCCCCTGAGGATCAGGATTACCTTGCTCTCAGGTTTGCCACCAAGAAGAAAAGAAAAAAGGACAATGGTGTGCCAGAACCGGGGAATAGCCATGGGGTGCAGCTCTTCAACCGGTTTGAGGTACTTTCTGAGGACTCAATAGAGATTTCTTCTTTTGATTCTGAGGCCTCAGATATGGAGGAGGAAACACCAGTCTCCTCCAGTAAGCGTGAGGGATCTGATAGTGAGGCCGGAGGGAGGGCTAAGAGACATTCTCCCGAATGACTCTGATGGCAGTTCCCCCTCCGATAAAGGTGGCAACCATTAATGTTGCCAGCATGAAATCCGTAAGCGCTCGTTTTATGGCCTTATTTTTTCTCAGCCAGTTTGATGCTGACAGTTTATTTTTGCAGGAGACCAGATTGGCCAGTCTGGCCGACATTCACGCTGTGTAGCGGGAGTGGAGGAACGGACCCTCTTTTTGGTCTCTTGCGGCCGAGCCTTACAGCGGAGTGGAGGTGCTTTTTAAAACCGACATGGTAACTTGTCGGCGAGTCATTGAGGTGGAGATCGGGAGGTGCATGGTCTTGGACGTCATTGTAAGGGGGCAGGACCTGCGCCTAATATCTATGGACCCCAAACTAAGTGGGACAGGAAATGCCTCCTTACAAAGATCAAGCCGTTCCTTTTTACAGCCCGGCCAGTAGTCTTTGGAGGTGATTTTAACACCGTGACTAGGCCCATGGACAGGAGAGGCTTCAAAGGCAAGCTGGGCTGCGATAGTCTCTTTTTGAATAGCATGGTTAGAGAGGCAGGTCTGGAAGATGTGCACATTCTCTGGTTCTGGAAAGGGATTATGGGAAATACCACTCACCCGATCCCTATCAGAATTGCAGACAGGCTGCAGCTCTCAAGACTGTCCTTGGTCTGAAGGATAGCACAGGTTCCCTGGTAAGATTTAAATCTGGGATCCTGGAGATTATTAGGTCCTTTTATGCTGACCTCCTGGGCAGAAAGGTTCTTGACCGGGCAAAGATGGAAAGTTTCCTGGATTCTACTCCAGGATTGGAAAATGGTGACCGTTCTATCACTAGCTTGACAAAGCCGGTCACTGCTGATGAGGTGGTAAGTGCGATTGATCACCTTGCCATCAAAAAGTCACCCGGGTCAGATGGTCTGACAGCTGAATTTTATAAATGTTTTAAGACCATCCTGGCACCACATTTGGTGGAGGTCTTTAATTGCTGTCTGGCAGAGGGTTCCCTCCCTCCCTCCATGAGGCGCTCGGCTGTGATCCTTCTGTTAAAAGGAAAGGACTCTTCGATGATTGAGAACTGGCGCCCCATCAGCCTTCTCAATGTCGATAGAAAGATACTGGCAAATATTTTGTTCTGGCGCTTGTCGTCAGTAGCGGAGAAACTGCTTTCCCGTCATTAGCATTGCTCCATCCAAGGTAGAAGCACCTTCTCAGCGGTTTTAGCTGTCCGGGAGGCCTTGGAGCGATGCAGGGCTGCAGGCTGGGGAAAGTACTTGTTGGCGTTAGATCAGGCAAAGGCTTTTGATAGGGTCAATCATGAGTACCTATGGCTGCTTCTTGGTAAGTACGGCCTGCCAGGGCGGTTCATTAATTGGCTACAAACCCTGTATGAAGGGGCTGAGAGCTTCCCTCTTGTTAATGGTTGGGTTGGAAGGCCTTTCAAAGTTGGCTCTGGTGTGCGACAGGGATGCCCTCTGAGTCCCCTACTGTATGTGTTTGCAATCGATCCCTTTCTAAGGAGGGTCGAGAGCAGCATGTTATGTAGGGTTCCTCTGGGTGTGCCTGGTGAGCCTCCTCTGAAGGTCATTGCCTATGCTGATGATGTATCTGTGATTGTCTCTGGGACAAATGAGGCAGAGGAGGTGACCTCTCTAATAGCACAAATTACAACAAATGGAGACAATTCTCCAAAAACACCGCGCTTACACACTTATATTACACACACCAAAAAAATTCAATTATACATAAATGTCCACGCTGGAGTAGGACAGACTGTGTTGGTTCAGTCTGCACGTAGTTGCCAAATGTTTTTATATATTGGTGTCAAAACACCAAAAACTCCGCAGGACGCTTTAAATTTGAGTTCAAACCAAAGTCCTCTACAGGCTTTGAAAACTTATCCACCTCATATGTGAATATCAAATGAAACTTATTCGTGCAGGCTCCCGTCACCACTTTATAAATGACGTACCAGATAAATGAATGTAACTTGCAGTATGATTTAGATCCTCTTTAAGGTATCAAGATCTTTCCGCTACTTTCACATGAATATAAAAAAATGGTCCACAGCTCTATTTTTTATATTCATGTGAAAGTAGCGGAAAGATCTTGATACCTTAAAGTGGACCAACACCCACGGGTGATCGGCCCGGGAATCTATAAGATTCCCGGGCCGGTCACCCCCCACCCCGCGGGACATCCGAGATCGGGATGTCCCGCGGGGTGAAACCCCCCCCAAACACCCCAACTCACCTACCTTATCTTCGGCGGCGGCCGGCCGGCCGCCGCCTCCCTCGCGCCCCTGTAGGCGTGCGCGCGCCCGCGCCGGCCGTCTGCGAATGGCCGGCGCGGCCGCGCGCGCGTCAAAAGTGACGCGAGGGAGGCGGCGGCGGCCGCCGCCGCTTAGACGTTCCAGATCTTCCCTTGTACGTCGGCGCTGGGAGCGGGGAGAGGTGAGTTTTTCGGGGGGTTAGGGGGGGTTTCACACAGCGGGGCACCCCGATCGGGGGTGCCCCACCGAAGTGGACCAAGACCCAGGATAGTCAAAATCCTGGGTGTTGGTCCACTTTAAAGAGGATCTAAATCATACTGCAAGTTACATTCATTTATCTGGTACGTCATCTCTAATAGCACAGTATACAGAAGCGTCGGGCTCCAAGGTCAATCATGAGAAGAGTGAAGTTTTCTGGATGGGTGAGGAGGGTGAGGGCTTCGAACTTCCGGACGCCTTCCCAATGCCCCAGCAGGAAATTAAGATCCTTGGCATTAATTTCGGTCCTGGTGATTATGGCCAAAAAAACTGGGAGAGCAGGCTGGAAATTGCCAATGCCAAGGTTGCAGTCTGGAAGAGCTCTCAGGGAAAGGGTTGACCTTATCAAGACCTACCTGATCCCCATCTTTTTATACGTCAGCTTCGTCTGTGTTTTGCCAGTATCTCTCTACACCAGGGTCTACAGCGTGTTTTTCCAGATGTTATGGGGAAACCGCATGAACCTGGTGAAAAGAAATGTCACTTACCTATCCAGGCGGGAGGGTGGCCTAGGGATGGTCAACCCAGTAGTGTTTTTCTCTCTCTTGTTTCTGAAACATAATTTTGGAAGCATGTTGGCAGAGAGCCCGCCTGGCTGGGTGGGTATTTTCCAGTCCTGGTTTAAGCCCTTCCTGCGAGACTGGGAGAATGGTGGCTGGGTGAAAAGCCCTCGAGTTCCTCAGGCTCAGCTCCCGGCCTATGTTGCCCCGTGCTTGAAAATACTTCGGCAATGGCAATTGACAGCAGAGGACATGAGATCTACTCCGAGGAAGCTTCTGGTGAGTCAGGTCCATCATGAGGGAGGGTTTGAGGCTTATTAACTCCTCAAGAATTCCTTTGAAATACCGGGATATAGCCTGGCTCTCCTTCCAAGGAAAACTCTACCTTAGGGGGATCCGGAAGAGTCGCAGCCTGACAGAGATAATTTGTCTCCATGAGGAGTGTCAGGATGAGGTGGAGACTATGGACCACTTCCTGCTCCGGTGTCCCTTTAATGTAGATGTGTGTAAACAGGTGGGGTTGGCCCTCGGTGCCCCCTTCTTCTCCCAGCTTTCCTATGCTGAGTGGGTGTACGGGGCATTCAAGAACAGAGGGGATTTTTGTTTGGACACTTTATATATAGTTAGTCTAGTGATTCGCTATTTCACGTGGAATGCACGATGCCAGCTCTGCATTAGGAAGAAAGTCCTCCCTGTCCCGGTGGTGGTGCATGACATCCTGCCTGAGGTGGGCAAGATCCGGGTGCTTGAGAGGGACAGGTGGGAACGGGGGGCCTGGATGAAGGCATGGAGGAACATCAGGCCTCCTTAGTCCTCATGACTTCCCTCTGGGTGAGCTTTTCTGTCTCTTATCACCCATAGATTTTTTATAACAAAGACAGATTTTTGAAGAACGGCTGCATGCACAGGTGACGGGGTCTCTTATTCTTCCTGTTGATTTTTTTATAGTGTAGTGTTAGCTTGTAGATAGGATTGTATATAGAATAATAGATATTAAATATTATATTCCGAATTGTTAGGCCCGTTTCTTTTTGTTTAGTTATTATTTATTTATTTTATTTTATTTATTTATTATTGTAACTTTGTATATATTGTATATATTGTATATGATTGCTTGATTTTACTCAATAAAAAAAAGTTACAATCTATTAGGGTATAAGGGAGGATGCAGAAGGAGAAGAGCTTACAATCTATTAGGGTATAAGGGAGGATACAGGAGGAGAAGAGCTTACAATCTATTAGGGTAATTAGGTGGGTGTGGTCACACACTGTGAGAGTCAGAACACACAACTGCTCCTAATTACCAGAGGCCTGTGAAGCCTGGGGCTTTCCTGGGAGTGCCTCCCCAGGCAGCATGGATGATTCGGGGGGTAAGTCACGCCGGTACCCCCGGAGAAATATTAAACCACCGGATCCCGGGACTCCATCTGCTAGCGGCACTATTTCCACCACAGTGCCCCAGCCCGGTGAGAATTTGTCAACATTTCGAAAGTGTGTTTGCAACAATCTTATTGCTGTGGCTAAAGAGGAGGAGAAACTATGCAATTTATCGCCGCACTGCCAAGACGGAATTGTCAGATTTGGAGGCGCATGTAAAGCAGCAGGAGAGGTTGGTGAAATCACTGAAGGAAGGCAGTGGTGCTTTTCAGAAAAAATACAGGAATGAGCAGCGTTTTAAGACCATGCAGCGCTCAGGTCAAGAAATGGAAGAGGAGGCAGACCACGTGACGGAGACACCAATGGAGGACTCACCAGCTACATGTTCATCTCAGGCCAAGGCAGTGGCAGAGTTGGGGGCCCCGGAACCGGTGGCGTCTATGTCTGGAGCAGTCCACCAGGTGTGTGCAGCTTTGGAGTGCAGTGGAGGAAACCTGCCAGAGGGCGACCACCAGCAGGTATGTGAGGAGCTGATGCTAGCTCAGTGTGATGCTACCCTAGTCAGCCATCCTGCAGAGGGCGCTGATAGCACTGTGTCAGGTTGTAGTGTGGATTTTGGTGCTCCTTGTCTCGCAGTGGATAGGGTGGCACCAGTCTTGTCCGCTGTCCTGGCACCTATCTCTGGTCCGGGGCTTGCTGATCTTGGTGGGCACCGGACTATGGGTATTTCACCCGCAGGATTGGGTCTGGCTGGGAAGGTTTCAAATGTTCCTGCATCCTCTGGTGTGTCTGTTGCCAGCCTGCCCTCTCTGTCTCCTTCTAGTCTGCCTCCTGTGCCTACTTTGTCTTCTGCCGGCCTGCCCCCTGTGTCTGCTCCAACTCTGCCCCCTATTACCACTGCTGCTGCTGCTTCTGCTGGCCTGTTGTCTGTGTCGAATGCCAACCTGCCTCCTGTGTCAGGTGCCAACCTTCCCCCTGTGCCTGCTCCAACTCTGCCCCCTATTACCACTGCTGCTTCTGCTGGCCTGCCTCCTGTGTCGGGTGCCAACCTGCCTCCTGTGTCGGGTGCCAACCTGCCTCCTGTGTCGGGTGCCAACCTGCCTCCTGTGTCGGGTGCCAACCTGCCTCCTGTGTCGGGTGCCAACCTGCCTCCTGTGCCTGCTGCTGGACTTTCCCTTCCTGTTGCTGGCCTATACAGTGGAACTATTGCTGTGACTACTGTTGCTGTGAAGGAGGCCACTGACCTCCCTGACTGTCCCATTATTCTCCCTATATCTACCCCTACCCATGTGGACAAAACTGTGCCCTCAAATGTTGGAGCCCCGGCTGCAAAGCGTCCAGCCTTGCACTTTATTCTGCATGGTGGTGGTACTGCAGTGCAGCCCCCTGTGTCCTATGCCTGGGTTGCCAGGCATGGAGGAGAAGCTGCTGGTGAAATGGCATCTGTGCCCAGTGAGCCCAATGCCCCTGCCAGCGGCTTCAATAGGCGCAACCTGGTCCAGCTTAGGTGGGAGGGGGAGGGGCCAGTTATCACCCGGCGGGCGGTGGTGGATCTCATCCTTGGCATGGGATTTACAGCCGCAGACATTTTTGCCCTGATCAGTCCAGTGGGGAGTGCAGAGCATGCTTCGTCAGACCAGAGGGGATGGACTTATTTTGGGAGCGGTACGAGCTGCTGAAGCAAGATCCTGCCTGGAAGGGGTTAACTCCCATCCAGATCTCCAGACAGCAGCTCGTGAAAAATGTCACCATACTGGTTAGAAATGAGTCCATTCCCCCCTCTGATTTGACTGTCTGGCTAAAGCGTTATGGTGATGTTCTCACTCCCCTGAAGAAGATCCTAGATGATCGGGATATCTGGACTGGGGGCTGGTCAGTGACCCCGAGGCTCCGCAGGAATGGCAACCAGGTCACTCACCTGCCATCTTCTGCCTATATTGGCATATATCTGACCGGCTGACCATCTTTTATCCTGGTCAGCACAAGGTTTGCCATAAATGTGGGGCCAAGGGTCACTTCAGCTCCTCCTGCTCACTTCTGAGGTGCTTGTTGTGCCAGGGCTTGGGACACTTGGCTAAGGACTGCAATACAATCCGATGTAATCTATGTAACCAGCTCGGCCACCCTTATAGTCAGTGTCCTGAGGCCTGGCACAACCTGGACAGGGAAGTAGTGCAGGAAATGCTGCGGCTGGATAGGGAGGAACATTCCCATGCAGTCCTGTCTACGGTCCCTCCCCCCACTCAGCTGGGGGTTCCTGAGGCCCCTGCACCGGCTCCTGTACCATCTGCAGGGGTCCCTAAGGTGAATCCCCAGTCTGCCCCCAAGTCAGCAACCACCAATGTAAGATCTAGTAATTTAATAGCTGAGGCGGCCCGGGGGGCTGGCACTGCAAGTACAAGGGGGGTCCCAGTAATTGTGGTCCCTGCTGTAAAACCTTGCAGGCTGGGGCTAGGTGATCCTGATCCTGCACCCCCTTCTGAGCAGGGTGGGAGATCAGATCCCAAGACAGCCTGGTCTGGACTCTCCCGCGAGGATCAGGATTACCTTGCTCTCAGGTTTGCTACCAAGAAGAAAAGAAAAAAGGACAATGGAGTGCCTGAACCGGGGAATATGAAGAAGGAAACACAAGCCTCCTCCAGTAAGCGTGAGGGATCCGATAGTGAGGCCGGAGGGAAGGCTAAGAGACATTCTCCCGAATGACTCTGATGGCAGTTCCCCCTCCGATAAAGGTGGCAACCATTAATGTTGCCAGAATTAAATCAGTAAGCGCTCATTTTGTGGCCTTATTTTTTCTCAGCCAGTTTGATGCTGACATTTTGTTTTTGCAGGAGACCAGATTGGTCAGTCTGGCCAACATTCACGCTGTGAAGCGGGAGTGGAGGCACGGACCCTCTTTTTGGTCTCTTGCGGCCGAGCCTTACAGCGGAGTGGAGGTGCTTTTTAAAACCGACATGGTAACTTGCCGGCGAGTCATTGAGGTGGAGATTGGGAGGTGCATGGTCTTGGACGTTGTTGTAATGGTGCAGGACCTGCGCCTGATAAATATCTATGGACCCCAAACTAAGTGGGACAGGAAATGCCTCCTTACAAAGATCAAGCCGTTCCTTTTTACAGCCCGGCCAGTAGTCTTTGGAGGTGATTTTAACACCGTGACTAGGCCCATGGACAGGAGAGGCTTCAAAGGCAAGCCGGGCTGCGATAGACTCTTTTTGAATAGCATGGTTAGAGAGGCAGGTCTGGAAGATGTGCACATTAAGCACTCCCCAGACCTCACGGGCTTCACTTTTCAGCGGGGTAGCAGTCAGAGTAGGATAGACAGGTTTTTTTTGAAGGAGGGCTCGGCTTCTCAGCCTCCATGGCTGCAGGCGTTCGAGTTCTCCGATCACCTTTTACTATCAATGGTCTTGAATGCCTCTGACACACCCCCTAGAGGAAGGGGCATCTGGAGGATAAATTCAGCTCTCCTTGAGGAGGAGGGGGTAAGACAATCTTTTGAGGATTTTTTTCAGGCACAGGTTTCCATTAAGGATTTTCGCAGCAGCAGGTCTGGTGGTGGGAGCTGACCAAAATGTGAATTGCTTTTCAGGGGTCTAGGAAATAGAAAACAGCTTGATAAATACATTGCCTACCAGCGCTTGCGGAGGAAACTGGACCTTCTTGTCTCGAATGGTGAGCTCTCAAGACTGTCCTTGGTCTGAAAGATAGCGCAGGTTCCCTGGTAAGATCTAAATCTGGGATCCTGGAGATTATTAGGTCCTTTTATGCTGCCGTCCTGGGCAGGCAGGTTCTTGACCAGGCAAGGATGGAAAGTTTCCTGGACTGTATTCCAGGATTGGGAAATTGTGACCTTTCTATCACTAGCTTGACAGAGCCGGTCACTGCCGATAAGGTGGTAAGTACGATTGATCACCTTGCCATCAAAAAGTCGCCCGGGTCAGATGGTCTGACAGCAGAATTTTATAAATGTTTTAAGACCATCCTGGCACCACATTTGGTGGAGGTGTTTAATTGCTGTCTTGCTGTCTTGCTGTTCCCTCCCTCCCTCCACAAGGTGCTCGGCTGTGATCCTTCTGTCAAAAGGTAGGGACTCTTCGATGATTGAGAACTGGCGCCCCATTAGCCTTCTCAATGTCGATAGAAAGATACTGGCAAAGATTTTGTTCTGGCGCATGTCGCCAGTAGCGGAGCAACTGCTTTCCCGTCATTAGCATTGCTCCATCCAAGGTAGAAGCACCTTCTCAGCGGTTTTAGCTGTCCGGGAGGCCTTGGAGCGATGCAGTGCTGCAGGCTGGGGAAAGTACTTGTTGGCGTTAGATCAGGCAAAGGCTTTTGATAGGGTCAATCACCTATGGCTGCTACTTGGTAAGTACGGCCTGCCGGGGCGGTTCATTAATTGGCTACAAACTCTGTATGAAGGGGCTGAGAGCTTCCCTCTTGTTAATGGTTTGGTTGGAAGGCCTTTCGAAGTTGGCTCTGGTGTGCGACAGGGATGCCCTCTGAGTCCCCTACTATATGTGTTTGCAATCGATCCCTTTATAAGGAGGGTCGAGAGCAGCATGTTATGTAGGGTTCCTCTGGGTGTGCCTGGTGAGCCTCCTTTTTTTATAACAATGACAGAACGGCTGTGTGCACAGGTGACGGGATCTCTTAATCTTCCTGCTGAATTGTGTATAGTGTAGTGTTAGGTTGTAGATAGGATTGTATATAGAATAATGGATATTATATATTATATGCCGAATTATTATGGCCTGTTTCTTTTTGTTTAGTTATTATTTATTTTATTTTATTTATTTATTATTGTATATATTATATATATTGTTACTTAATGAAAACGTTACAATCTATTAGGGTATAAGGGATGACACAGAAGGAGAAGAGCTTACAATCTATTAGGGTATAAGGGAGGATACAGGAGGAGAAGTGCTTACACTCTATTAGGATATAAGGGAGGATGCAGGAGGAGAAGAGCTTACAATCTATTAGGGTATAAGGGAGGATACAGAAGGAGAAGTGCTTACAATCTATTAGGGTATAAGGGAGGTTACAGAAGGAGAAGAGCTTACAATCTATTAGGGTATAAGGGAGGATACAGAAGGAGAAGAGCTTACAATCTATTAGGGTATAAGGGAGGATACAGAAGGAGAAGAGCTTACAATCTATTTGGGTATAAAGGAGGATACAGAAGGAGAAGAGCTTACAATCTATTAGGGTATAAGGGAGGATACAGAAGGAGAAGAGCTTACACTCTATTAGGGTATAAGGGAGGATACAGAAGGAGAAGAGCTTACAATCTATTAGGATATAAGGGAGGATGCAGGAGGAGAAGAGCTTACAATCTATTAGGGTATAAGGGAGGATACAGAAGGAGAAGTGCTTACACTCTATTAGGATATAAGGGAGGATGCAGGAGGAGAAGAGCTTACAATCTATTAGGGTATAAGGGAGGATACAGAAGGAGAAGAGCTTACACTCTATTAGGGTATAAGGGAGGTTACAGAAGGAGAAGAGCTTACAATCTATTAGGGTATAAGGGAGGATACAGAAGGAGAAGTGCTTACACTCTATTAGGATATAAGGGAGGATGCAGGAGGAGAAGAGCTTACACTCTATTAGGGTATAAGGGAGGATACAGAAGGAGAAGTGCTTACAATCTATTAGGGTATAAGGGAGGTTACAGAAGGAGAAGAGCTTACAATCTATTAGGGTATAAGGGAGGATACAGAAGGAGAAGTGCTTACACTCTATTAGGATATAAGGGAGGATGCAGGAGGAGAAGAGCTTACACTCTATTAGGGTATAAGGGAGGATACAGAAGGAGAAGTGCTTACAATCTATTAGGGTATAAGGGAGGATACAGAAGGAGAAGTGCTTACAATCTATTAGGGTATAAGGGATGATACAGAAGGAGAAGAGCTTACAATCTATTAGGGTATAAGGGAGGATACAGAAGGAGAAGAGCTTACAATCTATTAGGGTATAAGGGAGGATACAGGAGGAGAAGAGCTTACAATCTATTAGGGTATAAGGGAGGATACAATGGGGGTCAAAAAGAAATGCTAAACTTGTTCTAGCTCCTCCCCACTCAGCCCAATATTGAAACAAATACTGTATTAAAGTTGGAGTTTATAGCAATGCAACTTGTAATTTGGTCTTTAGAGGGCACTGTAGGATTACTTAAAACAATCACAATTTCTGTGCTTGTTAAAACGTACAATGCACTTTGCTGAATTGCTATATTCCAATATAACGTGCTATTTTATGGTATACAATACTTATTTTCTGGTATATTATGCTGTTCAGTATAAGATTGGGATGAGTGAACTGCACCGCTTTCTCTCTCCAGCCACGGATTTGCGTCCGGGGGCTCATTTTATAAGCCTTGAGTGCTGCAAATGAAAAAAAGAAAAGGGTCACTTGCAGGTCCTGGGGCCCCAGATTGAGCCCTTGGCCCTAGACATTTGCCTGGGATGCCTTGGCCAAATGCTGACCCTGGGTACAATATTTATTATTATTATTATTATTAATAATAATAAAATATATATTTATTTATATATAAATATATCAGTATTTTACAGTATCATATGGTATATTCCTGTGTAGTATGTCATATTGCAATATAATGCAGTAGTGCCAAAAAGACTATTAAAATGGCTTGAAACTCACACTTCAACTCCCTGCTCCTCTGCTTAAAAGGGGGTTCTCCCGGTCCTAGGGTCCCTAGAGTAATTTGGGGCACCTATAAATCCTCCCACTCGGGACCAAATGGGGCATCCCGGGTTGCTTACCAGCGTAATTCCCTCTGGTCATTGCGACTACCTTAAAATCACCATATGGAGGCTCAACAGGATACCGGGCTCGGGCTCCCTTCGGGGCAATCCCGGCTATGTGTGGGTTGTGGGGTACCCCTTATGGGGGAGAATGTAGTAATTTGCATACCATGTGCGCAGCAGGCCATTACGCTGCAGTCGGGATCCCAGGCGTCTGGGTCCGTGCCGCCCGCCTCTCCTACCCCACCCCGCATCATCCGTACCCCAAGTTACACTGTCATTAGTGGGGAGTCGCACTCAGATGTATGTGCTAGGCTGGCCAATCCTCGAGAAAATTATTTCTAGCTCAGTGGGCAGAAAGACCCCTGCTAAGAAAAGGCATCTGTCACTGGCTATGCCGGTAATTGATTTTGATGATTATGACTCCCCTGACTGGGCTGATTATTCCCCGCTTGAGGAGGGGGAATTGTTTGAGGAATCTGAGACTGAGGAACTGCAGTTCTTTGATTCTGATGCTGGGCAGGCGCTGGGGGATGCTGTGGATACTCCCAAGGTCCTGGCCCATCTCTTAGAGGTTCTGGATATTTCCCCACCAGCGGAGGCCCCTCTGAAGAAGGGGGAATTCTTTGGGTTCTCTAAGCCCCGCTTGGAGTTCCCAAATCAGGATCATTTTGACAGCATGATTCTTAAAGAATTGGAGAAGCCGAGTTGGCTTCATGGTGTTCCTCAGGGATGGGATAGGAAGTATCCCTTTCCGGTTGACGCGGTGAAGCGCTGGGCTTCCCCTCCCGAGGTTGATGCGCCCATCTTAGGATTGTCCAACACCTCCGTTGTACATACTCCTGACGCCACTACCCTTAAGGTTGGCGAGGACAAGCGCATTGATCAGATGGCATGTCATGCCTTTGCCAGTGTGGGTTCAGCCTTGCGGTCTGTCTGTGCATCGGCAGTCGTGGCTGTGGCTACCAGGTCGGAGATCAGGGACATGTTAAATGGGTCCCAGCTCAACCCGGCCAGCGTTGAATTCACAGCCCTTAAGAGGTGTGAATTGTTTATGAATTTTGTTTTGTCAACTATGGACGACACTATTACCATGTGTAGTAGAACTTCGGCTCTGCTGGTGGCCATGCGCCGATCAGTCTGGCTACGCCAGTGGGCGGCTGACATTGCGGCCAAGAAATCACTTACAGCTCTGCCCTTCCTGGGTACGCGGCTGTTTGGAGCTAAATTGGATTCTGTGGCGAAAGATGTAAAGCTACCTCAGTGTAAGAAGCAGCGTCGCTCCTTTAGGGGGGCAAGCTCCTTCAATCCTTCCTTTTGCGGTGCCAGAGGGGGCAGAGGTCTTGCCTATTCTGGCTTCAGAGGCGGTTCCTGGAACAGAGGCAGAGGACGTGCCCGTCCAGCCTCTACCTGGGGTTCCAAGCCCAAGCCCGCTGCCAAGCCAGCTCAGCAATGAGGAGGCGCCCTCACCCCTACGGGTGGGGGGGCGGCTGCGGCTCTTCTTCCAGGTCTGGTCCCAGGAGGTCACAGACAAGTGGATTTTGGAAGTGGTATCATCCGGTTACAAACTGGAGTTCGAGTACCGGCCTCCTCCCAGATTTCTAAGGTCTTGAGTGCCCTCGGATCCCCGGGCTGCGCAGGGGTTCCTGTTGGCTGTGAGGAATCTCCTGGACATGGAGGTCATATGCCCAGTGCCTTTCTCAGAGAGAGGACGGGGCTACTATTCCAACTTCTTCACGGTTCCCAAAAAGGATGGTTCAATAAGACCCATTCTGGATTTGAAGCTTCTCAACAGGTTTATCAGAACCAAGAAGTTACACATGGAGTATCTGCGCTCAGCCATCAGTTCCCTTCGTCAAGGGGACTTCATGACGTCCATAGACATCAAGGATGCTTATCTCCATATACTGATCTTCCCAGCACACCAGAGATTTCTCAGGTTTGTGTTGGGAGATCAGCATTTTCAGTTTGTGGCTCTCCCGTTCGGGCTGACCTCGGCACCAGAGTGTTTACCAAGGTTCTGGCGGGCATAATGGCCCTGCTCAGAGCCCAGGGCATGCACATTGTGCCGTATCTGTACGACCTGCTCATTACAGCTTCTTCCCTATGCCAGGCGGGGCTGGACACCAGGATGGTGGTGACGGCGCTGGGAAAGTTCGAATGGGTGATCAACCACCCCAAATCTTCTCTCTCCCCATCACAGGAGATCTCTTTTCTGTGCATGATTCTGGATACCAGTCAGGCCAGAGTGTTCCTACCTCAGCCAAAGGTGCAGAGGGTTCAGGATCTGATTCGTATTCTCCTGACCAATCCTCAATGTCTCCCAGAGTTTGGCAGTCCCTTCAGTGGTGGCTGGAACCAAGCAATCTGATGAGGGACAGATCTTTTCTGGCCCCTTGTTGGGAGACTGTTACCACGGATGCCAGCCTGTCGGGCTGGGGAGGTTTCTGGAAGGATCATCAGTTCAAGGGGTTGTGGGGTCCTCAGGAGGCTCACACCCCCATCAATGTCTTGGAGCTCAGAGCTATCCGTTTGGTTCTGTCATGTCTGACACTTCACCTCCAGGGCTTACTTGTTCAGGTTCAATCAGACAATCGAACTGCGGTAGCTTACATCAATCACCAGCAGGAGTGCCCTCAGGGAAGTCTCTCTGATTCTAACATGGGCGGAGAGCAATGTTTCTTGCATCTCGGCAGTGTACATTCCGGGAGTGGAGAACACGGAGGCGGACTCCCTGAGCAGGGGGTTTTCTCACCGAGGGGAATGGTCTCTCAACCGCAGGGTATTTTGGGGCCCTGTGTCACAAGTGGGGGACTCCAGAGGTGGATCTCTTTGCCTCTCGGCACAATCACAAGCTTCCATCCTTTGTATCTCTGTCTGAGGATCCTCTGGCCCTGGCAGTGGATGCCTTGTCCTTGCCTGGAGGGATCTGGGGTTTCTGTACCTGTTTCCCCCTTTCTCCATGGTAGGCAAGGTAGTGCGCAAGCTGGCTCTAGAGCAATTCTGGTGGCCCCAAGGTGGCCAAGACAGGTTTGGTTCGCAGACGTCGTAAGATTGGCGGTAGATCAGTACAGGCTGCCCCTGTTTCCGGATCTGATCTCTCAGGGTCAACTACGTTACCCCAATTTACAAACGCTTGCTTTGACGGCGTGGCTGCTGAAACATTCATCCTGAGGGAGGAAGGTTTGTCTGGGGCGGTTATTCAGACCTTGATTAGAGCTAGGAAGTGGTCTTCCTCTAACATTTACTATAGGACTTGGCGGTCCTATATTGACTGGTGTGAGGCTAGGGCCTTACCTTGCAGGGTGTTTTCGATTCCTAGGATTTTGGAGTTTCTACAACACGGCCTGGATCTGGGGTTCCAGCTCAGTACTTTGAAGGGTCAGGTTTCTGCCCTGGCTGTCTTTTTTCAAAGGTCCTTTGCTTTGCATCATCTGGTCAAGACTTTTTTCCAAGGGGTCACTCATGTTCGGCCCCCTAGAAAGCCTTTGGTTCCCGTTTGGGACCTAAATTTGGTTCTTTCAGCCCTCCAGGGGCCTCCCTTTGAACCGATGCAGGATGTGACTCTTTCTGTGCTCACTCAAAAGGGTGCCTTTTTGGTGGCTATTACCTCTGTTTGGCATGTCTCTGAGTTAGCGGCTCTGTCTATTCAGGCCCCTTACTTTGAGAGACACCAGGACAAGGTGGTTTTTCGCTTTAAACCAGATTTCCTTCCTAAGGTGGTTTCTGCTTTCCATCTCAATCAGGATGTAGTTCTCCCTTCCTTGTGTCCTAAGCTTAGTAATGACAAGGAGAGGGTTTTGCACTCTTTGGATGTGGTGCGTTGTGTGAAGTACTATTTGGTTGCTGCTTCTCCTTTTCGTAAGATGGACGCCTTGTTCGTGGTGCCCTCCGGGCCCAGGAAAGGTTTGGCGTCCGCCAAGTCTACCATTAGTAAATGGATACGTCAGGCCGTTGTTGGGGCCTATTCCGCTAAGGGGAGGGTTCCTCCTTTTAAGATCACTGCTCATTCTACTCGTGCTGTTGGGGCTTCCTGGGCTTTTCAGCATCAGGCTTCTGTTGAACAAGTTTGTAAGGCTTTTTCCAAGTTTTATAAGGTTGATGTGCGGGTCTCAGCGGATGCTGTTTTTGGCCGCAAGGTTCTGCAAGCTGCAGTGGTTTAATTTGGTGCATTTTTTGCTGTATTTGGATCCCCACCCATGACGGACACTGCTATTTGATGTCCCATATGTCATGAATGGTGGAAGTGTGTGACATACTTGGAATAATACCATTTTGTGATTACTCACCTGTAAAATGGGTATTATAAGTATGTCGCACACCCCAGTTCAACCCGCCCTTTGGTATTCTGGATCCTTTATATGGTGAACCTTTTATTGTTAAGAATGTTTTATTGTCTCTTCCTGGTCCCCTTACTGCTGTCATATACTGGGGAATTGGTGGGAGGTCCCAGATATTTATGGACTGGGAGGGGCTTCTTTTTTTGCTTTCATCTCTGCAGAAGTTCGCCCTCTACTGGACCATAACCCATATGTCATGAATAGTGGAAGCGGGGTGTGTGACATACTTATAATACCCATTTTACAGGTGAGTAATCACAAAATGGTATTTTTAATTTTCACTGAAGCAGGGACAAAAGACACAATTAAAAACCATTAAAATACATACAACACAGACTTGACACCCAGAAATTGTTTGGGGCACTACAATTCGATAGAATCAATTCATTAAATACAAAAGATAATAAGAAAAGGCTAGACGGTCCCTCTTGATAGAGTCCCTCTTTTTATTCCTTCACAATTACCCAATACAGTGTAAACGAACCTAAACCCTGTGCAAAGGGAGCCATGTGCCATCAAGCTACAATGTTTCTCTCCTTCAAATACCTCTTAATAATTTCCCTCTTATGAATCCCTAATAAAGTGCATAATATACCAGTAATAAATCATGTGTAAAATAACAATGTGCAATCCTGCTAAACCTTATATGTTCTAAACATGATACCCCCAAAATAAAGTGCTTGTGCTAACTATCCCCACAATAATCCCACAGTAAAAGAGGACCCAGAGGGAACCCACCTGCCATCAACAACAGTATATTGATACAAGGTCCTAGAGGATTGGTAACCTTTAATCAATGAATTGATTCTATCGAATTGTAGTGCCCCAAACAATTTCTGTGTGTCAAGTCTGTGTTGTATGTATTTTAATGGTTTTTAATTGCGTCTTTTGAGCTTGCCTTATTCAAATAATAAAATGTATATTGCTTTAGAATATATATAGCGGTGCGGTGGTTTTTTGGTGTAGTTGTGTGGATGTTTGGGCTACCTCCACAGTTCTTTTCATATTGTATGGTTCCACCTACCACTGCACGCTAGATATTACCTGGGTGATATCGCTGCGGTTACTCAAGAAATTGCTTCACAGTGAAAAGATTAGGCTGCACAAGCTGGTGCGCTTGCTTTGAGCGCTGCCACCTGCTGGACATATGGCAAAATGATTAGCTGGTGATAGTTTAATGAAATAATAGTCTTTGTATCAATGCTTAGCATAAAGTTTAAAAGATTGTGAAGCATTGTGTGAGAAGCAGAGCCCCGGGCTAGAGCGGTGTCATCTCTCAGGGACAATTAGCTGATAAAAAAAAAACCCTAATTATCCTCACCGTCCGGAATATCCATCCTGGGCGAATGAAGGGAAACAGATTTGCCCATTTCAGTGTTGACTGATGATAATTCTGTGAGCGGCCATTGCAATAGCGGCCTGATTAGCTGATGAGCAGCGGCCATGGCTTCAATATCTTGTGTAATAGATATCAGACTCATAGAGGTAATTACATGAATGCACACGGCTCATCTCTTCTAGAACCATCCATCAGTGAGCCGCTAATGCTGCGCAGGAAACACTGCAGACTCCGCCCCCTCCCAGCGTGTTATACCATTTCTAGCCATCAGATCCATAGGGATTCCTGTATGGCTTACTGTGCAGGCCTCCCCAACCTGGTCACATGACTTGTAGAGTTCAAAGGGAATTCAGATTTGTGATTGCAGCCCCTCTGACTGATTTATTGAACCATTCCCTTTCCACTGGTGAGGTTCCAGATGATTGGAGAATGGCCAATGTCATACCAATCCATAAGAAGGGGAGGAGAGAAGAAGCCAGTAATTACAGGCCAGTTAGGGTAACATATATAGTGGTCAAATTAATGGAAACACTCCTAAAAAAACGGAGAATTTTCCATCTAAAAATTAACTACCAGTTGGAGCCAAAACAGTCCAGCGTTACTGAGAGCCGATCATGTCAGACCAAACGTATTGATTTCTTTGACAATGGCCTTGATTCACAAAAATTCTAATGGTAGTAAAAAATTAAATTCATGAAAAAAAAAGCCTGAGAATTTTACAGTCAGTGAATCACCAGATAGGAAGACAATGAAAGTCAATGGCACTTTTTACTACAGGTAAAAAGGGGTAAAAAGTTCAATACTTTTCTCAGGAGTAAAAAAGTGCCATTGACTTTCATTGTATTCTAAGTATGTTACACACCCCGCTTCAAGATATCCATAACATGTGGGTAATACCGACCTGAAGAGGGCGTTCCTGCAGAGATGATAGCAAAAAGAAAGCCCCTCCCTGATCCACAAACACCTGGGACCTCCCACCCATTACCCAGTTTTCCATCTCTGCAGACGGCGAGCAAGTCAGAAGATGATGGCTCCTCCTTGCACAGGGGGATTTCAGGTAGCCGGGATGACTCCCGGCCCACTATTCATTTATTTCCGTTTGGACCTTTTTTCCCCAGAACTCCATATGCCTCCCAGCCTCGGCTGAGGGTCCAGGCGAGGGTATATCGGCACCTTAGGTGCTCAGGAGCTATGCTCCACCGTGAGCCCCTATATGAGAGGGTAGGCGGTTACTCCGGGTTGGTGACCCCGGTTTGGGATGCCCTGTCCCTTAATTAACATTCAGTGGCCCTCCCAGGATCCCCTTTCCACAGGTGGGGTTGGGGAGTGTGGGTCCCTTCTTTATTTCTTCCCTAACATGTTCCTCTACTATTTACTATAGGACTTGGAGGTCCTATATTGACTGGTGTGAAAGTAGGTCTTTTTCTTGTCAGGAGTTCTCCATTTCCAGAATCCTGGAGTTTCTTCAACATGGTCTGGATCTGGGGCTTCAACTTAGTACCTTGAAGGGGCAGGTTTCTGCCCTGGCGGTGTTCTTTCAAAGGTTCTTTGCACTTCATCCCTTAGTCAAGACCTTTTTCCAAGGAGTTACGCATGTACGGCCTCCTAGGAAGCCCTTTGTTCCAGTTTGGGATTTGAACTTGGTTCTTTCTGCTCTTCAGGGTCCTCCGTTTGAGCCCTTGAATGAGATTGCTTTGTCTTCACTTACTCAAAAGGTGGCCTTTTTGGTGGCTATCACTTCGGTTAGGCGTGTTTCTGAGTTGGCAGCTTTATCCATTAAAGCTCCGTACTTCGAAAGGCATCAGGACAAGGTTGTCTTTCGTTTCAAGCCGGATTTTCTTCCTAAGGTGGTCTCTGCCTTTCATCTGAATCAGGACGTTGTTCTGCCTTCTCTAGAGGGTCGATTCAAAGAAACATGTAACAGCTTGGATTTGGGTGCCGATCATCCTATTTTTCCCGTCCGCTCGTGCGTTCGTATGAACTTGCGAGTGATTCAATAAGCAAATACGTTTCTATCCTAAAATATACGTCCGTTCGTATGTTATCTCCCGAACTTGCCTCAGTCAGTTGACAATCGTAAATTTCACGTTCATGTGCTCACTTGTTGCGGCGGCAGCCTGTTTTTTCTGCTGCTTCCATCGTCCACCTCTTCCAATTACTTGCGTTTGCCTCTGGTTTTCATTGGTTTTTGGCCTCTCGTGCGTTCGTATGTATATAAGATCTTGCGCATGCGCACTCTCATCCCGCACCCCATCCAAACCCCTTAGCGCTTGCATCCTTCTTCATTTCTCGGTCCCTAAAACTTACCTAAACCCCTTAGCGCTTGCATCCTTCTTCATTTCTCGGTCCCTAAAACTTACCTAAACCCCTTAGCGCTTGCATCCTTCTTCATTTCTCGGTCCCTAAAACTTACCTAAACCCCTTAGCGCTTGCATCCTTCTTCATTTCTCGGTCCCTAAAACTTACCTAAACCCCTTAGCGATTGCATCCTTCTTCATTTCTCGGTCCCTAAAACTTACCTAAACCCCTTAGCGCTTGCATCCTGCTTCATTTCTCGGTCCCTAAAACTTACCTAAACCCCTTAGCGCTTGCATCCTTCTTCATTTCTCGGTCCCTAAAACTTACCTAAACCCCTTAGCGCTTGCATCCTTCTTCATTTCTCGGTCCCTAAAACTTACCTAAACCCCTTAGCGCTTGCATCCTGCTTCATTTCTCGGTCCCTAAAACTTACCTAAACCCCTTAGCGCTTGCATCCTTCTTCATTTCTCGGTCCCTAAAACTTACCTAAACCCCTTAGCGCTTGCATCCTTCTTCATTTCTCGGTCCCTAAAACTTACCTAAACCCCTTAGCGCTTGCATCCTTCTTCATTTCTCGGTCCCTAAAACTTACCTAAACCCCTTAGCGCTTGCATCCTTCTTCATGTTGACGACCCTAAAACTTACCTAAACCCCTTAGCGCTTGCATCCTTCTTCATGTTGACGACCCTAAAACTTACCTAAACCCCTTAGCGCTTGCATCCTTCTTCATGTTGACGACCCTAAAACTTACCCAAACCACATAATGTACATATGTCTATATGTTTATAAGCGTGTTTTTTCTTGTTTGTGTAATTGGTTTTTGGTGCGCATATTAGAAAAGACACATTTATGAAGGCTTAAAATATAATTTATTTAAATTATTTTGTTTGGTTGGTTTATTTTTTAAAACATATTTTTTTTTTTTTTTTTTTGTTTTGTTGAAAACATAGTAACATTTTTTTTTTTTTTGATTAGAAACATATTAAAATTGTTTTTTTTTTTCTTTTTAAAACATAGTAAAATGTTTGGTGTTTTTTTATGTTTTTTAAAACATTTAAAATGTTTACCAATTACAAACTTGTAAAAACCATTTAACAAAAGTAGCCAGGACCAAGGGCACTAATCATCCTCGTCTTCTTCATCTGTTGGCCCCAACGTCGCCTGTATGGCCAGCAGCTCGGCCACCAACTCCTTGATTCTTTTTTTTTTTTCAGCCACGGTTTTTGGGATAATCCCTGTAAGCAATCGAGAAATAAACATAAATAGGAGTACCAGACCGGTTTGTATGCTGGAAATCGATTTGGGGTTAATCAAATAAATGTAAATGCATGACATATGTCATTCTTCCAAGGGATAAAGTTAATGCATTTCCCACAGGTAAGTATTTAAACTCCTTAAACCGGACCTTCAACATTATTTAATGAAAACCAATAACTAATCCCAAATGATTCTGCACCAGATCAAAGTACATTTTGGAGGTTTTTTGATTACAGCGCCGCCATCTGGACTCTGAAGCATAACACTTAATGAGGAGTGGAGAGTTGGATAAAGTACATGGGAGTAGGTTACAGTGGTGCGTTGGGAAGCCAGAGCATAGCTGGGTTGAGGGAAAGGTCATCACTCCCACAATGCATTGCAGCACCTTACTTTTTTAAATCTGTATCCCATGCTGCCTGTAAATATTGCGCATTCCATATTCCGCAATATTGGATGTTTTCAGGCTCCTAACATGCATTAGATGGCTGAAGGCTGTTTTTCAATGTTTCAAATCTGTAGGTACAGTGTGTTGGCTAATTATTAGCTATGTTCTTAATACAAGTTAGGGTCCGCTTTAAGCTAACGAAGTGGCCACATGAAAGTGTTAACTACACATTGGCTACGCCTTTAGTTATGTGTGTGTTATTAGCTAACCAAACATTAATATGAATAATGGCATGGAGACTTACGGAGTTGGTGGCCGACAGATGGCTGGTTGGGGCCAACAGGCTGCCCTTGGTCCTGGCTATGCTGTGAAGAAGTCCCTGGAGAAACATGTGACATTTGGTTAGTAGTTGTATAGAGTCACTATTCCAAACAGATCTGGCTCCCAGGCTGGCTGACATCACTCACCTTCGTCAGGATCTCCTTCCAGCATCTCTGCTGCCTCCTCCTCCACTATTTCACCCGCTCCCGAAGATTCTACAAATACATAATAAAGGAGAACTTAGTTTTTGGCCTGGCATGTATATCTTTGTGCCTATACATGAAGAGTGACATACCAGAGCCTTCCCCATGCCTGGCCGGGCATGACTCCACGCCCACGCGGTTGGGCCCCTCCTCTGTGGTAAGGTCCAGGGGCTGGTCTGAGGAGGCCACAGAGGAGGGGTAGGTCCGTCGCCCGGGAGATCCACCACCTTCACTCACAGATGCAGACTCATGCAGCACTGGTCGGCCTGTGCGCCTCCGGGTGCGGCGAATTCTGAAATCCATTTCCAACACTAGCAAAGAAAAGTCATTATAAATAAAGGTATAGCTTATACATTTCCTACATATCACATGCTATCGCTTGGTACTTACTTGGGAAATGGATCCCAAAAAACCTCCGCACCCGGGCCATGTGCAGACGTTTCAGGTCCGACCAATGCTGCATTATCTGGGTGTGAGTGAAGGTGGTGCTGGTGACACGGTGGATTTCCGTGATGATCTCCCGGGCGATGTCCCTTTTTTCGCACACATTGGGCGCGAAGTCATACCGGCGCTGAAGCATGATCTGAAAAACATAATGGACACAGAGCTTTTACTTTTACACACAGACCCATATGTGTTGCATCACAAGTTGAGAATTTCATGTCATTAACACACACATTTAGAGTGCCAGCCATTTTTGGGGAGTGCCTTAAAGCGGACGTTGACTGTGAATGAGAGTCTGGTCTTATGTTATATGTTTCACACACCATGTACATACAGATAATAGCCAACATTAAAAATCAGGCCACCTGCATCTATGGCATGTTAGGATGGTTTAAACATCCAAGATGTAGGCTTATGCTTAGGCTTTTGGCCCACGTGTGTGGCTTCCCGTTGTGTTTTGCGGGCTTAGGCAAACAGTGTTCCTCCAACATCCGCATCAAGGTCCGAGACAGGCCAGGTTTGCCAGCTAGCCCCGCTACATTTAGGCCATCATTGACTATTAGATTAAAATGCAGAGGCAGGCACTTACCAGCATGAGGATCTCTTCCTGTTGACGGGTGAAGATAGTGGGCGCCATCTTTATGCTTCTTCAAGGCAGCAGATAAGTGAAACCCCAGCGGTTTCCTGGTTCCGCTCGAACGTACGTCCGTACGAGCGCGTAGTCGTGCGCATAGGCGTCACACGCTGGGCTCATTATTTAAAGGTCCCTGCACCCAAAGCTCATTCTCTTTGAGCCTTTGTGGAAAATGGCACCAAAAAAGCCAGCATCCAAACGCGCCCAGCAAAGCCAGACCTCGGAGGGCCCAACCACCAGGTCCCAGCAAGGAAGGAAAAAACTCCGATCCAAGACGGCAAGTACTACCTCTGCCCCACCAAGGGACACTGGACCCTCCGTTAGCCAAAAAAGGGGCCCCAAGGCACGTGCCCCTGCGGCAAAAAAACAGGCCACAGCAGCACCCACCACCTCTGCCCCCAGAAGAGGCCGCCCAAGGGAGGGCACACCGCCCATGGGTTCAAGCAGGGCAGTTCGGCAACCCAGGCCCCGCAGCAGGGCCAGAACCCCATCCAGGGCCAGAAGCCCATCCCGGGCCAGAAGTCCGTCCAGGCACACAAGCAGGGCCAGAAGCCCAGAAAGGCGAGACAGGAGGCCCAGAACCCCAGCAAGGCCGCGCAGCAGGGCAACAACCCCAGCAAGGCCCCGAAGCAGGGCCAGAAGCCCCTACAGGCCCCGCAGCAGGGCCCGAACCCCAGAAAGGCCCAGAAGCAGGGCCAGAAGCCCCTACAGCCACACAAGCAGGGCCAGAAGCCCAGAAAGGCCCAGAAGCAGGGCCAGAAGCCCCTACAGCCACACAAGCAGGGCCAGAAGCCCAGAAATGCCCAGAAGCAGGGCCAGAAGTCCCTACAGCCACACAAGCAGGGCCAGAAGCCCAGAAAGGCCCAGAAGCAGGGCCAGAAGCCCCTACAGCCACACAAGCAGGGCCAGAAGCCCAGAAAGCCGAGAACGGAGGCCCAGAACCCCAGCAAGGCCCCAAAGCAGGGCCAGAAGCCCCTACAGGCCCCGCAGCAGGGCCCGAACCCCAGAAAGGGAAAGAAGCAGGGCCAGAAGCCAAGACAGGCCCCGCAGCAGGGCCAGAAGCCCACGACCTGGCACCAGCCGGGAACAGAGCCCCCGACCTGGCACCAGCCGGGAACATAGCCCCCCAAGAGGCCAAAGAATGGCCACCCTGACCACATCTACACCTGGAAGTTCGGTGGCCAGCCACGCAAGAACACCCAGTCCCTTGGCCAGTCCAGTCCAGTCATTGGGAAGCCAACAATCCGTCCATTCCCCTACCCAGCCCCAGGCCATAATGTCACCACATGTGTCTGCACACATGGAGGAGCAGCCAAGCCAACCATCTGGCCGCACATTGCGCCGCGGCCAGTTGAGTGGGAGATTCTCCCATGACCAAAATATGGCATTGGCTAGTGGCCTTACATTATACTATGACGAGCTCTATGGGAGCAAATCAAAACACACCACAAAGCAGCGCAAGATGGAATTGTTTGAAACCATCCTACGACAAGTAAATGCAGCGGGGGAAGAGAGGAAAGATGTGTCCCAAATTCAGAAGAAAATCTCGGATCTGAAATATGCTGTACGTCAAAAAGAAATTAAAAGGCATAATTACAGGTAAATAAATGATGTCTCCAAATATAAGGATTAGGATGTACTGTATGCACCTTTTCTGAGTACCAAACGATTTTCTCTTTTCAGCATGCAAACTGGAGGTGGCTTTCCTACCAAACTGGAGTTTACCCCTGCTGAGGAGATTGTGCTGGGCCTTCTCCATCCGGTCGCGGTCGGTGGACATGCTGGTCTAAGGGACACGGACTCACCGACCCGTACCCACGGTGAGTACTCTTAAATCTGCATGTTTGCCTGTTTGGTAAATAATCTAAAGTTCACTAGTACCAAGATGACGGGATGGCCCTATGGTTTGCCTTGCTTGGCCTCGCACTACTGTGCCTGTTTGTGTCCTGTTTTGGTCCCTGTGAACCACACATTTAGGACCACATCCATTATGTAAAAGATCAATTTCCCAAATTTATTGGTCAAGTAACGAAGTTTATCCTGAAAAGTGATATATTTTGACTCAATCACAAAACACACATCATTATGGATGGGTTGGCTATTTGTTGTGTGAGTTGTGTTTGAGGTAACAATTTAATTACCCACCCCCAAACATATCGGACCTAGAGCAGCGAGACTCAACTGGCGGCCCGGGGTACCAATGCGGACCTTGGCACCAGATTCCAGGACCCCTGGCCAGACAGCCCTGCACTCAGTTACTTCTGTGTTGACGTGCTCAGAGCTGCCCCCTTGATCGGCGATGTAGTGGTTGTTCTCCTGCCCAATGTCATGGCTCCCTGAAACATAGCATTGCAATATGAAGTACTGCACAGGAATTGGCATTGCAAGGTACACAGTAACTTGGTGCATCTTTCTCTTGGTCCAATCGTGTCCCGCTGCCCCAGCTCTGCCCCATCTGCCACAGTCCCCCCATGTGCCCCCCCCCCACATAAGCCCCATACATTTGTAACAGATTTGCTCCATCCATCCCATCACCATCAATTCGTGAACTCCCCCCTTTAGCCATCCAATCCATGTCCCCTCAGCTCTGCCCCATCCAGCCCAGCAAGGGCAAGCAGCCTTTATTAGTTTGCACTTGGCAATCTCCAGCCCCTCCACCAGTGTGTTTATTTCTAACTAGACACCCCCTGCGACAGCCCCATGGCCAGACATTCACCTCTCACCACATACCTTTAAATGGACCTTTACAAGAAGTGTTTGAGTACCCCTGACCTAGCGAATGGTAGTCAAAATCCAAATATTGGCGGTGCAAGTTGTACCCTGTTTCCCCGAAAATAAGACACTGTCTTATATTAATTTTTCCCTGGAAAAAGGCACTTGGCCTTATTTTCGGGGGATGTCTTGACAGAAGACAGGCAGCGTGCGTCTCCTCCACCTCCCTGGAGCTCCCCCCTTACGTGCCCCGTCATTACGCCCCCTAGTGGTTACAATACCAGGCTGCACAGAGCATCAGGCTGCTCAGCTGTGCTAGTTGAGTATGCCTGCTATAGCCTGTGAGAGTCTCACGGGACCCGCACGGCAGCTGCCGGGCGGCCTATGCAGGCCGTGTTTGCAGGCTGCTGGGCCTGTTTTAACGTAGGGGCCTGGAGCGGCAGCTCCGTCCGCCCCTACGTTAATCCGGGCCTGCTTACCGGTACCGCATTGTCTCGGTCCAGGTCTCGCTGGGGCTCACTCGGCGGCGCGGTCACAGGGAGCAGGCGGCGGCAGCTTTTCCTCAGGTTCACATGGGCTCTCTGACATCCCCCTGCGCACCGTCCCTCAGCAAATACCCGACCGAAGTCTCGCGTTGCTCCACAGCGCTGCAGCCAATCAGTGAGCTGCGAGGCGCCACCGCCCCAACGGTCTCTACGGTAGAAGCTCCGGATCCTTCTGCAACATTTCGTGGACGGAACTGTACCAACAGTGAGGCCCTATTTTCGGGGGAGGATTTATTTTCGGGTAGGAATTATTTTCGGGGCATGACTTATATAACGATATCCTCCGAAAGCAGGCACTAGGCCTTATTTTCGGAGGATGTCTTATTTTCGGGGAAACAGGGTATGCTGACTGGGTACACTTCCTGACTTAGAACTGAGGTCAGTTAGCAGTTTTCTCGAGCCATTGCACCTATCTAAACTTGCGTGTATTTTAACAAATGTCCCCATTGCTGTAGAGTTGCTTAATATTACAAATAGTGGTTTTTTTGATTAACTTCAAAAACAATGCTTAGGTGTGTGTTTACCTTGTTTGGTTTTCTCTTCTTCAGCCCAGCATGATCCCTCAGCAAGGGTAAACTCACCCCCCAGTTTGCTTATGCCTACCAGGTCCGTACAGCATAGGAGCCCAGATCCGAGATTTCCGGTAAGTTAATTTAGTACCATAAATACTACCAAGTGCT
The DNA here is from genome assembly GCA_027917425.1 of Gastrophryne carolinensis. Lineage (NCBI taxonomy): Eukaryota > Metazoa > Chordata > Amphibia > Anura > Microhylidae > Gastrophryne > Gastrophryne carolinensis. The sequence goes on along the minus strand of CM051235.1, from coordinate 15,949,876 downwards.
TATGCATGTGTTAAACTGATGGAATCCCAAATTTGGACGCCAACTTACCCTTTTTTTTTATATGTCCCTACAGACCCGCACAATCATGGAAGATATCATGGAAATGGAGGAAGCTGATGTCTCCCTGCAGGGCACGTCCGATGACCTCCCCCTGGGTCCCAATCTGGAACTGCTCCCTAATGTTTCTCTGGCCAATCCTCAGCAGCAGAGTGAATCTCCATCCATTGTGCATGCACATGGGGAGACTGACACAACAGTCCCCAGTGTTCACTCTGCTGCTGAGGATTTGCAAAGCAGGCCTGTTGCTGTTGAGGGGACGACACCACGCGGCAGGGCACGCCCAAGAGCCAGGGTAATTGTGCGGCGGACTCCATTACGCCGCCCCACAATTTCCCAGGGGAGGCAGAGTGCCCTGCTTCAATTATGGACCCAAGAAAGGGACTCTTATGAGGCACAGCTCGTTACAGAGCGTGAGGAAAGGCATGCCGACATGGTCACCATCAACCCGTCGTACCCTCAACAGCAACATGGTAACTGCAAGTAATGGCATCCAGTCAGCCATGGCTGAGATGACCAATATGCAGAGAAACATTGTGGAGCAGTTTCAAATTCACAATGCTGCCATGGCCCAGGCTAGGTCCCATCCACATGGACCTCCACCTGGACCTCCACCTGGGTATTATGGGCAGCCACCATATTAAGCCATGATTGTGTGGGACATCTTTTCTCTTACCCCCCACTGTATTTACTTGTCCTTTGAGGTTTCAAACAATCCATTTTGTGTTGCTCATGCAGGTTGTGTTTTGTATTTGCTCCCATATAGCTCCTTAGAGTAATGATTAAGGCCACTAGCCAATGCCATAGGTCTATGTGGAGTGTATCTGGCCACTTATGGCTTGAAATATGTATTTGGTTTGTGCTCCTCCTGTTTGCAGACATGTTTGTGTGACATTATGGCCATGCCCAAATATCCCTGGGCACAGGCAATATTAATGACTGGACTAGGCTGGCCTTTGGACTGGGTGTCCTTGTTTGGTTGTGCCACTCACTTCCAGGTGTAGATGTGTTTTTTTTTGGTTTGGTTATCTCATGCCTTTTTAACCACAGTTGTATGTGGAATGTTTTATGTTAAGCCAAATAACTATAATTATACAAAGTAAAACAAAATTTAAATTTACTATACTTGTGGCGTTTTTACTGGAAACACAGTTTAAATCAGCTTGGGCTAAACCAGATCCTTTTTGGTTTAAGAGGTGTAACAATGCAAATATCAAGCTAAATAAACAACATGAAATACATTAGGCAACAATTAAGGGAAAAATTTTTTTATTTAAGGTAATGCCACATTACGGCAAACCAACATATTGAACCAAAAGGCTAAGACAGACACACAGAATGTTGCAAAACGAAACTAAATTAACTAAAATGCTGCAATATCAAGTTTGCTCGAACTGATTGTCCAGACTCACTGGGTGGGCCAACATAATTTTCCACATCATCCTCTAGGGCTGTAGAGGGCAGACTATCCACATAACGTGGTACACGTTCGAGTATAGCAAAATTGTGCAAAACAGCACATGCCATGATGATGTCGATCACTTTTTTGGGATCATATTGCAGGGCGCCCCCAGTATGGTCCAAACAACGAAAACGGGTCTTCAACAGCCCAAAGGCCCTCTCCACAACAGCCCTGGTCTTGCGGTGCGCACGGTTGTACGCTTCCTGAGAGGCATCCTGGGGCCGCAGCACAGGCGTCATGAGCCAGGGGAGAAGTGGGTACCCGGAATCACCTTAACAAGACAATGAAATTTCATAAACATTAAAAAGGCAAGAGAACAAACACAAAGAATTTGACATATATCCAAATGATGTAAGGTAAAGGGCGTAAAAATACACCCAGGGCACATTTGCAAAATAACTATTGCCACTAATGGAGTACATAAATAAAAATGCCGCTTAAATATACAAAATAATTATAAAACATCTGCACGGGCAAGGGCAGGTATAATTTACCGATATTTTGGGTTTTCGGACATGTTACAATTAGGATGCTGCTGAGGGCCACTCAACATCTATCTAAAGAATACAATGTATGCAGTTTAAGTCCACTTTGACATTTAAAGACCAATACTACAAAAGGAACCTAAACTAACAGATACTTGGGGATCAACTCACAACCAATATATTTTGGGACATGGAACTAGGGCCACTCAACATTTATCTAAAGAATACAATGTATGCAGTTTAAGTCCACTTTGACATTTAAAGACCAATACTACAAAAGGAACCTAAACTAACAGATACTTGGGGATCAACTCACAACAAATATATTTTGGGACATGGAACTAGGGCCACTCAACATTTATCTAAAGAATACAATGTATGCAGTTTAAGTCCACTTTGACATTTAAAGACCAATACTACAAAAGGAACCTAAACTAACAGATACTTGGGGATCAACTCACAACCAATATATTTTGGGACATGGAACTTACAGACATCCTAACTAAAGGGAAAACATTCTGAAGGACAAAGTGAGGCAAGCATTTTGGTTGGGAGTTCCGAAAAGAAGACCCAACTAAAATGCAGTTTCAGGCTTATGTAAAGAATACCAAAACAGAAATATCCACAAATAACAGATTAGTCTGAAATGTAATACCAAATAAATAGGACACACTTACCAAGCAGCCATGCACCCGAAAATTCACCTGACTCAAATCTCCGAAACAACCCAGATCGTCTGAGTATATAGGAGTCGTGAGACGATCCGGGGTAGCCGGCAAGGACACTCAGAAAACGCATGTCCGGCCCAACCACGGCCTGGACATTAAGGGAGTGTCCCATTTTTCGATTCCTTAAGGGAAAAGCTTAAAAAAAGGGTAATTGATAATTGAAAAAAGGATCAAAAATTTAAAACATGCCTGCACTCTATTGGAAACTACTAATGAAAAGCCTAAATAAGGCATGTACACAAATGAGGCCCAAAAAAATATGCTGCCGCAAAGGAAAAAAGGTTACATTACACGTTGGGCAACATAATAAGCTAAAACAAAATATCAATACCTATATATATACTCGTCGGCTGCCCTAGGTACAAGTGCCACATGTGTGCAGTCAACAGCACCAATAACGTTGGGCATGTCGGCCACATTATAAAAACCAAGCTTAATGGCGTTTCTGGCTGCCATATCATCAGGAAAAAAAATATATTTTGGAGTTATGGCAGCCATGCCTTCCAAAAATTTAGATAGTGCGCGGCTCAGCGTAGGCTGGGACATCCCCACGGAGAGGGCACCCAGCCTCTGGAACGAGCCGTTCGCCAAAGATTGCAGGCAGCCAAGCATCTTGGTCATACCTGAAATTGCTTGCCCCTTCCTTGTGGTGCGGGCTAACCATGGCCGCAGCTCACTATATAATTTATGCAGGGAAGCGCGATTAAGCCTGGTCAGCTCGAACAGCTCAACATCATTCATGCTATCGATGTTCATGCGACGACGCAGGGGCAATCTGCTCTCAGACATCTGGATCAACTCAATGCCAAAAAGCATAAGCCCTTGATGTGCCACAAACTCGCTCCTCTCCATCCTACTCCCGAGGCCAAATAGCTGCCGGCAAACATTTCGTAAAGCAGCTCTTTAATGGGCTTCCAAACAATTAACAATCACCTCTCTGAATTGGTCGCAAGCCCATGTGAAGGACGTAAAAAATAGGATCTGACGCAAATAATACGATTTGGACGGGAAAAAGACACGAACTAACGCAAAATATACGATTCCCGTACGAAATGCGTATGTTCATATACGTCTATGCGCGAACGATCGTGCGAATACGAAATGGGCAAAAAAACTAGAAAAAATGACAAACACCCACCCAAACTTACGATTCTCGATCCGAAATCAATTAACTTTTGCTCTTTGAATCGAGGGGTATGTCCTAATCCCAGCAACGACAAGGAAAGAGCGCTGCATTCCTTGGATGTTGTTCGTGTTGTGAAATATTATCTGGTGGTTACGTCTTCCTTTCGTAAGACTGATGCTTTTTTTTTTGTGGTGCCCTTTGGGCCTAGGAAAGGTTTGGCTCCTGCCAAATCTTCCATTAGTAAATGGATTCGTCAGGCCATCATTGGGGCCTATTCTGCCAAGGGGAGGAGTCCCCCTTTTCGTGTTACTGCTCATTCTACTCGTGCGGTTGGAGCGTCCTGGGCTTTTCAGCACCAGGCCTCTGTTGAGCAAGTTTGTAAGGCCGCTACTTGGTCCTCTGTTCACACTTTTTCCAAGTTCTACAAGGTTGATGTTCGGGCCTCAGCGGATGCTGTTTTTGGCCGCAAAGTTCTGCAAGCTGTTGTGGTTTAAGTTGTACCTTGTTGCCTTGTTTTGGATCCCCGCCCTTTCATGGACACTGCTATTGGATGTCCCACATGTTATGGATATCTTGAAGCGGGGTGTGTGACATACTTAGAATAATACCATTTTGTGAAATACTCTGTAAAATGGGTATTATAAGTATGTCACACACCCCGCTTCACCCGCCCTTCTTGTATTCTGGATCCTCTATATTGTGAACTTTGCGTTGCTTTGGTTTATATTTGCCTCTTCCTGGTCCCTTACCTTACTGCTTCTTTATACTGGGTAATGAGTGGGAGGTCCCAGGTATTTATGGATCAGGGAGGGGCTTTCTTTTTTGCTATCATCTCTGCAGGAACGCCCTCTTCAGGTCGGTATTACCCACATGTTATGGATATCTTGAAGCGGGGTGTGTGACATACTTATAATACCCATTTTACAGGTGAATATTTCACAAAATGGTATTTTTTCTATCTGGTGATTCACTAACAGTGATTTTTTTCTCATGAATTGAATTTTTGAATACCATGAGAATCTTTTTCAACTCTTAGTGAATCAAGGCCAATGTCACTAAAGTGTTAGATGAATGTGGTGCTGTGGATATGTGGAATGTGGTGCTATCTGGATTTCAGCAAAGTCTTTGACACTGTACCACATGAAGGGCTCATAGATAAGTTATTGAAGGTAGGACTCAATCCCTGGATAGTTCAGGGATCGGTATCAGAGCGTTGTTGTAAATGGCGTGCAATCTGAACAAAGGCGAGTTACAAGTGGTGTGCCGCAAGGCTCTGTCCTGGGCCCCATTCTTTTTAATATATTTGTAAGTGACATAGGAGAAGGCTTGGTAGGAAAAGTTTGTCTGTTTACTGATGATACAAAGGTTAGTAATAGGGTGGATATTCCTGGAGGTGTCTGCAACATGGAAAATGATTTAGCTTTACTGGATAGATGGTCAAAACTGTGGAAACTAGAGTTTAATGTCTCTAAATGTAAAATCCTGCACTTGGGTAGAAGGAATCCCTGCTCTGAGCACCGTATGGGCAGCACTGTGTTATCCAGGACCTCGGAGGAGAGAGATTTAGGGGTACTGATTACTGATAGCTGCAAGATGATTGGACAGTGTAGCCAGGCAGTGGGAAAAGCAAGCAGGATGCTCGGCTGCATAGCTCGAGGCATCACCAGCAGGAAGAGGGAGGTTGTGATGCCGCTGTATAGAGCCCTGGTGAGGCCACAGCTAGAATACTGTGTGCAGTTCTGGAGACCTCCCCTGCAAAAAGACATTATTCAAATAGAACGGGTCCAAAGGCCGGCAACAAAAATGGTGGAAGGACTTAAACTTAAAACTTATCAGGAGAGACTTAAAGAACTTAAATTGTACAGTCTGGAGGAAAGAAGGGAGAGAGGGGACATGATGGAGACCTTTATATATGTGAAAGGATTGAATAAGGTTCAGGAGGGAAGTGTTTTTAAGAAGAAGCTTAATGATAGAACAAGGGGGCCAACCTGAAGCTAGTCGGGGGGAAGATCAGGAGCAATGTTAGAAAATATTATTTTACTGAAAGAGTAGTAGATGCTGGGAACAAACTTCCAGCAGAGGTTGAAAAATCGTCAGTCACTGAATTTAAACATGTCTGGGATAAGCCTCCATCTATCCTAAGATAAAGAGTACATACAGTATACACATAAGATACAGAGAACATACAGTATACACATAAGATAAAGAGAACATACAGTATATACATAAGATAAAGAGAACATACAGTATATACATAACATACAGAGAACATACAGTATATACATAAGATACAGAGAACATACAGTATACACATAAGATAAAGAGAACATACAGTATATACATAAGATACAGAGAACATACAGTATATACATAAGATACAGAGAACATACAGTATATACATAACATACAGAGAACATACAGTGTACACATAAGATAAAGAGAACATACAGTATATACATAAGATACAGAGAACATACAGTATATACATAAGATAAAGAGAACATACAGTATATACATAAGATAGAGAGAACATACAGTATATACATAACATACAGAGAACATACAGTATATACATAAGATACAGAGAACATACAGTATACACATAAGATAAAGAGAACATACAGTATATACATAAGATAAAGAGAACATACAGTATATACATAAGATACAGAGAACATACAGTATATACATAAGATACAGAGAACATACAGTATATACATAAGATACAGAGAACATACAGTGTACACATAAGATAAAGAGAACATACAGTATATACATAAGATACAGAGAACATACAGTATATACATAAGATAAAGAGAACATACAGTATACACATAACATACAGAGAACATACAGTATATACATAAGATACAGAGAACATACAGTATATACATAAGATAAAGAGAACATACAGTATATACATAAGATCCAGGAACATACAGTATATACATAATATACAGAGAACATACAGTATATACATAAGATAAAGAGAACATACAGTATATACATAACATACAGAGAACATACAGTATACACATAAGATACAGAGAACATACAGTATATACATAAGATACAGAGAACATACAGTATACACATAAGATACAGAGAACATACAGTATATACATAAGATAAAGAGAACATACAGTATATACATAACATACAGAGAACATACAGTATACACATAAGATACAGAGAACATACAGTATATACATAAGATAAAGAGAACATACAGTATATACATAAGATAAAGAGAACATACAGTATATACATAAGATACAGAGAACATACAGTATATACATAACATACAGAGAACATACAGTATACACATAAGATACAGAGAACATACAGTATACACATAAGATACAGAGAACATACAGTATACACATAAGATACAGAGAACATACAGTATATACATAAGATACAGAGAACATACAGTATATACATAAGATAAAGAGAACATACAGTATATACATAAGATAAAGAGAACATACAGTATATACATAAGATACAGAGAACATACAGTATACACATAAGATACAGAGAACATACAGTATATACATAAGATAAAGAGAACATACAGTATATACATAAGATAAAGAGAACATACAGTATACACATAAGATACAGATAACATACAGTATATACATAAGATACAGAGAACATACAGTATACACATAAGATACAGAGAACATACAGTATATACATAAGATAAAGAGAACATACAGTATATACATAGGGGCATACTAGATGGAGCGTATGCTCTCTTTCTGCCGTCACCCTTCTATGTTTCTAGTGTCTAAAAGAGAAGCCTGGACCAAACTACTTTTTTTTAGTTAAAGCAGAACAAAACCTGGAATTTTGACTATCCCAGGTTTTGTCACTTCCCTCCCCCCCCCCCCCCCCCGCCCCCCGGGCATCCTGATTTGTCTTTTTATTTCCATCTTTTTTTCTCCTTCCTTTTTTCTCCCTCCCTCCTATTCTTGCATCTTTTCTTTTTTTTCTTACTTTTTTCCCATCTCTTTTCCTTCTTTCTTTTTTCTTCTTCTGTTTTTCTGCCCTCTGGCCCTGACGCCCCCCCACCCTGCATCCCCCGCTCACCGCCTGCCACCACCTAATCAGATGCTCACTATCAGCTGCCACCTGCTTCACCGCTCACCGGCCGCCCCGATTTGCTGCTCAATGCTCATCACTTGCACCCCCCACACTGCCTATATGGGGAATGGCAGGGGGTGATGCCACACTGCCTTTATGGGGAATGGGAGGGGAATGCAACACTGCCTATATGGGGAATGGGAGGGGGAATGACACACTGCCTATATGGGGAATGGGAGGGGGGAATGCCACACTGCCTATATGGGGAATGGGAGGGGGGAATGCCACACTGCCTATATGGGGAATGGGAGGGGGGAATGCCACACTGCCTATATGGGGAATGGGAGGGGGGAATGCCACACTGCCTATATGGGGAATGGGAGGGGGGAATGCCACACTGCCTATATGGGGAATGAGAGGGGGGAATACCACACTGCTTATATGGGGAATGGGAGGGCGAAATGCCACACTGCCTATATGGGGAATGGGAGGGGGAAATGCCACACTGCCTATATGGGGAATGGGAGGGGGAATGCCACACTGCTTTTATGGGGAATGGGAGGGGGGTGCCACACTGCCTATATGGGGAATGGGAGGGGGAATGCCACACTGCTTATATGGGGAATGGGAGGGCGAAATGCCACACTGCCTATATGGGGAATGGGAGGGGGAATGCCACACTGCTTTTATGGGGAATGGGAGGGGGGTGCCACACTGCCTATGGAAATGGGAGGGGGGATGCCGCACTGCCTATATGGGGAATGGGAGGGGGGAATGCCACACTGCTTTTATGGGGAATGGGAGGGGGGAATGCCACACTGCCTATATGGGGAATGGGAGGGGGGAATGCCACACTGCTTTTATGGGGAATGGGAGGGGGGAATGCCACACTGCATATATGGGGAATGGGAGGGGGGAATGCCACACTGCCTATATGGGGAATGGGAGGGGGAATGTCACACTGCCTATATGGAGAATGGGAGGGGGGATCCCACACTGCTTATATATTGGAATGGGAGGGGAGAATGCCACACTGCCTATATGGAGAATGGGAGGGGGGAATGCCACATTGCTTATATGGGGAAAGGGAGGGGGATGCCACACTGCTTTTATGGGGAATGGGAGGGGGAGAATGCCACATTGCTTATATGGGGAATGGGAGGGGGGATGCCGCACTGCCTATATGGGGAATGGGAGGGGGGAATGCCACACTGCATATATGGGGAATGGGAGGGGGGAATGCCAGACTGTTTTTATGGTGAATGGGAGGGGGAGAATGCAACATTGCTTATATGGGGAATGGGAGGGGGGATGCCGCACTGCCTATATGGGGAATGGGAGGGGGGAATGCCACACTGCATATATGGGGAATGGGAGGGGGGAATGCCACACTGCCTATATGGGGAATGGGAGGGGGAATGTCACACTGCCTATATGGAGAATGGGAGGGGGGATCCCACACTGCTTATATATTGGAATGGGAGGGGAGAATGCCACACTGCCTATATGGGGAAAGGGAGGGGGGATGCCACACTGCTTTTATGGGGAATGGGAGGGGGAGAATGCCACATTGCTTATATGGGGAATGGGAGGGGGGAATGCCACAATACATATATGGAGAATAGGAGGGGGGTATGCCACACTGCTTATATGGGGAATGGGAGGGGGGAATGCCACATTGCTTATATGGGGAATGGGAGGGGGGAATGCCACACTGCCTATATGGGGAATGGGAGGGGGGAATGCCACACCGCCTATATGGGGAATGGGAGGGGGAATGCCACACTGCATATATGGGGAATGGGAGGGGGAATGCCACATTGCTTATATGGGGAATGGGAGGGGGGATGCCACACTGCCTATATGGGAAATGGGAGGGGGGAATGCTACACTGCCTATATGGGGAATGGGAGGGGAGAATGCCACATTGCTTTTATGGGGAATAGGAGGGGGGAATGCCACACTGCCTATATGGGGAATGGGAGGGGGGAATGCCACACTGCCTATATGGGAAATGGGAGGGGGGAATGCTACACTGCCTATATGGGGAATGGGAGGGGGAATGTCACACTGCCTATATGGGGAATGGGAGGGGGAATGTCACACTGCCTATATGGGGAATGGGAGGGGGAATGTCACACTGCCTATATGGAGAATGGGAGGGGGGAATGCCACACTGCCTATATGGAGAATGGGAGGGGGAATGCCACACTGCCTATATGGAGAATGGGAGGGGGGAATGCCACATTGCTTATATGGGGAAAGGGGGGGGGGGGTGCCACACTGCTTTTATGGGGAATGGGAGGGGGGGATTGCCACACTGCTTTTATGGGGAATGGGAGTGGGGAAAGCCACACTGCCTATATGGAGAATGGGAGGGGGGAATGCCACACTGCCTATATGGAGAATGGGAGGGGGGAATGCCACATTGCTTATATGGGGAAAGGGGGGGGGGGGTGCCACACTGCTTTTATGGGGAATGGGAGGGGGGGATTGCCACACTGCTTTTATGGGGAATGGGAGTGGGGAAAGCCACACTGCCTATGTGGGGAATGGGAGGGGGGAAAGCCACATTGCTTATATGGGAAATGGGAGGGGGGAATGCCACAATGCATATATGGGGAATAGGAGGGGGGTATGCTACACTGCTTATATGGGGAATGGGAGGGGGGAATGCCACAATGCATATATGGGGAATAGGAGGGGGGGATTGCCACACTGCTTATATGGGGAATGGGAGGGGGGGGGATGCCACATTGCTTATATGGGGAATGGGAGGGAGGGAAATGCCACACTGCTTATATGGGGAATGGGAGGGGGGGGATGCCACACTGCTTATATGGGGAATGGGAGGGGGGGGGGGGAATGCCACATTGCTTATATGGGGAATGGGAGGGGGGAGGAATGCCACATTGCTTATATGGGGAATGGGAGGGGGGGAATGCCACATTGCTTATATGGGGAATGGGAGGGGGGATGCCACACTATTTATATGGGGAATGGGTGGGTGGAATGCCACACTGCTTATATAGGGAATGGGAGGGGGAATGCCACACTGCCTATATGGGGAATGGGAGGGGGGGAATGCCACACTGCTTAAATTGGGAATGGGAGGGGGGAATGCCACAATGCTTATATGGGGAATGGGAGGGGGGGATGCCACACTGCCTATATGGAGAATGGGAGGGGGGAATGCCACAATGCCTATATGGAGAATGGGAGGGGGGAATGCCACATTGCTTATATGGGGAAAGGGGGGGGGGGGGTGCCACACTGCTTTTATGGGGAATGGGAGGGGGGGATTGCCACACTGCTTTTATGGGGAATGGGAGGGGGGAAAGCCACATTGCTTATATGGGGAATGGGAGGGGGGGAATGCCACATTACTTATATGGGGAATGGGAGGGGGGAATGCCACAATGCATATATGGGGAATAGGAGGGGGGTATGCTACACTGCTTATATGGGGAATGGGAGGGGGGAATGCCACAATGCATATATGGGGAATAGGAGAGGGGGATTGCCACACTGCTTATATGGGGAATGGGAGGGGGGGGAATGCCACATTGCTTATATGGGGAATGGGAGGGGGGAGGAATGCCACATTGCTTATATGGGGAATGGGAGGGGGGGGATGCCACACTGCTTATATGGGGAATGGGAGGGGGGGGGGGATGCCTCACTGCTTATATGGGGAATGGGAGGGGGGGGAATGCCACATTGCTTATATGGGGAATGGGAGGGGGGAGGAATGCCACATTGCTTATATGGGGAATGGGAGGGGGGGAATGCCACATTGCTTATATGGGGAATGGGAGGGGGGATGCCACACTATTTATATGGGGAATGGGTGGGTGGAATGCCACACTGCTTATATAGGGAATGGGAGGGGGGATGCCACACTGCCTATATGGGGAATGGGAGGGGGGGAATGCCACACTGCTTAAATTGGGAATGGGAGGGGGGAATGCCACAATGCTTATATGGGGAATGGGAGGGGGAATGCCACACTGCTTATATGGGGAATGGGAGGGGGGGGGGGAATGCCACATTGCTTTTATGGGGAATGGGAGGGGGGAATGCCACACCGCCTATATCCACACTACATATATGGAGAATGGGAGGGGGGAATGCCACATTGCTTATATGGGGAAAGGGGGGGGGGTGCCACACTGCTTTTATGGGGAATGGGAGGGGGGAAAGCCACACTGCCTATGTGGGGAATGGGAGGGGGGATGCCACATTGCTTATATGGGGAATGGGAGGGGGGGAATGCCACATTGCTTATATGGGGAATGGGAGGGGGGGAATGCCACATTGCTTATATGGGGAATGGGAGGGGGGAATGCCACAATGCATATATGGTTAATAGGAGGGGGGTATGCTACACTGCTTATATGGGGAATGGGAGGGGGGAATGCCACAATGCATATATGGGGAATAGGAGGGGGGGATTGCCACACTGCTTATATGGGGAATGGGAGGGGGGGGAATGCCACATTGCTTATATGGGGAATGGGAGGGAGGGAAATGCCACACTGCTTATATGGGGAATGGGAGGGGGGGAATGCCACATTGCTTATATGGGGAATGGGAGGGGGGGAATGCCACATTGCTTATATGGGGAATGGGAGGGGGGAGGAATGCCACATTGCTTATATGGGGAATGGGAGGGGGGGAATGCCACATTGCTTATATGGGGAATGGGAGGGGGAATGCCACACTATTTATATGGGGAATGGGAGGGGGGGAATGCCACATTGCTTATATGGGGAATGGGAGGGGGAATGCCACACTATTTATATGGGGAATGGGAGGGGGGGAATGCCACATTGCTTATATGGGGAATGGGAGGGGGAATGCCACACTATTTATATGGGGAATGGGTGGGTGGAATGCCACACTGCTTATATAGGGAATGGGAGGGGGGATGCCACACTGCCTATATGGGGAATGGGAGGGGGAATGCCACACTGCCTATATGGGGAATGGGAGGGGGGGATTCCACACTGCCTATATGGGGAATGGGAGGGGGGGAATGCCACACTGCTTAAATTGGGAATGGGAGGGGGGAATGCCACAATGCTTATATAGGGAATGGGAGGGGGGATGCCACATTGCTTATATGGGGAATGGGAGGGGGGAACGCCACACCGCCTATATGGGGAATGGGAGGGGGAATGCCACACTGCCTATATGGGGAATGGGAGGGGGTAATGCCACTCTGCTTATATGGGGAATGGGAGGGGGGGATGCCACACTGCCTATAGTAATGGGAGGGGGGAATTCCACACTGCTTTTCAAAATGAGATGGGAATGCCACACCCACCTATAGGGAATGGGACGGGGATGAATGCCCCACTGCTTATATGTCGAATGGGAGGGGGGATGCCACACTGCCTATAGGAAATGGGATGGGGATGAATGCTACACTGCCTATATGGGGAATGGGGGAGGGGGGAATGCCACACTGCCTGTAACTGGGGGAATTTGCACCTTGACTATCATTTGGTTCTTGTGGGGGTGGGGGTGTTGTTTTAGCACATTTGGTTCAGAATGTTTTTTCCTCATTTTCCTCCTTCAAAACCTAGGCGCATCTTATAGTGCAAACAATATGGTCTCTCTCTTTGTAGATCAAAGATAAATGGAACAGGACGCTGTCTAATAGATGGAAAACACTATAGCTATTTGATAGAATATTGGTTTCATAATGTAGCTTTATCTGATTTTATTCCTTTTTAGCTTGTACTTTACTATGCTATCTTTTTTATTTTTTATAAATGCACCAGAAAGCACTAAAGATGGAAAAGGATCCTTTTCTTACAAACTGTTTTGCGCCCTTTGGAACTCCGGGGACGCGGGACTCCTCCGAAGGCCGGTAAAACTTTTTCTTTATTTCATTCTTTTTTGTTTTGCTTATTTTTTTTTTTTTGATCCTGTGAAGTGAAATCAGTAATTTGGGAGCATAATGAAATTTTAATGCTGATCGATTCAGAAACATCTTCAAAGTCCTCGCGCTTCAAAACATTTTCATGTACATGAGAGAGAATAGCGGCAGCTATGAAGGCCGGCTGTGGCTCTAAAGGTGAAAAAGAGGAGCGTCTATTCTCTGCAACACAGAGATGGGTGTCGGGAGATAAGCCAGCAGAGAGCCCAGAACAGACAGGGTGATAAGGGGGAATCCTATTTGGAAATTTGTATTTTCAAGAACAAACCAAAAACAATTTTTGTTTTAAAGTGGACCAAAACCCAGGATTTTGACTATCCTGGGTTTTGGTTCTTTCCACCTTTCCCCCACTGTGTGAAACCCCCCAGATCGCACGAAGAAACTCACCTCTTCCCGCTTCTATGGCGCATGCGCGCCCGCTCGTCCACTCAGCGCGTTTGGAGCTGCTGACTTCACGCCATCTAAGACGGCATCTAAGGCAAGCGGCTCCGAGCTCGCTGGCGGCCGCATCACCCCAATTCCCTCTTACAGCCATTCACAAATGGCTGGCATGGGCATGCACCCTGCTAGAGGGATAGCAGGGATGTGGCAACGGCCCACACATGCGCCGTTGGACCGGGAAGCAAGGTAAGTGACTGGTGGGGTTTCACACAACGGGGCATCCCGATTTTGGATGCCCCGGGGGAAGGGAATCAATCGGCCCGGGAATCTTTTAGACTCTCGGGATGATCAAGCTGGGTTTTGGTCCACTTTAAGTAGAGGAGGGGACATTAAAACAAAACAAAACCCGGGATTTTCACTATTGTGGGTCTTGTTTTGTTCTCCAAAGGCATCCCAATGAGGGATACCCCAGTGTGACCTTTGACAGACCTTCTTACCTCTATTCCAAGTATGTCACACACCCCGCTTCCACTATTCATGACATATGGGTTATGGTCCAGTAGAGGGCGAACTTCTGCAGACATGAAAGCAAAAAAGAAGCCCCTCCCGGTCCATAAATACATGGGACCTCCCACACATTCCCCAGTTCCTTCTCTGCAGGACAGCGAGCAAGTCACAAGATGTCTGCTTCTCTTCCTTGCAGGTAAGCCGGGCTTACGCCCGGCCATTCTTTGCCCTATTTCTGCCCGGACCTTTATTCTTTAAGCCCATTATTAGCCTCCCAGCCTTGGCTGCAGGTCCGAGTGAGGGTAGGAATCACCTTAATAGGTGTTTAGGGAGCCATGCTCCCCGGTTAGACCCCATATAAAGGGGTAGGCGGAATCCGGGTTGGTGATCCCGGTTTGGGATGCCCTGTCCCTATTTGCATATATATATATATATATATATATATATATATATATATATATATCCCTTGCACCATACTGGTGCGGGATTATCCCCCTTCCGGGTCCCTCTGTTAACCCTCCAGTGGGGGGGCCGGCGGACTTTTCCTTTACTTTTGTTTCAGTGTGAATGTGTTGGTGTATGGCGCTTGGTGCTTCACTTTACTGGCTTGTCGCCGTTTTTTGCTGCTGCTGAGGGGAGCTTCTTCCCCTCAGGCTGCGGTGTTAAGGGGGCGGGGCCGGGCGCTACGCGCGTTGACTCGGCCCACCCCCCCCTTCTGTTGGAGCCAGTGGCGGAGCCCAGCCCACGGCTGGGAACCGCGCTGCTAGTTGAGAGTGTAGGGGGGCGGTGCCAGGCGCTGCACGCGATCCGCGCTGGCCCGCCCCTTCTTCTCCCTTTCTCGCTCTTCTGAGCTGATGAGCGGTGGCAGCCATTAGACAAGACACGTGAGTGCCCTCCCGGGCTCCCCCTTTTATGTACCTGAATTAGCCATGTGCCCTATTCTGTCAGGGGACAGCGCTAGTCCTTTGTCACTTTTTCCATTGATTTATGATGGTATATATAATATATATGTATGTGTATATATATATATATATAGGTGTGTGTGCATGTGCTTATGGCCACTCCTTTGTGTCTTTCAGGAGGACTCCCTGTGCCTTGCTTAAAAGGGGGTTCTCCCGGTCCTAGGGTCCCTAGCAGAAATTTGGGGTACTTATAAATCCTCCCACTTGGGACTTAAGGGGCATCCCGGGTTGCTTACTAGCGTAATTCCCTTGGGTCATTGCGACTACCTTAAAATCACCATATAGAGGCTCCACAGGATATCGGGCTCGGGCTTCCCTTGGGACAATCCCGGCTATGTGTGGGTTGTGGGGTATCCCTTAAGGGGGAGAATGTACTTATTTGCATACCTTGTGCGCAGCAGGCCATAACGCGGCAGTCGGGACCCCAGGCGTCTGGGCCAGTGCCGCCCGCCTCTCCTACCCCACCCCGCATCATCCGTACCCCAAGTGACACTGTCATTAGTGGGGAGTCGCACTCGGATGTATGTGCCAGGCTGGCCAACCTCGAGAAAATTATTTCTAGCTCAGTGGGCAGGAAGGCCCCTGCTAAGAAAAGGCATCTGTCACTGGCTACGCCGGTAATTGGTTTTGGTGATTATGACTCCCCTGATTGGGCTGATTATTCCCCGCTTGAAGAGGGGGAATTGTTTGAGGAATCTGAGACTGAGGAACTGCAGTTCTTTGATTCTGATGCCGGGCAGGCGCTGGGGGATGCTGTGGATACTCTCAGGGTCCTGACCCATCTATCAGAGGTTCTGGATATTTCCCCACCAGCGGAGGCCCCTCCGAAGAAGGGGGAATTCTTTGGGTTCTCTAAGCCCCGCTTGGAGTTTCCAAATCAGGATCATTTTGACAGCATGATTCTCCTGACGCCACTACCCTTAAGGATGGCGAGGACAAGAGCATTGATCAGATGGCATGTCATGCCTTTGCCAGTGTGGGTTCTGCCTTGCAGCCTGTCTGTGCATCGGCACTCGTGGCCGTGGCTACCAGGTCGGAGATCAGGGACATGTTAAATTGATCCCAGCTCAACCCGGACAGCGTTGAATTCACAACCCTTAATAGGTGTGAATTGTTCATGAATTTTGTTTTGTCGGCTATGGATGACACTATTACCATGTGTAGTAGAACTTCGGCCCTGTTGGTGGCCATGCGCCGATCAGTCTGGCTGCGCCATTGGGCGGCTGACATTGCGGCCAAGAAGTCACTTACAGCTTTGCCCTTTTTGGGAACGCGGCTGTTTGGAGACAAATTGGAGTCTGTGGTGAAGGTTGGGAAGCTACCTCAGTGTAAGAAGCTGCGTCGCTCCTTTCGGGGGGCAAGCTCCTTTAATCCTACCTTTCACGGTGCCAGAGGGGCAGAGGTCTTGCCTACTCTGGCTTTAGAGGTGATTCCTTGAACAAGGGTAGAGGACGTGCCCGTACAGCCTCTACCTGGGGTTCCAGGCCCAAGCGAGCTGCCAAGCCAGCTCAACAATGAGGAGGCGCCCTCACCCTTGCGGGTGGGGGGACGGCTGCGGCTCTTCTTCCAGGTCTGGGCCCAGGAGGTCACAGACAAGTGGATATTGGAAGAGGTCTCGTCGGGGTACAAACTGGAGTTCGAGTCCCGGCCTCCTCCCAGATTCCTAAGGTCTCGGGTGCCATCGGACCCTCGGGCGGCGCAGGGGCTCCTGTTGGCTGTAAAGAATCTCCTGGGCATGGCGGTCATATGCCCAGTGACTCTTTCAGAGAGAGGCCGGGGCTATTATTCCAACCTCTTCATGGTTCCCAAAAAGGATGGCTCCATAAGACCCATCCTGGATTTGAAGCTTCTCAACAGGTTCATCAGAACCAAGAAGTTCCGCATGGAGACTCTGCGTTCAGCCATCGGTTCCCTTCGTCAGGGGGATTTCATGACGTCCATAGACATCAAGGATGCTTACCTTCATGTACCAATTTTTCCAGCACACCAGAGATTTCTCAGGTTCGTGGTGGGAGATCAGCATTTTCAGTTTGTGGCCCTCCCGTTCGGGCTGACCTCGGCACCGAGGGTGTTTACCAAGGTTCTGGCGGGCATAATGGCCCTGCTCAGAGCCCAGGGCATTCGCATTGTGCCGTATTTGGACGACCTACTCATTACAGCCAGGCGGAGTTGGACACCAGGACGGTGGTGGCGACGTTGGAAAGGTTCAGATGGGTGGTCAACCACCCCAAGTCTTCGCTCTCCCCGTCAGGGGAGATCTCCTTTCTGGGCATGGATCTGGATACCAGTCAGCCAGAGTGTTCCTACCTCAGCCAAAGGTGCAGAGGGTTAAGGATCTGATACGTGTTCTCCTGACCAATCCTCGCCCTTCTATCAGGCTTGGGATGACTCTGGTGGGATTGATGGTGGCCTCCTTCGAGGCAGTCCCCTTTGCTCAGTTCCACATGAGGTTGTTCAACTTCATCTATTGCTGAAATGGGACAGATGTCCACAGTCCTTGGATCAGTCATTGCTGATGGTTCCCAGGGTTCGGCAGTCCCTTCAGTGGTGGCTGGAATCAAGCAATCTGATGAGGGGCAGATCGTTCCTGGCCCCTCGTTGGGAGACGGTTACCACGGATGCCACCCTGTCAGACTGGGGAGGCTTCTGGAAAGATCATCAGTTTCAGGGGTTGTGGGGTCCTCAGGAGGCTCACAACCCCATCAATGTCTTGGAGCTCAGAGCTATCCACTTGGTTCTGTCGCGTCTGACACTTCACCTACAGGGGTTACCAGTTCAGGTTCGATCAGACAATCGTACTGCTGTAGCTTACATCAATCACCAAGGAGGGACTCGCAGCAGGAGTGCCCTCAGGGAAGTCTCTCTGATTCTGACATGGGCGGAGAGCAATGTTCCTTGCATCTCGGCAGTGTACATTCCGGGAGTGGAGAACACGGAGGCGGACTGCCTGAGCAGGGGATTCTCTCCCTGAGGGGAATGGTTTCTCAACCACAGGGTATTTCGTGCCCTGTGTCACAAGTGGGAGACTCCGGAGGAGGATCTCTTTGCCTCTCGGCACAATCACAAGCTCCCAACCTTTGTATCTCTGTCTCAGGATCCTCTGGCCCTGGCAGTGGATGCCTTGTCCCTTGCCTGGAGGGATCTGGGGTTTCTGTACCTGTTTCCCCCCTTCTCCATGGTAGGCAAGGTAGTGCGCAAGCTGGCTCTAGAGGGGGCACCAGCAATTCTGGTGGCCCCAAGGTGGCCAAGACAGGTTTGGTTCGCAGACGTCGTAAGATTGTCGGTAGATCAGTACAGGCTGCCCCTTTTTCCTGGATCTGATCTCTCAGGGTCAACTAGGTTACCCCAATTTACAAACGCTTGCTTTGACGGCGTGGCTGCTGAAACCTTCATCCTGAGGGAGGAAGGTTTGTCTGAGGCGGTTATTCAAACCTTGATTAGAGCTAGGAAGAGGTCTTCCTCTACCATTTACTATAGGACTTGGCGGTCCTATATTGACTGGTGTGAGGCTAGGGCCTTACCTTGCAGGGTGTTTTCGATTCCTAGGATTTTGGAGTTTCTACAACACGGTCTGGATCTGGGGTTCCAGCTCAGTACTTTGAAGGGTCAGGTTTCTGCCCTGGCTGTCTTTTTTCAAAGGTCTTTTGCTTTGCATCATCTGGTCAAGACTTTTTTCCAAGGGGTCACTCATGTTCGGCCCCCTAGAAAGTCTTTGGTTCCCGTTTGGGACCTAAATTTGGTTCTCTCGGCCCTCCAGGGGCCTCCTTTTGAACCGATGCAGGATGTGGCTCTTTGTGTGCTCACTCAAAAGGTTGCCTTTTTGGTGGCTATTACCTCTGTTCGGCGTGTCTCTGAGTTGGTGTCTCTGTCTGTTCAGGCCCCTTACTTTGAGAGACACCAGGACAAGGTGGTTTTTCGTTTTAAACCAGATTTCCTTCCTAAGGGGGTTTCTGCTTTCCATCTAAATCAGGATGTAGTTCTCCCTTCCTTGTGTCCTAAGCCTAGCAATGACAAGGAGAGGGTTTTGCACTCTTTGGATGTGGTTTGTTGTGTGAAGTACTATTTGGTTGCTACTACTTCTTTTCCTAAGACGGACGCCTTGTTCGTGGTGCCTTCCGGGCCCAGAAAAGGTTTGGCGCCCGCCAAGTCTACCATTAGTAAATGGATACGCCAGGCCATTGTTGGGGCCTATTCTGCTAAGGGGAGGGTTCCTCCTTTTAAGATCACTGCTCATTCTACTCGTGCTGTTCGGGCCTCCTTTTGAACCGATGCAGGATGTGGCTCTTTGTGTGCTCACTCAAAAGGTTGCCTTTTTGGTGGCTATTACCTCTGTTCGGCGTGTCTCTGAGTTGGTGGCTCTGTCTGTTCAGGCCCCTTACTTTGAGAGACACCAGGACAAGGTGGTTTTTCGTTTTAAACCAGATTTCCTTCCTAAGGGGTTTTCTGCTTTCCATCTAAATCAGGATGTAGTTCTCCCTTCCTTGTGTCCTAAGCCTAGCAATGACAAGGAGAGGGTTTTGCACTCTTTGGATGTGGTTCGTTGTGTGAAGTTCTATTTGGTTGCTACTTCTTCTTTTCCTAAGACGGACGCCTTGTTCGTGGTGCCTTCCGGGCCCAGAAAAGGTTTGGCGCCCGCCAAGTCTACCATTAGTAAATGGATACGCCAGGCCATTGTTGGGGCCTATTCTGCTAAGGGGAGGGTTCCTCCTTTTAAGATCACTGCTCATTCTACTCGTGCTGTTGGGGCTTCCTGGGCCTTTCAGCACCAGGCTTCTGTTGAACAAGTTTGTAAGGCTGCTACTTGGTCCTCCGTTCATACTTTTTCAAAGTTTTATAAGGTTGATGTGCGGGCCTCAGCGGATGCTGTTTTTGTCCGCAAGGTTATGCAAGCAGCAGTGGTTTAAATTGGTGCATTTTTTGCTGTATTTGGATCCCACCTATGACGGACACTGCTATTGGATGTCCCATATGTCATGAATAGTGGAAGCGGGGTGTGTGACATACTTGGAATAATACCATTTTGTGATTACTCACCTGTAAAATGGGTATTATAAGTATGTCACACACCCCGCTTCATCCCGCCCTTTAGTATTCTGGATCCTTTATATGGTGAACCTTTTATTGTTAAGAATGTTTTATTAGTTCTTCCTGGTCCCCTTACTGCTGTCATATACTGGGGAATGTGTGGGAGGTCCCAGGTATTTATGGACCGGGAGGGGCTTCTTTTTTGCTTTCATCTCTGCAGAAGTTCTCCCTCTACTGGACCATAACCCATATGTCATGAATAGTGGAAGCGGGGTGTGTGACATACTTATAATACCCATTTTAAAGGTGAGTAATCACAAAATGGTATTTTTCTCATCTCACTGAGCATGTATGGACTCTCCTCCTATCAGATTTCTATGCAGTGCGTAGAAGGGGAAAGTGAATTGTGCGATCTGGAGGGGAGGGGTTCACACAGTTGGGGCATCCTAATTCATGATGCCCTATAAAGAGGTAGACCACCCCCCCCAAAAACAAAAATCTTATAGGAAATGGTGTTGCTCTTCTTTAGGCAGAATTTTGGCAAGATCCAGCCATATTTGTTTGCCTGTAATATTAAAGAAAAACTACCATAGCGCCTCTGTATGAAGGAGGTGCCACAGCCACAAGCTTGCGCAGCTGTGTCTGAGGGACCCCCAAGGTAAGTATCTCAGTCCTGGGAGCTGAGGGTGGCTTAGAAATCTTGCAGACTGTCTCTCTTAAAGTGGAGTGGAGATAAAGGGTGTCATGTGTTCTTTGTGTGTGTCATGCTGTTGAGGAAATCTAGCGGCTTCTTTGTTCCTTTTCGATCACCCAGGAAATAATTAAACATTGTTAAAACTGACATAAAGTCCAAAACGTGTCCATGAGTTATTGCGTTATTATAGAAATGGGCAACTCCCATCTGCAAATGTAATGATAATGATTGCTGCCATCTGCAAATTAAATAGTAAGGAAAAGGGGAACTCTGCTGTCACCAGCAAACAAATTAATAAAGGAAAGAAGGAACTCTGCTGCCCATAACTTAATAAGAAAAGGGGGGGGGGGGTTCTTCTGCCATCTGCACATAACCTAATAAAGAAAGGATGAACTCTGCTGCCATCTGCCCATGACGTAGTAGGAAAAGGAGGAACTCTCCTGCCATCTGCAAATGATAATACAGAACTCTTGTTTCTGTATTTTTTATTAGGTTTTCAACAATACAACAGGTGTGCGAGACATATAGTTAATGTAGCCATCCCGCGCAGGGGAGGTAGAAAACTGTCATCTGTGTTACACAAAATTGTACTTTGACCAGACATATATTTTGGCTATAAAATATTTGGGAAAAAGGTAGGGCAAGAGAAGTACAACATAGTTGGTGCAACCAATACAATTTGCAACATACCCTGATCTATTTTTGGGACGGTGGAGGCTGCAGAAACTTCCGGTGCCCACAACATGCACCATCGCCTACACACCTGTTATCTTGTAACCTTTAAGTTGGACGTGTTGAGGTGTGCCTTGGACCATCAAACATAGCCAAGCTCATAGACAGGGAGGGACCGTTGAGAACCTTTAGAACCAAAGTATTTCAAGAAAGGAAGAAAGAAAAGGGCCAAGTTCAGGGGATCAAGGTAGAAAAGGGGTACTAGAAGGGGGAGAGGCCAGGGGGGTTGTCATTCCTGCGTTCCACCAGCCATCACATGTGGTCATTACAACATCCGCAAGGGCTCCCCAGGCCATGCAAACCTTATCCAGGGCTCCCATATCGAGAATTTGTCGTGGGAGTCGGTCAGAATACTAGATAGTCTCTCGTTAATGAAAACCCATTCATCCTTGCCAACACCTCAGAGATTGGGGTAAATTGTTTTTTCCAAGCTTTAGCTATGGTCTGTCTGGCCGCTAGGAGTAGATATGCCAGAAGTCTGTGCTGTTTATTAGTGAGCTCCCGGGGCTTACAGTGCAGGAGAGCAACCCATGGATCCCTCCTCATGTTGGTTTGGAAATTCCATTGGCCATCCTGTACACCTGGCTCCAAAAGTGAGTCAACATAGGGTAGGTCCACCAAATATGCATGAAGTCCCCCTCCGCACTGCAGCCCCTAAAGCATGTCTTGGTCTGCCCCGGGAACATCCTACTCAGGCGGCCTGGCACCAGGTACCAGCGAAGCATTACCTTGTAAGCTGTTTCGACTGTCAGGATGTTTATGGAGCATTTTGAAATGCTAGACCATATCTCTGTCCAACCCCTCTCCCCCTGACAGGGGCCCAGGTCCCTCTCCCAGTTCCCCACATATCCATGTGATTCCGGCTTAGTTTCATTTAGCGCCAAATAGATTAGGGAAATTATTCCCCTTTGGAAGGGGTTGTTGTCACATAGTTCTTCGAAGGGGGTCCTAGCCCGAAAAGAGGGGCTCAGTTTTGTCAAGAGCAAAATCCAATGCCTTAATTGGATGTATGCGAAGTACTCTTGTGAGGGATATCATATTTTTCTTGTAGATCACGGAAGGACCTGAGGCCCCCCTCTGTGAGCAAATCTGATATTTTTATTTATACCCCGATCTTGCCACCATCTAAAGGCCATTCTGTTCTGCGCAACTGGGGGGAAGCTTGGGTTATCCCACATGTGTGTCAGAGGGGGGTGTAGTGGGACATCAGAGAGGTGGAGTATCTGACCGAATCCCACACAGCAAGTGAATGTTTCATTAAGGGGCTAGGCATTTTGGGCCTAAGTCTTGGGTCTGTCCAGAGCAAGCTGTCAATAGATACTGGTGCACAATTGGGAAGCTCAAGGAATATCCACATTGGGGGTTTGATGGCAGAGTGCATGGGTACCAGTTGGGCAATCTGTGATGCTTTGTAGTATTTGAATATATCAGGCACCCCCAGTCCCCCTTGTGCTCTGTGGGCTAGCATAGTGCGCTTGGAAACCCCTGGGCGCCCCCTGGAACATATGAATGCCAAAATCCTCCTCTGCATCACCCGTATATTAGGATTTTTGTTGGCAGTACTCTGAAAAAATACAGCATTTTTGGGAGTATTGTCATGTTGACCTCGTTGATGCGGCCTATTCAAGAGATTGGGTGTGACTTCCAGACCTCTAGTAGGCGAGTTAGAGATCTAAATAAAGGGGGATAGTTGGCCTCTTATAAGTCCGTATATTTGGCAGAAACCCCTAGATATGAGAGTGGCTCTGTTGTCCAGCCGAAGGGTAAAGTGGCCTTAATCTGGTCCACCATGTCCACCGGCAGAAACACATTCAAAGCCCTCGACTTCTCATTATTGATCATTAATCCCTATACTTGGGCAAACTGGTCTAGGATTTTGAACAAATTCGGGAGCGATGTGACCGGTTGGGTTATAGCGATCAGGGCATCGTCAGCAAAAAACATGGCTTTATGGTGGACTCCCGCTATCTGCAACCCCTTAATGTTAGGAGAGGTTAATATTGCTATACCCAACAGCTCCATGGCCAGGATAAAGAGGAGCGGGGATAGGGGACACCCTTGCTGGGTTCCCCTTGAGATATCAAATGTCCCTGAGGTGTAGCTCAGGTATCACACTCGTGCTGCAGGGGCCATGTAGAGAGCTCCCACCCACTCTAAAAACCCCATTTCCGGAGCACCCACAACAGATAATCCCAAGATAATAGGGTCGATTCAAAGAAACATGTAACAGCTTTGATTTTGGTGCCGATCATCCTATTTTTCCCGTACGCTCGTGCGTTCGTATGAACTTGCGAGTGATTCTATAAGCTAATCCGTTTCTATCCTAAAATGTACGTCCGTTCGTATGGCAGTTCGGGAATCAGACCTATGTCAGTTTCCATCCTGAATTTTCCGTTTCATTTCTCAGGTTGCAACATTGGTTTTGCCCTTTTTCCTTTTTTGTCTGGACGTAAATCCTTCTGATCTTGCGGCTGCGCACTACAAACTTACCTCATTAAAGTGCATTCTAAATATTTGGTCTTATTTTTCTTTATTTCATTCATTTTGTAGTAACCAACCATTAATGAATGCATTTGCATAAGTAAATCTTACTTTGTTTAATTTTTAGTTAACTTGCATTTTTTACTTGTGGATTTAATTTTAATATTTTGGCTTCAAATGGTACAACTTAAAATTTGGTGTGTGGTTACCCACACCCTCTACATACAGATTGCTCTCAAATATAAAAAAACACCCAGCAACTTCTGCATGTTATGAGTCTAGAAACAGCCAAGATGGCGGCTCAGGTATTCTCGGGCAGCCTGCAAACAGAAAGGGCCTTGTGACTGTGTTGCTCTGCATTCTTTGATTTCTGACCTTTCCGTGCCCCCAGCTCTGCTGTGTCTGTGCAAAATACAGCAGTAACCCACATCCTGCACTTTATCCCGCTCTCCTCTCCTCAGTAAGTGTGATGCATCTGACCAAAGATGTGCTTAAATAATTAAACAAAGCAAAGGTAAACAACTACTCCAATAAATGCAATCTAAAAATATTATTCTAGGACATCAATTTAAAAATAAATAACAAAGGACATAAGTTTCTTTAATTAACGCAAATATATTGCAAAATAAAGGTTTACATGCAAAGGACTAATTAAGGTCCACATTAAAATGCTTTTATAAGGCATACATGAAATGTATTGAATCAGGTATGCATTGCCATACAATTTATGGCCTCGGCCATGCTGATACATGCAGTTCATTGGAGCTCAAGACGCGCAGACTCCTCCACATAGCCAAAAAACCTGTTCCAGAACAGCAATCCGACTGCTAAAAGGTGTCGGCTGTGGCTTTCTTTTAAAACGTATTTAGAGGTTTGAAAACTGTTCTCTGAATCACACCTAAACACATTCGATTATCCTAAGTTTTACGTTTTGATCCTAAGTTTTAGGATTTGATCCTAAGTTTTACGTTTTGATCCTAAAATTTAGGAACGAACTTGCGATGATCGTAAGAGCATATACGCATTCGTACGTAGGCTCGTGCGAGTCGGAAATGGCCAAAAAAACAGGAAAAAATGACTAACACCCACCCAAACTTACGATTCTCAATCCGAAATCAATTAACTTTTGCTCTTTGAATCGAGGGGAATGAGTCGAAGGCTTTCTGTATATCTAGTGAGAGTAGGAAGGCCGGGATACCCCTAGAGTGGGCATGGTGAATCAAATGGGCAACCCTCCTGATGTCCCCGGCTTGCCGGGATGGAACAAACCCCACTTGGTCCCATGTATGAGGTCTGCCACAAATGTGTTCAGCCTAGCTGCCAGGACCTTGGCCAATAACTTCACGTCAATATTAATCAGGGATATTGGCCTATAATTTGGAATGAGCAGACTGTCTTTATCCGGCTTAGGAATCATGCAGATATCCGCCAGTAGCGAGCTGGGACTGAGCGAGGTTTCTGCACATAGGGCATTAAAGAGGTTCGATAAGTGCAGTGCCAAGATGGGGGCAAACTTTTTATAATACAGACCACTAAACCCATCCGGACCTGGGGTCTTGGAGGTCTTCAAAGACTTAATGGCGAGAAGAACTTTGTTAGATGTAACGGGTGCCTCCATCCTATCTACGTATTGCTGCTCAATGTTGGGTAGTTCAATGTGCTCAAAGAATTCCTCTAGCTTGGCCGTATTCGTGTTTACTGGGGCTGAATAAAGGGCCGACAGGAAACCCCCAAAGGCCGAAACAATTTTATTAGGGTCTGCCGTGACTGCTCCCGAATGCTGCCCATGACTTAATAAGAAAAGGGGGAACTCTGCCGCCATCTGCTTATAACCTAATAAAAAAAGGTGCAACTCTGCTGCCATCTGCCCATGACATAATAAGGAAAGGAGGGACTCTTCTGCCATCTGCAAATTAAATTATAGGGAAAAGGTGGAACTCTGCTGCCATCTGCAAATGAATTAATAAGGAAAGGAGGAACTCTGCTGCCCATGACTTAATAAGAAAAGGGCGAGCTCTTCTGCCAACTGCACATGACTTAACAAGAAAGGGGGAACTCTGCTGCTATCTGCCCATGACGTAATAAGGAAAGGAGTAACTTTGCTGCCATCTGCAAATGATAAGGGAAGGAGTAACTCTGCTGCCATCTGCAAATGAATTAATAAGTAAAAGAGGAACTCTACTGCCCATGACTTAATAAGAAAAGGGCAAGCTCTTCTGCCAACTGCACATGACTTAATAAGAAAGGGGGAACTCTGCTGCCATCTGCACATAACCTAATACAGAAGGGTGGAACTCTGCTGCCATCTGCCCATGACGTAATAAGGAAAGGAGTAACTTTGCTGCCATCTGCAAATGAATTAATAAGTAAAAGAGGAACTCTGCTGCCCATGACTTAATAAGAAAAGGGCGAGCTCTTCTGCCAACTGCACATGACTTAATAAGAAAGGGGGAACTCTGCTGCCATCTGCAAATTAAATTATAGGGAAAAAGAGAACTCTGCTGCCATTTGCACATAAAGAAATAAGGAAAAGGGGAACTCTGCTGACATCTGTACATGAATAAATAAGGAAAAGGGGAACTCTGCTGATATCTACACATGAATAAATAAGGAAAAGGGGAACTCTGCTTTCATTTGCACATGAATTAGTGGTAATCATTGGAGTTCTGCCACAAGTGTGATGTGCAGTTTATCAGCAGTGGGAAACAATAGCTTGTGCTGTCTTTCTCATTTCCGATCTGTAGAGTTAGCAGTAAGTAAAGCCTTGTGGAGGAGAGCCCCCCCCCCCTCATTCTCTCTTGTCATTTTAATCCTTTAAACCAGCAGGATTGTTGCAGTGCATTTTGTGCGGCGGAAATCCTTCTTTTAAAAAAATGTGAGAGCACAGGGGCGATCAATAGGTTTTGACAGTTCCTCCCGGAGCCGTATTCCCGCCGCAGAGAGCGATCGGGCCGCTTCAGAAAAGCCGCTTCAGACAGCTCTATCTCACGGCTGACACATCTCCCCCACCCCGGCCCAACATCGATCCAATCATTATTCTAACTTTGCTCCATGTAAACAATCCCCCGCTACGGAATAAAACTTTCTACAAATGGGGCCAGGGTATCAAAGTGCTGATCATCTGTCTGTGGCAGATGATGGAGCAGATGAATTGGGATTGAAAAAGGGACAGTCCCAACGCCGCCGTAAAAGTTAACAGAACTCTCACAAAATATTAACCAGTAATTAGTAATATCTATCTATCTATCTATCTATCTATCTATCTCATATCTATCTATCTATCTATCTATCTATCTATCTATCTATCTATTCCATGTCTATCTATCTATTTATCATCTATCTATCTATCTATCTATCTATCTATCTATCTATCTTTCTATCTATCTATACAATAAAGGGTGTGGGTGTTGTGTTATAGGGGCAGGATTGGGTGTACAATGATCCAGTGATGGTAGGAGTTGGAGACATATAAAGGGCAGTAAGGAGTTGGGGCGCGATTAGGGGGCAGTATAGGGGTATGAAATCCATTGATTCTAATTGTCCTTTTAGTTTGTGGCAGACCTATAGGGGACAGTCCATGGTCTCTTATGTTCCTCTCAGTTGGTGGCAGGTGGTATCTATCTATCTATCTCCTATCTATCTATCTATCTATCTATCTATCTATCTATCTATCTATTTCATATCTCTCTGTCTTTATTTCTATTTATTTATCTGGTGGGGGGTTAAGGTGCGAAAGGGGTGGATGCATGGTTAAAAGGGTGGGAGAGGTATAATTGTCCAGTGTCTTGTGTTCTTCTGAGGTGGTGGCCGGTGGAATCATATAGGGAGCAGTAAAGAGTTGGGGCAGGATTATGGGGCAGTATGGGTGTATAACAGTCCATGGAGAATTATTGTCCTCTCAGGTGATGGCAGGTGGAAACATGTAGGGGGCAGTAAGATTAAATATATAGGGGATAGATAATAATAGATAATAAATTACAGATGACAAATAGATGGAATAAATATATATTCAGTTTCTGAAATTTCACTTTGGAGAAAGTAGCCCAGTAGTGGGAAATACTTTTCTCATGGTGGCAGTGAGGCAGAAAAGGTCCGTTGGCTCTAGCAGTTGATTGGTGTGCCCGATGGTCCTGGAATGAGTTGAAAGATATCTTCAGTGGAAGGGCTGGGAGAGCCCGGGAGAGAAGCGTCAGAATTTCTGCACTAAGTGATCCCTTTGGGCTCATTATCTGTTGGGGTCTTTTTGTTTTATTCCGTGTTTGTGCCGAGCTGCTTTGTTCCGTCTCACGGACACACTCATTTGAAGGCTGGAGCGGACCTCGCCAGGGCCCACTGTGGAGGCACTTAACCTGAATGGCTATCACTGCGTAAGGCGCTGTGCTAATTAAAGGAAGCCGGCTCCCTCTAATTTATCCTCATTATGGGTTAAATTGCTTTGTAGATGGGAAAGCGCTTACTGTCTACGGATACATCACCAGGAACAGGAGAGTAGCTGGGAACGCTGGCTGCTGACTTATGACAGCAAGGATACCGGCTATTACTGAACAGCAGTGGGAGGTCTAAGGCGGGGTTAAAAAAAAATTATAACCTGTTCTTATTTTTTATTAGGGAACGATCAGACATTCTCACTAAAGTACATGTTCATAGTGACTATAAACATGTAGGAGGATAGATTAACTTTCAATACATGTTACTATAAGGATATAGAGAAGAGTACAGGAGAGCCTAACTGGTTCTCAACGGTGGAGGGCAATTGTGAGTGGTTGTGAGGAGAAGAGGAGGACCAGAAGGTAGCTACAGAGGACCAAGTGAAGGCTTTTGAAGGAAGTGGAGAAGATCGTCAATGACCAAAAAGGCAGCATCAAAGACCAGACCAGAAGGTAGTAGGTGGTGAAGACTGGTGAAGCCCAGAAAGGCTGAGGAAGACCAAGTGAAGGCAAGAGAGGAGGCAGAGAAGACCAAAAGGCAGCATCAGAAGGCAGCAGCAAAGGACCATGAGAAGAAGTGGAGTAGGACCAGAAGGTAGCTGCAGATGACCAAGTGATGGCAGGGGAGGAGGTTGAGAAGTCCAGAAGGCAGCATCAGAAGACCACAAGGCAGCAGTGGAGGACCAGGAGGAGAGGAGGAGGTGGTGAGGACTGGTAAAGACCAGAAGGTAGCTGCAAAGGTCCCAGAGCAAATGAAGGTTGAGAGGACCATCAATGACCAGAAGGCAGCATCAAAGACTAGATGTGAGGAGTGTGACGATTGCACGGGTTGATCAGACCTATTGATCGTTCATCTGATCAGACCGGCCAATCGTACACCACGTGTGTCACCGCAATTCCTCAATTGGCACCACACATGGCTATAAACTGCTGCCACCAGAGCACAAACAGTGCTCAACTCCCGGGCGGGGGCGATCGAGCGTCCTAGGCAAGTAAGGTAGCCAGGCTCTTCAGAAATAGCGTGAGCTTTTTAGATCCTTAATTAGAAGCATAAGAGTCCCTCTGCTGTATTTTTAGAATTTATTTAAACAAACAGAAAAACACAAAAACAACAAGAAACACGATGCAAGGTGATAAAAACAGAATTAACTATAAAACGCGGTAAATAACATAAATAACAAGTGATATAAAAAAAATGGCAAAATACTTAGTTGTCTGTCTGGGCTTGTGGTCCGATCAAATAAAGTTCTTACACGCTTTCTGGTCTTATTCTGCTTGGATGTTAAAAGCCTGCGTGTGTCACTCTTGATGGTCAGATCGAGTGTTAGAGTTCTCCTCTCCCCATTCTGCAGCTCGCCTTATTCCCTCTAACCAGGGATCCGTTTCTGACCCCTCCTATGGGCAGAGTGATTGGAGACACCCACTGTCTGATTGGTTCATATGGGATTCTCCATCTTTGGGTACCTGAAAGCTGGTCCACATGACATCCCCCATCTTATCCTGAGATTCCACAGGGAAGGGGGATGAGGAGAACATTCCATGGAAGGGGGCAGGATATGGACCTTGTATCTGCTCTCCATGGCTGGTTGATTCTGATAACACTTTGTTTATGCTTTGCAGTTTTATGAGGGGAGATAGTCATTCAATGCGACCCTGTGTGCATGCAGGGGGAGTTTTATGGCAAGCAGGGGGGGAAGTTATGCAGAGCAGAGGGGTCAGCCAAGGTATATATATATATATATATATATATATATATATACATATATATATATATATATATATATATATATATATATATACATATATATATATATATATATATATATATATTACACCAACCTACACACATAGAGAAATTAACTACACCTAGGATGTTCTGTCACAAGGAGGACTGGAGAAGGGAGCAAGAACTGTTAAGGACCAGAAGGTAACTGCAAAGGCCCAAGTGATGGCGGGGAGGAAGCAGAGAAGTACAGAAGGCAGCATCAGAAGACCACAAGGCAGCAGTGGAGGACCAGTCATGGGGAGGAGTGGAGGAGGTGGCTAGGACTGTAAGGACCAGAAGGTAGCTGAAAAGGTCCAAGAGAAAACTGAGGTTGAGAGGACAGGCAATGAACAGAAGGCAGCTTAAGAGGACAAGTGGTGATATATTGGACTTGGAAATTCCAATCTTTTATTTAAATGCTGTGGAATTGCATTAGTTTCGTTTTTCTTTTGATGCATCCAGTGAAAAATCCTTCAAAATAAAATGAATAGGCATTATCATGGGAATCAGCAGAAGACCTTTCAACAGCAAGAGAGGAGATGGTTGTACCTTTCTGGAGACCAGGCCGATGAAACTCAGCAGAGGGGAGGGCCGGAGGGTCAAGTGTGAGCGTGATGCAGTAATAGGAACACCATACAGGAACTGAGGGAGAAATAGAAAGCAACAGTGAATTAAAGATGACTGTAATTGAGGTAAGCGAGTAACAGGTAGAATGCTCACCATACACTGGTTTCAGCATGGGGAATTTGCCTACAAATCTGCCTTTTGCTGGAGCCTTCAGCAAGTTGGACTGCACTGCAGAAAAGTCAGGGTCCCACTTTTTTTAGAGCCAGAGAAAGCCATAATCCAGTGCCAAAGTTCAGAGAGCCAAAACAGGTAGACATCAAAATTGGGGGTTGCGAGCCAGAGAGAGGGTCATAATCCAAGAATGAGAGTCAGACCCGGAGCGGGTTGTAATCCAAAGCTAGAAGTAAGCTGAATGTCAAACCAGGAAGTCACACATGGACAGAGGCAAGCGTCACTTGCAGGCAACATCCTAGTGCTGCAGGCCCCATTTTAAAGGGCCTCAGGCATCCAGGAAGTGCTTGCAGTGCATGCACAAAACGCACACAGGGTCAGGGACCTCCCGAGCATGCAAAGACCAGTGTTCCAATCACCTACATAACACACACACCCCTGGACACGCACAGCCTGAACGGAGACACTCGAGGGACGCGACCAAGTGCGCGGACACTTGCGTGAGCATGAGTAGGACCAGGTGTTCTATTGTGACAGGATGGTCCTGATGGAGGGAGCGTGGATGTTTCTTGCGGGTTCCCAAGAATTTCACCATAACCTGACCATTTCACAAGATATTGTAACCCTTGACCAAATCTTCTTGAGTCAAGAATCTCCTCCACCTCATACTCTGGCATGCCTTCAACTTCAACAGGCTTCGGGGCTGGAGAACTGGATTCAGGAGAAGACTTCAACAAGGATGAGTGGAACACAGGGTGAATCCTGTAAGAACGGGGTAACTGTAGCTCAAACGCCACATCATTGATTTTCCTCTTGATTTGGAAAGGCCCAATGAACCTAGGCCCAAGCTTCCGGGAAGCCCTTCCTAACTTTAGACTGGCAGAGGACAAAGGATGGGTCAGGGATTTTAGAGAGATCTGCAGCTCGCTCATACCTTTCCTGGGCTTTTCTCAGTGTTCTGAGCTGGAGAACTGGAAACAGGGATGAGTGGAACACAGGGTGGATACTGTAAGAACAGGGTAATCATAGATCAAACGCCACATCATTAATTTTCCTCTTGATTTGGAAAGGCCCAAGCTTCCGAAAAGCCCTTCCTAATTTTAGACTGGCAGAAGAACGCTGCCTCCAGTCATCAATTGCAAAGGATGGGTCAGGGTTTCTTGAGACATCTGTAGCTGTCTTATACATTTCTTGGGCTTTCTAAATGTTCTCTTTAAGTTGCTGGTTTAATTGAGACCGACAGGGAAATTGGGCATTACCACGGGGTGGTACCCATAGCTGGCAAAAAATGGAGAAAAGTTTGTTATAAACAGAATTATTAAAGGCAAACCCTGTGAGTGACGGAAGCGAGTTCCAGTTATCTTGATGGACGGATGAATCCCTTTTGCAGTCTCTCTTCCATATTTTCCTTCAGTAACTTTATTCTGGCTCAGACAACTGAAAAAGGAGACCAAAGAGAATTGCTGCACCGGGCAGTAAATCAATGGGACGGTCATATTCCCGATGTGGTGGTAAAGTGTCTGCTCCCTTCTCATCAGCCACATATTGAAACTCAGTATAGCTTTCTGGTAGTGAAGTCTTAAAAGCGATGGCACAGATAAAATCAGATCAAAATAGATGGGGCCTGAGCTCATGTGTGACCCATCTGCCATGATGACAGCAAGAGGAGTTGACTTAGGTTGGATAGTGTGAAAAGCAAAGTGAATGGTCCGCACTCCTCTTCTCATAAAACTTCACTTTTAACTATGCGTTCAAAATCATCTCCATAGTGTATCAAAAGCCAATAAAATCAGTAGTAAGCAAAGTCGCCTATACTGTATATATGACTTTCCAGGACTTTGATTACTACTGATTTTATTGGCTTTTGATACACTATGGAGATGATTTTAAACGCATAATTAAAAGTGAAGTTTTATGAGAAGAGGAGTGCGGACTATTTGCTTTGCTTTTCATGCTATTTAGTAGGTTTGAGACTACCCACGGCCGTGCACACTCGGGATTAGGTGGTGAGCGGACATTCCCTATATTGTCCCTTAGGTTGGATGGGGGTCTTATGTTTAGCTGTGAATCTAGAGTCCATAAAACAGCTGCAAGACCCTGAGTCAATAATGGCCGCAAGTCCAATCTTTCTGTTGGGCAGCTGAAACAGAAGTGCATAATACAAGTAGGCATCACATAAAGCAAAACAGCAGCTGACAGGGCAGGGGTTAGAAGGTCTCCTAATTGGGCTTTCAGCAGGGCAATTGAGCACAAAGTGTTCTGGGCCCCCACAGTACAGGCACAAATTTTGAGAGTGACTACGGGCCCGTACCCAAGTAGACAAGAGGGGCCGCATCATGCCCAGCTGCATAGGTTCAAATACTGTTTCTGTAGTGGGGCTGGAACCCCACCAGAGCAGGGGATGACCGGAAGTTTGCAGGGTTTAATCAGGAGCGCTCTAAGTGGCATTAACTAAGCCATCTGTCGACAAATCCACCAAATCGGGGCCAGCTCATCTTTGATAGAGTCTGAAAGTCCCAGTCTGAATCGACTTGAAAGCATTGTTATTCCAACCTGCGTCGCTTGCCTAAAAAAAGCACTCAGGTGGGAGGGGTTAGGTTCAGGGAGTGAGTCATTTCTTGGGCTGGAGGAAGGCAGAGCAACTTCAGCAAAAGTAGTGGCATGGGAATTAACTATGTTATGCCAGATAGTTTCAATTTCACCCCAAGTTCAAAATGGCTTTGACGGAGTTCCCCTACAAATTGATTCAATTCACCTAAGCATTGCAGGATAGCTTCAAAATCTGCCTATGTCTGGGCTGGGTCTTTTTTGTCTGGCCTGCAATTACTGTCACATACCTTTCTGGGAACCAGGCCAATGTAGATACAGACAGCTGACAGCAATATCACCTGCGGCCTCCCCAGAGGGTCGAGCCTGGGGAAACTCAGCAGTGGGGAGGGCCGGAGTGTCAAGTGTGAGGATAATGCTGAAACACCGGGCAGGAACTGAGGGAGATCTGGAAAGCAAAAGTGAATTAAAGCTGACTGTAACTGAGGGGAGGCATCGGGGAGTAACGGGTATCGGGCATCCTATATGTTCCCTCCCTATACATACACATTGCTCTCATAAAAAAATCATCCTACCTGCATCTACTGCATTTTATGAGCCTTTAAACATCCAAGATGGCGGCTCAAGGAGTCTCAGTCTGCCTGCAGACAGAAAGTGTCTTCTGACTGTGCTGCTCTGCATTCAGGGATTGCTGTCTTTTTCCTGACCCCAGCTATCTTGAACAGAGTTGAAGCCCAGTGCGGAAACAAATAAATAAGCGACTAAAAATTTAAAATATATTCATTTTAGATGCTGCCGAATTAAATGATGCTGAAGGTCCGGTTTAAATTGGACCAAAACCCAGGATTTTGACTATCTGACACCATCTAGCCAGCTGCAAGCCGGCTATATGACATCCCCTGAAATTAAGCCCTAGCAACTATTTTTGGTGCAACAATTAATATAGACCTGTCTTATTTGCAGGAGAAACATGGTATATTATTATTATTGTTTATTTATATAGTGCCATCATCTTCCGTAGCGCTTTACAAAGTAGAATGATATATAAATGGCATTATAATTTCTAGAAAATATTTTCAGTTCTATTTTTGCAGGAATCCCTCATTAATAATTTAGCCAGCAAGCGGCGCGGCCCGTCCCAGTGGGGGGCACGCCGGGGTATTTACACCGACTCAGGTGCGGACTCGGACATGACACATCTGCACCCAGCGAGCGGGCTGCGCCGGTAAATGGACTTGAGGGTAGAGCGCGTCTACATTGAGATAATGAAGATTTATATAGAAAAGAGGGATCGATGATGGCGTCCCGGCGGGGGCGAGAGCCAATATCCAGGACTGATAGAGGAAGTAAAATTCCATTAATGCCAAGTTGCTTTTGTCCTTAGAAGAGTAATATTTGGCTTTGAGCGAGAGCAACAATAATAAATAGGATCACTTGAGTTTCTCCTCAGTGCAACCTTTATTCCCATTACAGCAACTAGTAATGCGACGCTCACTTTGAATCTTCCTCCTACTTCTTTCACCTTATAAATGCTGATCGATGATTATTTACATCACCTCTGTCAGTCACATGACTGTCATGGAGGTTTCTTCTTCTTCCTCCTATGGCCTCACACGACCTTTTTACATCCACAGCATACCTACCAACTTTTCAGGGTGGGAAAGAGGGACAATTGTTAAATTAGGCCACACCCCTTATTGATTGATGGATAGGAAATAGGATGTAACAGTTACAACACTTTGAATAGGCGAATGAATCATTTATTGATGTAGATCTGCATGTTACACTTCAAAGAAGGACCATATGTAAATTAAGCTACACCCCCACACTAAGTGATGTATGAAGCCACACCATCTCATTGATTGATGGATAGGAGATTGGATGTAACAGTTACAACAATAGAAACACTTTGAATAGGCAAATGGATCGATTATTGATGCAGATCTGTTACACCTCAAAGAAGGACCATATGTAAATAAGCCACATCCCCTCGCTGAGTGATGAATGAAACCACACCCCCTCATTTAGAGTAGTATGAAGCCACACCCCCTCATTAAGGGATGGATAGGAGATAGGATGTAACGGTTACAACAATAAAAAACACTGAATAGGCAAATGAATCGATTATTGTTGCAGATCTGCATGTTATACCTCAAAGAAGGACCATGTGTAAATGAAGCCACACCCCCTCACTGAGTGATGAATGAAGCCACACCCCATCATTGAGAGATGCATGAAGCCACACCCCATCATTGAGAGATGCATGAAGCCACACCCCATCATTGAGAGATGTATGAAGCCACACCCCATCATTGAGAGATGCATGAAGCCACACCCCATCATTGAGGGATGGATAGGAGATAGGATATAACAGTTACAACAAAAGAAACACTTTAAATCGGCAAATGAATAATTTATTGCTGCAGATCTGCACGTCACACTTCAAAGAAGGACCATATGTAAATTATGCCACACCTCCTCGTTGAGTGATGAACGGAGCCACACCCCTCATTGAGAGATGTATGAAGCCACACCCTTTCATTGAGGGATAGATAGAAGACACGCCCCATCATTGATTGATGGATAGGAGATAGGATGTAACAGTTAAAACAATAGAAACACTTTGAATAGGCAAATGGGTCGTTTATTGATGCAGATCTGCATGTTACACCTCAAAGAAGGATCATATGTAAATTAAGCCACACCCTCCATTAAGGAACGTATGAAGCCACAGCCCCTCATTGAGGAGAGATGGCTTGGAGATAGGATGTCACAGTTACAACAATAGAAACACTTTAAATAGGCAAATGGGTCGTTTATTGCTGCAGATCTGCACGTTAGACCTCAAAGAAGGACCATATGTAAATGAAGTCACACCACCTCGATGAGTGATGAATGAAACCACACACCCCTCATTGAGAGATGTATGAAGCCACACCCTCTCATTGATGGATAGGAAATTGGATGTAACAGTTACAACAATAGAAACATAAACAATTTGAATAGGCAAATTAATCATTTATTGCTGCAGATCTGCATGTTACACCTCAAAGAAGGACCATATATAAATGAAGCCACACCCCCTCACGAAGTGCTTAATGAAGCCACACCCCCCCATTGATATATTTATGATACCACACCCCCTCATTGAGGGATGGATAGAAGATAGGATGTAACAGTTACAACAATAGAAACATCTTGAATATGCAGATGAATCATTTATTGCTGCAGATCTGCATGTTACACCTCAAAGAAGGATCATATGTAAATTTAGCCACACCCTCCATTAAGGGCGTATGAAGCCACAGCCCCTCATTGAGGAGAGATGACTAGGAGATAGGATATCACAGTTACAAGAATAGAAACACTTTGAATAGGCAAATGAATCATTTATTGCTGCAGATCTGCATGTTACACCTCACAGAGGGACAAATGAGAACAACAAGGGACAGGGGGACATAGACTCCCAAGAGGGACAGTCCCTCCATATCAGGGACACTTGGGAGGTATGCATGGCCGTGCACAACCTCTTTATGTCCACAGTATTAATGTAAGGGACCGGTTAAAGCACAGCTCCCAAGTGGCCCTGATTTGGTCCCTCCTTCAAATCCATGCCCCCCTGTCCCTCGTTGTTCTCATTTGGCCCTCTTTGAGGTGTAACATGCAGATCTGCAGCAATAAATGATTACCTTGCCTAATTAAAGTGTTTATATTGTTGTAATTGTTGCATCCTATCTCCTATCCATCAATCAACGAGGGGGCATGGCTTAATTTAAAGTGGACCAAAACACCGGGTGCTGGTTCATGCCCCTGGGCACCCCGATTGGGGGTGCCCCGCTGTGTGAAACCCCACAGAAGGCCCAAACAAACTCACCTCTTCCCAGTCCTATGGCGCATGCGCGGCTGCACGTCCAATCAGCATGCTCTGAACCACTTACATCACGCCGTCTATGCCTTTGTCTAAGGCTAGTGGCTCCGAGCTCGCTGGCGTGCTGAGAGATTTCCTGCTAAGGTAGAGTTTTTCCCTGGAAGGAGAGCTAGGCTATATCCCGGTATTTTAAAGGAATTCTTGAGGAGTTAATAAGCCTCAAACCCTCCCTCATGATGGAGCCTGGGCAATCCCTGAGGGACAATGGCTCATGAAAAGCCAGACCCAGGACCCGACTCACCAAGAGCTTTCTCAGAGTAGATCTCATGTCCTCTGCTGTCAATTGCCATTGCCGAAGTATTTTCAAGCACGGGGCAACATAGGCCGGGAGTTGGGCCTGAGGAACTCGAGGGCTTTTCACCCGGCCACCATTCTCCCAGTCTCGCAGGAAGGGCTTAAACCAGGACTGGAAAATACCCACCCAGCCAGGCGGGCTCTCTGCCAACATGCTTTCAAAATTATGTTTCAGAAAGAGAGAGAAAAACATGACTGAGTTGACCATCCCTAGGACACCCTCTCGCCTGAATAGGTAGTTGACATTTCTTTTCAGCAGGTTCATGTGGTTTCCCCATAACATCTGGAAAAACACACTGCAGAACCTGGTGTAGAGAGACACTGGCAAAACACAGACAGAGCTGATGTATAAAATGATGGGCATCAGGTAGGTCTTGATAAGGTCAACCCTTTCCCTGAGAGACATTTTCCAGCTCTTCCAGACTGCAACCTTGGCATTGGCATCTTCCAGCCTGCGCTCCCAGTTTTTGTGGCCATAATCGCCAGGGCCGAAATTTATGCCAAGGATCTTGATTTCCTGCTGGGGCACTGGGAGATAGATTGTAACTTTTTTTTATTGAGTAAAATCAAGCAATCATATACAATATATACAATATATACAAAGTTACAATAATAAATAAATAAAAATAAAATAAATAATAACTAAACAAAAAGAAACAGGCCTAACAATTCGGCATATAATATCCATTATTCTATATACAATCCTATCTACAACCTAAACACTACACTCTACACAACTCAGCAGGAAGACTAAGAGACCCCGTCACCTGTGCATGCAGCCGTTCTTCAAAAATCTGTAATTGTTATAAAAATCTATGTGTGATAAGAGACAGAAAAGCCCACCCAGAGGGAAGTCATGGGGATCAAGGAGGCCTGATGTTCCTCCACGCCTTCATCCAGGCCCCCCGTTCCCACCTGTCCCTCTCCAGCACCCGGATCTTGCCCACCTCATGCAGGATGTCATGCACCACCACCGGGACAGGGAGGACTTTCTTCCTAATGCAGAGCTGGCACCGTGCATTCCACGTGAAATAGCGAATCACTAGACTAACTAGATACAAAGTGTCCAAACAAAAATCCCCTCTGTTCTTGAATGCTCCATACACCCACTCAGCATAGGAAAGCTGGGAGAAGAAGGGGGCACCGAGGGCCAACCCCACCTGTTTACACACATCTACATTAAAGGGACACCGGAGCAGGAAGTGGTCCATAGTCTCCACCTCATCCTGACACTGCTCCCGGAGACAAATTATCTCTGGCAGGCTGCGACTCTTCCGGATCCCCCTAAGGTAGAGTTTTCCTTGGAAGGAGAGCCAGGCTATATCCCGGTATTTCAAAGGAATTCTTGAGGAGTTAATAAGCCTCAAACCCTCCCTCATGATGGAGCCTGGGCAATCCCTGAGGGACAATGGCTCATGAAAAGCCAGACCCAGGACCCGACTCACAAGAAGCTTCCTCGGAGTAGATCTCATGTCCTCTGCTGTCAATTGCCATTGCCGAAGTATTTTCAAGCACGGGGCAACATAGGCCGGGAGCTGAGCCTGAGGAACTAGATAGATTGTAAGCTCTTCCTCCTTCTCTATGCTTGCTATGTCACGGATTGTGTGAAAGCGCTATTGCTCTAGTACCTTAATATGGCCAGTAGAGGGTGCTGCTGCTCCACCATAGAGGATTCGGGAGCTGGTTCTAGGTGTATAATTGGGCGTTTTTATGGGGCGCCGCAGCGTTTCCATCACACTTATAATAACGAGATTAACCCAGGCGCTTATCATGTGGCAAGTGGAGGTAAACAGCTTGAAACATGTTTTTCTTTTTTTATTTTCAAATGACAAATTGCTATTTTTTCTCCTGCTAAATAGTTACAGGCGATGGCATTTGTAATCATTTCGCGTTCGCCGGCGCCGGGTAACGACACTAATCTTGACTGATATGCGGGGCAGGTATTTATTATTTAAAAAAAGAAATAAGTGGACATTCTAAGGAGGAAAAAACAGCTGTAGACCTACTTTGAACTTGCCTGTTACCATGGCAACCGCAGTGGACTTCCAGAGGATCCTGCTGCAAAAGAACTCATGGAAGCACCACGGGACCGGAAGCTGTAGTAAGCACTGCAGCAGGCGCGTGCTGTGACTTCCGGTTACCAGCATGCACCTGGAGAAGGATTTGCTGACTAGACCTTAAAGGTCATACCCCTGCCCTTTTTGGTCCTTGCCCCCCTGGGCA
This sequence comes from Gastrophryne carolinensis, assembly GCA_027917425.1. Lineage (NCBI taxonomy): Eukaryota > Metazoa > Chordata > Amphibia > Anura > Microhylidae > Gastrophryne > Gastrophryne carolinensis. The sequence goes on along the minus strand of CM051235.1, from coordinate 15,909,275 downwards.
CCCCAATAGGGGGATGCCCCGCTGTGTGAAACCCCCCAGGTCACTCGAAAACTCACATTCGTTCCTGGTCCAACTGCGCATGTGTGAGCCATGGCCACATCCCCGCTATCCCTCTAGCGTGCCCATGCCAGGCATTCGTGAATTGCCGGCACAGGCATGTTCCCTGTCGGTAGCGGGGGATGTGGCCACCGGTGTGCTTGGATCCAGGGCCGGCTCGAGGTTGCCAGCGATCCCAGGGGGTGTCACACAGTAGTGTATCACAGATTGGGATGATCCAGGGATAGAAAATCAGCTGGGGTGGGCAACTTAAAAGCAGAACAAAGCCCAGCACTTCCTCCCCTGGGATCAAAATCGAGATGCCCCGTTGTGTGGAACCTTGCCATTCGAGGAGATGCCGGTCAAGCGCCATCGCACACCCCAGCTGATTTCCTGGCAGTGGGCCCCCCGGAGTGTGGGGGCCCCCGGCAGCTGCCCCGCCTTGCCAGGTGCTGGCGCTGGCCCAGCTTGGATCCACTCACTTTAGAAGAGCTCCTGGACGAAGGGGCTGATCGGAGCGTGCTGATTGGACGAGCGGCCACGCATGCATCATAGGACCGGAAAGAGGTGAGTTTGTTTGAGTGTAAAGCGGTCACCCAAACAAACTCACCTCTTCCCAGTCCTACGGCGCATGTGCGTCCGCTCGTCCAGTCAGTGCGCTCGGATCCGCTCATGCCCCTTCATCCAGGAGCTCGTCTAATACGAGCAGATCCGAGCACGCTGACGGCTGCATCCCCTGCTGGGAGCGCGGCACGCACACTGCTAGGGGGATAGCGAAGATGCAGCTGCTGCTCGCACATGCGCCGTTGGATCATGAAAGAAGGTAAGCTTATGGGCGACCTGGGGGGTTTCACACAGCGGGGCATCCAGATTTTGGATGCCCCAGTGGGAGGGAAACAAACGGCGCGTGAATCTTATAATTCCTGAGACGATCTCTGTGGGTTTTGGTTGACTTTAAAGTGGACCAACACCCAGGATTTTGACTATCCTGGGTATTGGTCCACTTCCCCGGGGCACCCCGATCGGGGGTGCCCCGCTGTGTGAAACCCCCCAGAAAGCCCCCAAAACTCACCTCTCCCCGCTCCCACATGGGCGCGGCGTCCAATCGGTGCCGACGGACAAGCTGATTGACAGCAACGTACAAGCAGCTTGCCCGTCGGCGCCTTCCGCGCGTCACTCTTGACGTGTGCGCGCCCGCGCCGGCCATTCAGAGACGGCCGGCGCGGGCACGCGCACGCCTAGAGGGGCGCGAGGGAGTCCAGGTAGGTGGATTTGGGGTGTTCAGGGGGGGTTCATCCCGCGGGACATCCCGATCTCGGATGTCCTGCGGTGTGTGAGGTGATCGGCCCGGGAATCTTATAGATTCCCGGGCCGATCACCTCAGGGTGTTGGTCCACTTTAAAGAGAAACAAAGGCTCCTGGGGTGCGAAAGACTCAGAGGAGGCCAATTTTAATGCCTGTTCATTTTAGCTAAACCTGAATGGCGTGTGAGCCATTGTCTAGTGATCCACGCATGTGCTGTGGGATCACCCGAGAGGTGGATTCTCATCCCTCCCCCTGGGCGGGGGGGGGGGGGGCATCCCAAATTGTTACTGTGGGATTCATTAGGCCTTCTATGCCTCTCATTGCAGCATGTTGTTATTTTCTATTTATGCTTTTATTTATGCAACACTAGATGGCAGTAAAAGAGTACATTGCTGGTTGTGTAACTACTGTACTGTGCAAAAACTTGTACAATAACATTGGTACACACACATTTAGCTTAGGGTAAAGAAAGAGCATTCATGGCCCACCCCCCAAAAACTGTTTCTAAATTATATTCTGAAGCGGAACAAAACTTTGATTGAATTTGACTTTCCCAGGTTTTGGTCCATTTCCCAGGGGCATCCTCAGTGGGGCTGTCCCCAATGTGTGAACCCCCCCCCCCCCCCCTGGAAAGTGGGGACCTAGAGCGAGTCTTTTTACGACCAGTTCGATGGGAGAGTCTTTCCCATAATGTTAGCAAACTTGCACAATTTGATGTCCAAGATGGCGGACGGTGGAGTCTCAGGTTGCCTGCAGACAGGAAGTGTCTTCTTACACTGCCGCTCTGCATTGTGGGATTTCTGTCCTTTTCCTGACCCCAGCTCTGCTCTATGTGCACTCTATCTGCTCAGCATGTGATGCTTCTGATGCAAGATGGCGGCACCCGTATCCTAGAGTCCTGAACAGAGTTGCAGCCCAGCGGGGAAAAGAATAATAAGTAAGCAACTTAAAATAACAATAATAAAAGTTATTAAAGAATCGCGCTCCTAAAGTCCACCTAAATTACAGTAATTTCCTCTTATTTCTTTTTTATCTGTTTAAAAGTCCTTGGCGCAGGAGATAAATAGAGCGTGGCATCAACACTCTCACTAAGTTATCAATATAGAAGCTCTAACAGAGCGATTCTCCGCGGGACAATTCAAATGTAATATTCTTCTTTTCACCACGTGTATAACTTCCTTAATTAACTACATGTGTATCCATCACCAGTATTCGCTACACACGTACCAGACAGAGATAGGATACAGCGCTTCTCTATATATCCAATTATTTTCTTCTTATATCAGATCTTGATGTATGGCCACAGAAATACGTTTCTTCCACTTTTAAAGCCTCTTATAATAAGCTCTTTAAAGTATACCAAAACTTGCTCCTTATAAAATCAATTCTCATTTATTCAAGTATTCTGTTCGTCATCCCCACAACGCTCAGCATGAGGGCCGCTCGGTGGCTTCCCGCGCAGCGGACTCGGTGAGGTGGCCTCGGTAAGAGCCTGCAGAGAACGGGATGGGCAACTTAAAATGTATTAATTTTAGACGTTGAGGTCCGATTCAAAGAGAACCAAAACCCACATTTTTAACTAGCATCCCCTGAATTGCTCCCCCCTGGAGGAGCACCTCTTGCTAATTCACACTGCTCCTGCTTCACTCTAATCCCAGAAAATGGCACCTGTATTAGCTGTAAAGCTCCTCCTCCTCCATTCATTGCCACTGTAGGGAGTGGCGATGATGTCATTGCCACACTTATTCAATGAATGATCGCCTGCTATATTACAGAGAAGGACAGGAAAAAATAAAGTGTTCCACGGCGATTTGAAAAGCTAAAATATTCATTTCTAGTTCTACACCCTAAGAATGGCGCATCGGCAGGGGCTTTGGCCAAATGTATTTCGAAAGTTGGGTGGGTTTTGGTCCGCTTTAAGCTAATAAGTGGGAAAGTTTAGTTTTTCATAGCTCTGACATATTTTCTTAAGCAACACTTACATGGATCTCCTCATTATCCCAATCACGCATGGCGAAATCATTGCGCTCACTTTTTATCGGGTCTGCGGCCGACTAATGACTAGTGCTAACAAACAAATAAGTGAACCATATACACACGTGATCCAATACATAAAAATAATAACAATAAGTTATATAGCAATATATTTACAAATAATCAACAAGAGAACCCCTTAGAACAGTCTCATGGTCATAGAAACAAAGTGCAACTGTGCAAATGAATAGGAAAGATCAAAGTGCAAAAACAAAGAAAAAAAAGAAAGAAAGAAAGATAGATAAAACACAGTAACTAAAAACATTTAATAACAACCTCCACGATACATATGCATTGACATAAAATCTCAGCAATAAGCATCCATTTAATTATCCATATAATTTTTTTATACTTTAAAATTTGGTGGATTTTGGTCCGCTTTAAGCAAGTAAGTGTGAAAGTTTAGTTTTTCACACTTTTACTGACCTTATTTCTCTTTGCGTTGTTCGGTTTCCTAGCTGACACCTGCGCTTATTGCGAGCGAGAGCCAATTAGGTTCCCTCGTATTATTTTGTCACTTTTGGCTCTGACATATTTTCTTAAGCAACACTTACTGCGCCATGGATCGCCTCATTATCCTAATCACGCATGGCGAAATCATTGCGCTCACTTTTTCTCGGGTCTGTGGCCGACGCACACTTCTAACGCATGATACTTGCATGATACCTTCCTAAATCATTTTTTTCACAGGTCTCCCTAAGTTTAGGAAGTGACTTGTTACATTTAAAAGATGATGTCGGTGGGGTTGCCAGGAACATGTGTGTAAGAATTAGCTCGGCGAGAATTTGTGATTCGGGATGTAACCTTGTCAGACGCTTCGGGAGGCGATTGCTAACCAGTCACTTCTCTGTCTTGGAGGTGCCCTTCATATTCGGGACTCCTGAGCCTGGTGTCAGAAATCAAGCACCTCCTATAACCTAAAATGTTTTGAGTCGCTGGATGCATTTCCAGCGCCTGTCATGGTTGGCAATTAGCTAATTGGCTGGCAGGTATCATTATGCGCGACTGTGCCATGTGTCAACGTGTCAGGGTGAAGCTGTAACTAAAAGTCGCTGCCACAATCTAACGAATTGCAGAATGTTCTGAGTTTTTCGTATTTACTGTACTCTGCTGAAACAACAGGTGAGCTACAGAAATCCAGGAGATCCTCCAAGTCCATAAAGCGCAACTCCTCGCCGTTTATGGTGTAGGCTTCAGTACTGCCTGTTCAGTTCTATTACTAGAAACCTTTCTAAAGAACGTTTTTTAGAGAAAGTCTTGGACTGGATTACATGACTGGGATAGCGCTCCATAAACCTTCAGCTGCTAATGTCTTAACGGTGAAATCCCGATTGTAGTAAATGACCAAAAAATTAGACTGCAAGACAGAAACTGATATGCAACAAACTGTGTTTAATGGTAACAACCAGTGAACCACACACACATCAAACAGGCTGCTGTACATATATATTCATGTGGAGTCAGAGTGCTTACATACAAGAGACAGGTTCAGGTTCAGAAGTCCAAACACAGGGTCCGGGTAGACAATTCAGAAGACAGATTCAATGCTGATCCACTGAGGCCATGTGTGGATCAGCTTATATAGGCCAGGTTATGTCACAGGTGCAAGCTGATTTCCAGGAACTCTGCAGAACAGCCCCACCTGATGGTCAAGCTGCATACAACAGAGAAAAGTCCCAGGAAGGAGCAGCTGAAAGCTAAGGAGGAACTCCAGGCATGACATTACCTCTCCCCTCTCACCAGGCAGGCACCGAACGCCTTTAAACAACTGCTCCACTGAACAGGTAAGACTGGTAGAAATTCAGGCAGGGGCAATGCATGCAGAAATCCAGGCAGGGGCTAAGCCCTTCATATTCGGGACTCCTGAGCCTGGTGTCAGAAATCAAGCACCTCCTATAACCTAAAATATTTTGAGTTGCTGGATGCGTTTCCAGCGCCTGTCATGGTTGGCAATTAGCTAATTGGCTGGCAGGTATCATTATGCGCGACTATGCCATGTGTTAACGTGTCAGGGTGAAGCTGTTACTAAATGTCACTGCCGCAATCTAACAAATTGCAGAATGTTCTGAGTTTTTCGTATTTACTGTACTCTGCTGAAACAACAGGTGAGCTGCAGAAATCCAGGAGATCCTCCAAGTCCATAAGGTGCAACTTCGCGCCCTTTATGGTGCAGGCTTCGGTACTGCCTATTCAGTTCTGTTGCTAGAAACATTTCTAAAGAACTTTCTAGAGAAGGTCTTGGACTTGGATTACAGGGGTACAGGTCCCTCGACTCCTGAATTCCCAGTGGCCTGCACACTTTTAGGGTGACTGTGGTGTTAGAAGCAATAGCTCAGTCACCCTAAAAGTGTTCAGGCCACTGGGAATTCTCCCAGTCTGCCCCTGAGTCCAGGGCCTTTCTCCCTTGTACTCCAGTCCAAGACCTTCTAGGCACCGTGATGCCGTTAATGATCTGTGCAGGACCAGTGGAGGGGTGTGGGGAAAATCTCCTAAAGCGCTCTTTTCAGCTTGGGTGTGTTATGGGCAGGAAAGCGTGTCTACTAATATTATGGGGGAGATTTTGTCTCTCGCCTTCCCTTATTCCTGGATTGGGCAGGAGTACAAAAGTTTGGTGTATTTTGCTCTATACCTTGTTAATAAATCCTTTTTGGTTCAGTACATATGCAATATTTCGGATGCAGTGATTCACACCAAGAACGGTACATAAATAGTTTCAAACGCAGTAGTATAGGTTTACATTTATTTCTCGCAACTGTTTTACAGTGTTCAGTTTGTAGCAAGTGATTTACAGTTGTAGCAAGTGGTTTATACCCTTTCAGGTGTAGGCGCGTTTGGCACCACATGTGCTTCTTCAGTACACCATTTTATTGCAAGCTTTGGAGTTTTTTGGGGGTCTTTTGTCATATCACAATGTGCTATTTCAGACCAGGTATTAGTTGTCTTAGTATGCCTTCTGGGTCTCGGTAGCTTTCACCAGTAGGTGCTGCCGTTTGCACTGCATATTTGCCGGTAATCCGACCTGTGGTGGTACCACATATGTGGTACCAGTGTGACCAGAAGGAATGGAACTTTTAAAAGCAATGATTTTATTGAGAAACTTAAATTTTTTAATTTAAAGTGGAACTACAGTCAAAAACTACTGTAGTTCCGCAGTACTATTTAGCAGCAGGTCATCACAACCCGGGCTGCCCCGCTGCGTATCGCCGCCGTTAAAATAAGAAACCGGGAGCCAGGATGCTCACCACTTCCGGGCCTCTACTGTGGCGGAGCCAATCAGCCTTGCGCCCAGCGCTGGTCATGTTGGAACGTCACTGCGAGCAGGCAGCTGCGGCTGAGCCTATCAGGGCTGGCCACGGGGCTGATTGGCTGTGCCAAGGCCGCCGCTGCGGTAGTGGCAAAATAGTGCAAAATAGTAAAAATAGGTCTGGCAACAGATGGAGACAAAATCTCTAGGTAGGCTGACAAAGGATGAAATACATCAAATATTCACATAAAAAGTTTTAATCACCTTTTGTATATATCAGGTGTGGGCAAAGTGTAGATGACAGGAGATCAGGTTGGGGAACAGATCAATCTTTTATAGAGATGGGCGAAACCAAACCACAAAGTTTGGGGTCGTTCCGAACTTTGTAAGTTTGTGTTCCCAAACCCAAACATGGACTTCAGCCAGAAGCCTGTGTTCGAGTTTGGTGTCCGGCCCGAACATGGGAAAGCTGGTTGATGGTCTGCTGAGCATCGGGGCTCTGGTAAGTTACAGCAGCGCCTCTACTGCACCCTCAACCCCACCATAGCCACCTTCCTAAAGTTCCGGGTTCCCAATGATTTCAACTGGGACCGGGTTCGGGGACGTTTATTAAAAGTTTGACCGAACTTGCCGAACCTGAACTTTGGGGGGTTCGGTCATCTCTAGTCTTCAGCCTTGTACTAGTACCACTGGTTGGAAACTCCTGCTCTAGAACATTACACCCCTGTTGAAATGGACCTTCACCCTGAATAGGAGCCTATCTTATATGTTTCCCTCCCTGTACATACAGATCGCCCATATTAATCCAGACCTTCACCCTGAATAAGAGCCTATCTTATATGTTTCCCACACCCTGTACAAGCAGATTGCCCACATTAATCCGGACCTTCACCCTGAATAAGAGCCTATCTTATATGTTTCCCCCCTGTACATACAGATTTCGATCTTACAGAGAGGGACAGCTAAACAAAAAGCGTTCCAGAACAATTCAAAGAGCAAAAATATCCATTTCTAGATCTACACCCTAAGAAGGAAGTATTGGCAGGGGCTTTGGTAAAATGTTTTCCATAAGTTCAGTGGGTTTTGGTCCGCATTAAACAAGCCTAGACGAGGTCGCGTCAGCACAGTCAAGCGAGCTGATTGGGCGGAAGGCCGCACATGCTCCGTAGGACCAGGGGGAGCTGAGTTGGTGTGGGTGACCTGGAGGGTTTCCAACAGATGGGCATCCCGCATCAGAGTGCTCCGGGGGCAAGGAACAAGACCCGGGATAGTCAAAATCATGGGTTTTGGTCCACTTTAAAAGAAGCTCCTGATGAAGAAATGCTCTTAGAAATGTCACCGCTGGGCAAGCACTAATAAAATTGTTTCCTAAAAAATTGCAACACGTCTGCGTTTTACCTTCAGTCGCCCTTTAAGATGCAGTTTATTGAGTTCTCCCTCCTCCTATAAGTATGATTCATGAATATTGATGGGAATGGAGGTGTTATGAGTCAAGTGAAGAAAAAAAAAACAACAAAACTGAGTTTATATAATCTCGTGATGATGCCCTGGGGTGTCATTAATCCATATGTATAGAATGTGCATTGTGGGCCGCCGGCGCATCAGTTAGCGGTATCTTCCCGGGTGCGCGTGTCACGGCGTTACAATAACAATCTCGCGGGTGTAGGAAGTGCTGACAGGTTGCGTTGACAGCTTGTTTCTCTTTTCGGATTTCACTGTAAACACCTTCATTGCTCACTAATGGTTTTATAAAATGCACCGGCACGAGGAGTAAACACGCCGCTGTTGTGATACACTGCGGGGAAGAGAAGGGGGTCGCCAGCTGCCATCCGCAAAGTGTTGCGGGGGCTACTCGCCAATGTGACCTGGGCGCCACGACGGCACCGCGCTTTAATGAGAAGGTGCTCGGGAGAAATAGAGGGCATTTCCTGAATGGCACCAGCACAATACAGGCTTCAGATTCTAAAAAGTTCACTAAAGTTTTCCTTAAACTTTCTCAGTCAGCGGTGCAGTTGGACAGTGTACCACCCGTCCTCTTTCTTAGGGGGCACTAGGGGCACAGCCAGATTATGGGGATTATTTAAAAAACGCTAGCGCCAGGTAATGCTATGTAGCTTCACTTAGCTTCCGGTGAACTCCGGGCGCTGTATGTAAAAAACACCTTTAAAGCGGTCCTTCACTCTGAATAAGAGCTTATCTTATATGTTTCCCACACCCTGTACATACAGATTGCTCACATTAAAAAATCATCCAACCTGCGTCTACTGAATGCGTCTACTTAAACATCCAGGATGCTGAAAGTCCTGTTTAAGGAAGCAAATCTGGTGAGCACCTCTAACAGCGCCATGTAGCGTCACATGTATCACTAGCGGCGACTCAGTGTATAGCGCCGGCGCTCTAGGTTCAGCAGCACCCTTTAGTACCTGTCGCCTCAGTGTCCCTCTCCCATACATTTCAATGGTGTTTCATTTGATTGTGTATAAGTAGCGTTTTGCTTTAAAATTTTTTGCTCAAATCATTGTGCGTCTCTCCTGCCCGGCAACCAAATACTTATATTGTTTTTTTCTATTTATTTATGCAGAATTGTATGTGCAGGTCGGCCATTGCAGTGTCATTGTCACAGTGATAGAACAATGTCATTTAATATGTTTTCGCTCTGGTGCTGGTGGATATGTGTTGAGACACAGACTTTTATCACACAGCGTCTGGTGCTCAACACTAGAGCGCCTAGTTTTACAGCGTCGACGCTGTGTGTGTAGTTTTTTCATGAATATGGGCTTCAGCACCAAGTGCTGGACACACTCAACTGGCGCTACCTTTCGCTCGCTGCAGCGTTGTCCTGTTAGATTTGGTGTAGCCTTGGGCGCCTTGACTTTGGGACACCATCTAGCATTCGCAATTTGCTCTGCAGTGAATCAGGGAGAGCACTTCTACAGGGCCCCCTACAGACATCACATTCATCAATGCTGGACAGGATAGTACAGCGTGACTTGTCCACCCAATAAGCTAGGTCACAGCGCCTGACACCCGATTACAGTGTCTACTCTATACAGACTATACAGACGTTCACATGCCGATATGTGGCGCTAGTTTTAAATCAGCCTTCACAATTGGTATCAGGGTCGGCGCCAGCACAGGGCAAACCTGGGCAATTGCCAGGGCCCACTCAGGTTCACACTTGGCCATGGTATTATTTTACAGTGGACCCAAACCACTGAATACCGGGTGTTGTGTGCAGACCTACTCATGGCTGGCCTCAGCTACAGAGGATGATCAGCACCAATAGAGAAGGTGGCCTGGAATGGAGGGCAATTGATGAAAGCTCAGAAGGTGGCTGAAGGGTGATTGGTGGCAGTAGAGAATTCAACAAGGACTGGAGGGTGATTGGTGGCTATAGGGAAGGCAATAAGGACTAGAGGGTGATTGGTGGCTATAGGGAAGGCAATAAGGACTGGAGGGTGATTGGTGGCTATAGGGAAAGCAATAAGGACTGGAGGGTGATTGGTGGCTATAGGGAAGGCAATAAGGACTTGAGGGTGATTGGTGGCTATAGGGAAAGCAATACGGACTTGAGGGTGATTGGTGGCTATAGGGAAGGCAATAAGGACTGGAGGGTGATTGGTGGCTATAGGGAAGGCAATAAGGACTGGAGGGTGATTGGTGGCTATAGGGAAGGCAATAAGGACTGGAGGGTGATTGGTGGCTATAGGGAAGGCAATAAGGACTTGAGGGTGATTGGTGGCTATAGGGAAGGCAATAAGGACTTGAGGGTGATTGGTGGCTATAGGGAAGGCAATAAGGACTGGAGGATGATTGATGGCTATAGGGAAGGCAATAAGGACTGGAGGGTGATTGGTGGCTATAGGGAAGGCAATAAGGACTGGAGGGTGATTGGTGGCTATAGGGAAGGCAATAAGGACTGGAGGGCGATTGGTGGCTATAGGGAAGGCAATAAGGACTAGAGTGTGATTGGTGGCTATAGGGAAGGCAATAAGGACTGGAGGGTGATTGGTGACTATAGGGAAGGCAATAAGGACTAGAGGGTGATTGGTGGCTATAGGGAAGGCAATAAGGACTGGAGGGCAATTGGTGGCCATAGGGAAGGCAACAAGGACTAGAAGGTGATTGGCGGCCATAGGGAAGGCAATAAGGACTAGAGGGCCCACAAACCTAGTGCTGGCCCTGTATGTCCACCAAGGATAACCAGGGGTGGATTATATGGAAAGGAACCTGTGGCCTCTACAACTTGCCGTAGCGAGCTAGGTCTCCACCACTTGTTCTCGATGGGTCCTGAGTTGAGATCACTGATTTGGAGTGACTATGCCTCTTTGGAGTCCATGTCCCCCTGTTCCCTGTTCTCTTTTATCCCTCTTTGAGATGTAACTGCAGATCTGCATCAATAAATAATTCATTTGCCTATTTAAAGTGTTTCTATTGTTGTAACTGTTACATCCTATCTCCTATGCATTCCTCAGTGAGGGGGCGTGGCTTAATGTAACAATTGTCCCTCTTTCCCACTCTAAACATTCGGGAGGTATGAGAGAGGCCACGATGCTGCACCACTATGCTATTCTAAGTATACAGTAAGTCCTGTTCCAGAAGATATTCCTTACACTTGGGTTATACATTCAGTAGATGGCGCTGGATTGCAGAGACAGAAAAGTGGCTCCTCCCGACCCCTTATATACCCGGGACCTCCCACAAAATCCCCAGTTCTTCTCTGTAGTCCTGGCTGTGATGAATAGAAGATGGCTCTCTCTACTCGCAGGTGAGCGGGGCTATTAGCCTGCGGCCCTGTAGCACTATTCCCACCCGTTTCCTTTTACTGCCTCCCAGCTCAGGAGCACTGGTCGGGTGATGGTAGGCAGCACCGCTGTCAGGTGCTTAGGAGCGCTGCTCCAACCGCAGTCACCCACCAAAGGGTAGGCGGTACAGGCATATGGTGAGCCTTATGGGATGCCCCTCCCATGTCTTATGCCTCCCCGCAGTTGGCTCCCTTTAGGCTGGCCGTCGCTTCCCATCGCGTCGCTTCCCCTTCGCTCTCCCTTGTAGATCTCGGGGGGGTGCATGTCTTTACTATATGTTGTGTGTTGTGTTTTGATCCCTTTTGATTTGATTGCACTGGTTTCTTTTGCCGACGCCGCCGAACGCTTGTACTATGCTCCGCAGTTGGCTGCGACATCGCCTCAGGCGCTGCTGCGCCATCATTGGCTGGCCTTGTCAGGTGGGCGCGTTTTTCGCGCTCTTGGGGGGGGGTGAGGGCATTGTGGCTGACGCGTTCTGCATCACTGTCTCCGCGGCCCGCCCCTCGAGGTATATGCAGGCGCCATTTTAGTACTCTGCTGCGTGTGCCTGGCGTCTCCCTATCCAGGTCCGTAAGTGCTCCTGCGTGCTGATTTATTTTGTTTTTCTCTGTATTGCATATTGCTTATGGAATCTTTTTGCTTATGTCTTGCAGGCGGGTCAAACTTTGTGGTTTCTCCCGATCCTATCCTCTCTATTTAGTGTTAACTCTTATTGGAGGGCTATTGTATTTTATATCTCCCACTTCCCTAGTGGGTTATTGGGGCATCCCGGGTTGCTATTATTAGCGTCAATCCCTATTGGCCTGTTGTGCCATGATAATCACCATATGGAGGCTTCTCAGGATAATGTGCTCGGGGTTCCTTCGGGACAAGCCCGGCTGTTTGTGGCGTGTGGGGTATCGCCTATAAGTAATGATGTCAGGGTGTGTGTACCCTGCGCCCAGCAGACACTTGTGCTGCAGTCTGAGTTACCTGCGGCTGGGCCTAGTGCTGTGCCCCCTCTGGCTTTGCCTACCCCACCCAGCTTACATCTGACTCCCAGTGAGGTGCATACCAGTGGGGAGTCTCAACCTGATTTGGCTGCCCGGGTGGCCAGCATTGAAAGGCATATTGCCGGGTCTGGTCTGCGTAAGGCTCCTGCCAAGTGGCGGCATCTGCCACCCAGTGTTACTCTCTTTCCTGTGGAAGCTGAGGAGTTTTTTGATATTACTGGATATACCCCCCTGGAAGAAGGGGAATTATTCTCTAATTCAGAATCATCTGAGGATCAGCCTAGGGGTTATGCTGAGTCTGGGTCTGACCCATGGGCTTCAGATGATACTGACAGACTTTTGGCTCACATTTTTGAAGTGCTCTGTGTCTCTCCTCCTGCCGTGGCCCCGCAGCAGCAGAGGGAGCTGTTTCATACTGTGAAGCCATGCTTGGAGTTTCCTGAACAAACTCACTTTAATAATCTGGTGCTCAAGGAGTGGGAACTTCCTATCCGGCTTCCTGGGGTACCAACGAGTTGGGATAAGAGGTATCCCTTTCCTGCTGAAATGGTTAAACGTTGGTCATGTCCTCCAGAGGTGGATGCACCAGTTCTGGGGTTGTCTAACACATCCGTCATGCATTCCCCTGACTCTACTACACTGAGGGATAGGGAAGACAGGCGCATAGATCAGCTGGCTTGCCATGCCTGTGTGGGGACCGCGCTGTGTCCGGTCTGTGCCTCTGCTATCACGGCTGTTGCTATTAAAAGCCTGCTCAGGGGTCTCTTAGATGGGGCCCCTGACGATGCTGGTAAGTGAAGAGTATAGAGCTCTTCTGCGTTGTGAGGAATTTGTTGCATATGTTCTCTCTGCCCTGGATGATACCATTAGAATGTGTGGCAGGGCTTCTGCCTAATTTGTGGCAATAAGCCGCTCGGTCTGGCTGCGCCAGTGGGCAGCTGACAAAGCTGCCAAAAAGGCTCTCACTGGGTTTCCCTTCAAGGAGCTGCGCCTCTTTGGGGAACGTTTGTACTTGTTTGCTAAAGGAGGCAAGTTACCTCAGCGTAGAAGGCAGCCCCGGTCCTTTTGGGGTTCAGGTGCCTTTTCTCCCTCCTTCAGGGGTTCCAGAATTGGACGGGGAGCTTCCTTTGCTGGAGCCCGTGGAGATTTTTGGGGCAGGGGCAGAGGACGTGGCCGCTCTGGCCCCCCCTGGGGTCCCAAGACTAAGTCCTCCCCCAAGCCCCCTCAGGCATGAAGGTGCGCCCTTACCCAGCCGGGTGGGGGGGCGGCTTCGGCTTATGGCTCACGTCTGGAGGCGTCATGTCTCAGACCGGTGGATTCAGGAGGTAATATCCTCTGGTTACAAGATAGAGTTTTCAGCCTGGCCGCCCCCAAGATTAATTAAATCTCCGTTAGCTCAAAACCCCTTGTCAGCTCAGTGTCTCTCCCTGGCTGTCCAAGGCCTTCTAGAACTAGGTGTCATCTGCCGGGTGCCCTTGAAGGAAAGGGGCAAAGGCTATTATTCCAATCTTTTCATTGTGCCCAAAAAGGATGGGTCCATCAGACCTATCCTGTATTTAAAGCTTCTCAACAACACTTTCGCATGGAGATTCTACGCTCAGCTGTGACTTTCCTACTCCCAGGGGACTTCATGACCTCTGTAGACATCAAGGATGCTTACCTTCACGTCCCTATCTTTCCAGGTCATCAGAGATTCCCCAGGTTCGCTCTGGAGGATCAGCACTAGCAATTTGTGGCTTTGCCCTTCGGTCTCACCTCGGCTCCCAGGGTATTCACCAAGGTGCTGGCAGGAGTGATGGCCCTGTTGAGATCTCAGGGCATTCGCATTCTTCCCTACCTGGACGGCATGCTTATCGCTTCTCAGTCCTTCCATCAGTCAGAGCTGGACACTCAGAGGGTGGTGTCCACACTGGAATCATTCAGCTGGGTGATCAATCACCCCAAATCTTCCCTGTCTCCTTCCAAGGTGAAGTCTTTTCTGGGTATGATTCTGGATTCAGCTCAGGTCAAGATCTTTCTTCCTCAGCAGAAGGTGGAGGTCCTTCAAGAGAAAGCTCAGCTCCTGCTGTCTTGTCCTCATCCATCCATCAGGCAGGGAATGCAGCTGGTGGACCTGATGGTGTCCTGCTTCTAGGCGGTTCCAAATGCTCAGTTCCACATAAGGCCTCTTCAGCTTCACCTCTTGTCAGTATGGGATGGGGACCCTGTGTCCCTGGATCAGGTGTTTGTCTTGTCCCCTCAGGTCAGGCGGTCTCTAGTGTGGTGGATGGACTCAAGGAACCTGCTGGGGGGCAGGTCCTTTCTGGCCCCCTGCTGGGAGACTGTAACCACGGATGCCAGTCTGACAGGTTGGGGGGGATTCTGGAAGTCCCTGAAGTTCCAGGTCAGTGGGGCCCTCAGGAGGCCCATGCCCCTATCAACATTCTGGAATTGAGGGCGATCAGGTTGGTTCTCGCGCACTTAACCCCACACCTGAGGAGTCGGGCTGTTCAGGTCCGCTAGGACAACGAGACGGCGGTTGCCTACATCAATCATCAGGGAGGGACCCGGAGCAAGAGGGCTCTCAAGAAAGTGTCCCTGATACTGTCCTGGGCGGAGGAAAATGTTCCCTGCATCTCAGCTGTGTACATCCCGGGGGTGGAGAATCTGGAGGCAGACTCTCTGAGCAGGGGGACCTCTGGTCTGGGAGAATGGTCCCTCAGCAGCAGGGTGTTTCGCTCCCTGTGCCACCGCTGGGGTCAGCCGGATGTGGATCTGTTCGCGTCCCGTCACAATCACAAGCTTCCAGTCTTTGTCTCTCTGTCCCAGGATCCTCTGGCCTTGGCCACGGATGCCCTGGCAATGTCTTGGACGAGGTTCCAGCTCCTGTATGTGTTTTCCCCGTTTCCACTACTGGGCAGGGTGCTGCGCAAGATAGTTCAGGAAGGGGTGCCAACCATCCTGGCAGTAGATCAGTACGTCCTGCCACAGGTTCCAGATCTGCTCACCCAGGGACACCTACGCCACCCCAATTTACAAACGCTGGCTTTGACGGCCTGGCTGTTTAAACCTCCATCTTGATGGAGAAAGGGCTGCCTGCCTCGGTTGTAAATACCATGATCAGGGCTAGGAAGAGGTCTTCTTCTTCCATCTATTACAGGGTTTGGCGTACTTACATTGACTGGTGCGAGTCCCACTCGCTTCCCTGACGTGTGTTGTCTATTCCTAGGATTCTGGAGTTTCTGCAACATGGTTTGGATATGAGTCTTCAGCTCAGTACTCTGAAAGGCCATGTGTCTGCTTTGGCTATTTTTTTCCAAAGATCCTTTGCTCAGCATCCCCTGGCCAAGACCTTTTTCCAGGGGGTTACTCACGTGCGTCCCCCACGTAAGCCTTTGTTACCAGTCTGGGACTTGAACTTTGTCTTATCTGCCCTGCAGGGGTCTCCCTTTGAGCCCTTGCAAGGGGCTCCTTTGTCCATTCTCACGCTTAAGGTGGTCTTTTTGGTGGCTATCACTTCTGTTAGGCGTGTTTCTGAATTGGCGGCGCTTTCTATCAAACCCCCTTATTTTGATAGATACCAGGACAAGATGGTGTTTCATTTTAAGCCAGATTTTCTGCCTAAGGTTGTTTCTGCCTTTCATCTCAATCAGGACATTGTTTTGCCTTCTCTGTGTCCTAATCCCAGTAACCCTAAGGAGAGGGTTTTACATTCTTTGGGCATAGTCAGAACTCTGAAGTTCTATTTGGTGGCTACTGAATCCTTCAGGAAGACTGATGCTCTTTTTGTGCTTCCGTCTGGACCTAAGAAAAGCCTGGCTCCGGCTAAGTCCACTATCAGCAAGTGGATACGTCAGGCTGTGATACAGGCCTACTCTGCTAAGGGGAAGGAGCCTCCCTTCCGCCTTACTGCTCATTCTACTCGTGCTGTTGGTGCCTCTTGGGCTTTTTAGCACCAGGCCTCGGTTGAACAGGTTTGCAAGGCTGCTACTTGGTCTTCTGTTCATACTTTTTCCAAGTTTTACAAGGTTGATGTTAGAGCCTCAGCTGATGCTGCTTTTGGCCGCAAAGTTCTGCAGGCGGCAGTGGTTTAAACTGTCTGCTGTTACTTTTGGGATCCCACCCTACCTTACATACACTGCTATTGGATGTCCCAAGTGTAAGGAATATCTTCTGGAACAGGACGTGCTGTATACTTAGAATAATACAAATCTGTGATTACTCACCTGTAGAATTGTTATTATATGTATACAGCACGTCCTGTTCCACCCCACCCTTGTTATCATTATCTTTAGTTACCTCTTTATGGTGATTGTTCTTATGTTCAAATTTTCATATAATGGTTATAGTTCTCCCGGTCTCATTTTAACTGCTTTTCAATTCTGGGGATGTTGTGGGAGGTCCCTGGTATATATGGGGCCGGGAGGAGCCACTTTTCTGTCTCTGCAGTCCAGCGCCATCTACTGGATGTATAACCCAAGTGTAAGGAATATCTTCTGGAACAGGACGTGCTGTATACATATAATACCAATTCTACAGGTGAGTAATCACAGAATTGTATTTTTTTCTTTAAAAATAAGCTGTTGAGGATCAGCGATTTATTGATTCTCCTGGATCTAATTCAAAGCATGAGCAGTGCTGGTGCCCCCTGGAGACTTTAAATGAGAAGTGCTACTGAGTGTGATGTCATCCAGACGCTGACTCATCCGACTTTATCAGAAGCCTTTGGTTGATGGGCGGAGGATCCCCAAAAAAGAAACGCTCCATATAATGAACACCCTTGAAGTGGACCAAAACCCACGGCCTTCGAAGGAAAACAGCCTTTGTATCCTTTTAATTTAATCATTGGATAATATAGTTACAGACCGCGCCCATTAGGCTGATTATTATGCGCCATCACAGAGCCATGCCCAAATATTTTAAAAGCTCAATCACAAGGTTAAACTGTAAACCTTAATATCTCGGCCATTTATAAAAGACATGTGACAACCGTAGCTCATCACAATGGTGGAACAATTGCCTTTGCCTTCTGTATCCCTTTAAAATGGCCCAAAATTTTGACTATCCTGGGGTTTTGGTCCCGATCAGGGATGCCCCGCTGTGCGAAACCGCCCAGATCACCCGAACAAACTCACCTGTTCCCGGTCCTATGACGTATGCGTGGCTGCTCGTCCAATCAGTGCGCTTGGGTCCGCTTGCGCCCAGGAGCTCGTCTAATACGAGCGGATCCAAGCGCACTGGCGGCTGCACTCCCCCCGCTACCCTCTAAAAGGCCATTCACAAATGACTGCCGTGGCCATGCACCCTGCTAAACGGATAGCAGAAATGCGGCCCCTTCTCGTGAACATTGGACCAGGAAAGGTGAGTTTTCGGGCCACCTGGGGGGTTTCACACAGCGGGCACCCCTGATCAGGATGTCCCAGGGGGAGCGAGTATGCCTGCCCTGAAGTCTCATAGATTTGTCCCATAGAAGTCTTCTTTAAGCATCAGTACTAATAAAGATAGTGAAAAGAACTTAAAGTGGACCGAAACCCAAGGCGATCAGCCTGGGAATCTATAAGATTCCTGGGCCGATCGATTCCCTCCCCCCGGGGCATCCAAAATCGGGATGCCCCGCTGTGTGAAACCCCCGAGGTCGCCCCTTATACTTACCTTCTTTCCCGGTCCAACGTCGCATGCACAAACCACGGCCACATCTCCACTATCCCTCTAGCAGGGCGCGTGCTCTCGCCAGGCATTTGTGAATGGCTAAAAGGTGGGAGATGCCTCACTAAAGAAACTCCCCATAGAGAACTCAACAGAGTCTTATGACTGCACAACACCAAATATATGGTAGATGAATAATTTTATTGATTTATAAATTCTAAAACATAGTTAATTACATCACAGGCACATAATTAAAAAACATACAAGACATGCTAAAATCTCATCTGCCAGGAGGGGGCGCTGCTGAACCTTACTGCCATCATAAGTATAAATGATATAAGGTGCAATTCAAAACCTAATAAAAAATCTTACAAACTATACCTACTCTATCTAATAAAGTGCTATGTGCTTGTCCCAATAGTACATCAATTCATAGTGAGCAAATGGGTGCAAATAAAAATAGTAGTTTTATCATTAAGACAGTACAGCACACAAATCATATAGGCTCTTATTCAGGGTGAAGATCCGGATTAATGTGAGCAATCTGTATGTACAGGGTGTGGGAAACATAAGATAGGCTCTTATTCAGGGTGAAGATCCGGATTAATGTGAGCAATCTGTATGTACAGGGTGTGGGAAACATAAGATAGGCTCTTATTCAGGGTGAAGGTCCGGATTAATGTGAGCAATCTGTATGTACAGGGTGTGGGAAACACAAGATAGGCTCTTATTCAGGGTGAAGGTCCGGATTAATGTGGGTAATCTGTATGTACAGGGTGTGGGAAACATAAGATAGGCTCTTATTCAGGGTGAAGATCCGGATTAATGTGAGCAATCTGTATGTACAGGGTGTGGGAAACATATAAGATAGGCTCTTATTCAGGGTGAAGGTCCGGATTAATGTGAGCAATCTGTATGTACAGGGTGTGGGGGAAACATATAAGATAGGCTCTTATTCAGGGTGAAGATCCGGATTAATGTGAGCAATCTGTATGTACAGCGTGTGGGAAACATATAAGATAGGCTCTTATTCAGGGTGAAGGTCCGGATTAATGTGGGCAATTTGTATGTACAGGGTGGGGGAAACATATAAGATAGGCTCTTATTCAGGGTGAGGGTCCGGATTAATGTGGGCAATTTGTATGTACAGGGTGTGGGAAACATATAAGATAGGCTCTTATTCAGGGTGAGGGTCCGGATTAATGTGAGCAATCTGTATGTACAGGGCGTGGGAAACATATAAGATAGGCTCTTATTCAGGGTGAAGGTCCGGATTAATGTGGGCAATCTGTATGTACAGGGTGTGGGAAACATATAAGATAGGCTCTTATTCAGGGTGAGGGTCCGGATTAATGTGAGCAATCTGTATGTACAGGGTGTGGGAAACATATAAGATAGGCTCTAATTCAGGGTGAAGGTCCGCTTTAACCCTGTACACGCTTCACTCCCTGCATTAGGCCTATAGGATAAGGAGCATAAATAAGCTGGGATTTTCTTTAAAAGTTCTTTTCCTTATTTATTTCTTCTTTTACTTGTTTTCTGTGTATTTTTTTTTTCTTTTTTGACGCACGTTTGGCGTTTTTTTTCCTTGTTTACCGGCGAGTTCTATTTCTGCAGCCTGTCAGCGCTCGTCTCCCGGTGAAGTGCATCATTTTGTCTCTCTCTCCGTTGCCACATCCATCCTCGGGAGGACAGCTAATGATGCATTAATTTCCATTCAGATAAATGAAAGCATCTGCATCATTAGCGCTCGCCACCGTCCCCGCCGCCGCCGCCGCTCCGGTCCTGCTCTGAATTATTGAGCAAAATGGGGGCGGGGGGTGTTGTTTGAACAATTTGCAGCTCTGATTTTATTTAGTGCTTTGCCGCTTATAAATTCACAGACACTATCAACATATTCCCCGTCAGCTATTCCCGTATGGAAATAAGAAATAGCTGAGAAAAGGAAATCACAGGCGAGGTTTCATTTATGAAACACCCGCACTTTCCTTATAATTGCATACGTCCCTACTTTTCAAAGGGACATTTGTTAAATGAAGCCACGCCCCCTCACTGAGGGATAGATGAAGCCACGCCCCCTCATTAAGGGATGGATGAAGCCACACCCCCTCATTGAGGGATGGATGGGAGATACATTATAAAAGTTGCAATAAAAACACTTTAAATAGGCAAAATAAACATTTATTGCTGCAGATCTGCATGTTACACCTCAAAGAGGACAATATGTAAATGAAGCCACACCCCCCTCATTGAGGGATGAATGAAGCCACACCCCTCATCGTAGGATGGATGAAGCCACGCCCCCTCATTGAGGGATGGATGGGAGATACATTATAACAGTTGCAATAAAAACACTTTAAATAGGCAAAATAAACATTTATTGCTGCAGATCTGCATGTTACACCTCGAAGAGGACAATATGTAAATGAAGCCACACCCCCCTCATTGAGGGATGAATGAAGCCACACCCCTCATTGAGGGATGGATGAAGCCACACCCCCTCATTGAGGGATGGATGGGAGATACATTATAACAGTTGCAATAAAAACACTTTAAATAGGCAAAATAAACATTTATTGCTGCAGATCTGCATGTTACACCTCGAAGAGGACAATATGTAAATGAAGCCACACCCCCCTCATTGAGGGATGAATGAAGCCACACCCCTCATCGTAGGATGGATGAAGCCACGCCCCCTCATTGAGGGATGGATGGGAGATACATTATAACAGTTGCAATAAAAACACTTTAAATAGGCAAAATAAACATTTATTGCTGCAGATCTGCATGTTACACCTCGAAGAGGACAATATGTAAATGAAGCCACACCCCCCTCATTGAGGGATGAATGAAGCCACACCCCTCATTGAGGGATGGATGAAGCCACACCCCCTCATTGAGGGATGGATGGGAGATACATTATAACAGTTGCAATAAAAACACTTTAAATAGGCAAAATAAACATTTATTGCTGCAGATCTGCATGTTACACCTCGAAGAGGACAATATGTAAATGAAGCCACACCCCCCTCATTGAGGGATGAATGAAGCCACACCCCTCATCGTAGGATGGATGAAGCCACGCCCCCTCATTGAGGGATGGATAGGAGATACATTATAACAGTTGCAATAAAAACACTTTAAATAGGCAAAATAAACATTTATTGCTGCAGATCTGCATGTTACACCTCGAAGAGGACAATATGTAAATGAAGCCACACCCCCTCATTGAGGGATGAATGAAGCCACACCCCTCATCGTGGGATGGATGAAGCCACGCCCCCTCATTGAGGGATGGATAGGAGATACATTATAACAGTTAAAGTGGACCAACACCCAGGATTTTCACTATCCTGGGTTTTGGTCCACTTCTGCGGGGCACCGCGATCAGGGGTGCCCCGCTATGTGAAACCCCCCAGAACGCCCCAAAAAACTCACCTCACCCCGCTCCTACGGCGCATGCGCGGCCTCTCGTCCAATCAGCACACTCGGAGCCGCTGTGGTATGCGCGTCCAAGGGACGTACAACCACAGTGGCTCCGAGCACGCTGGCGGCCGCATCTCGCGCTTCCCTTTAACAGGGAGCGTGTCGGGCATTTACATATGGCTGGCGTGGGCACGCGCCATGCTAGCTAGAAGCGTGCGAAGCGGCCCGCGCATGTGCCGTTGGACCGGGAGTAAGGTAAGGTGAATGGGGCGTCCTGGGGGGGTTCACACAGCCGGGCATCCCGATTTTGGATGCCCTACGGGGAGGGATCTGATCGGCCTGGGAATCTTATAGATTCCCGGGCCGATCAGGCAGGGTGTTGGTCCACTTTAAAACAAGAGAAACACTTTGAATAGGCAAATGGATAATTTATTGCTGCAGATCTGCATGTTACACCTCAAAGAGGGACACTATGTAAATGAAGCCACACCCCTAATTGAGGGATGGATGAAGCCACACCCCCTCATTGAGGGATGGATAGGAGATACATTATAACAGTTACAACAATAGAAACACTTTGAAAAGGAAAATTAATCATTAATTGCTGCAGATCTGCATGTTACACCTCAAAGAGGGACAAATGACAACAACGAGGGACAGGGAGACACAGATTCAAAAGAGGGACAGTCCCCCCAAATCAGGGATACTTGGGAGGTATGGAAATACCCTTAGAAAATAAGCCTGCATTTGTCTTCCTGCCTATGTCTAAGGACCTATGACTTTGGCATAGGCCCTTATTTAACACGGGATAGCGCCAGGTAGCGACTGGTGAGCGACCGGTAATGACGGGCCCCGCCACGAGAACGCCGGCTCCCCACCACAATCACACATTTATCAAGACGATCCTGCTTAGCGACTTAGATAGCGCCAGATAACCACTCATTCATCATTATTCCAGCCTCAGCCCACAGCGCCAGCGTCCGACCTTGAACAGCGACAGGTATGACCTCTTGCTACCTGGCGCTCTCTAATGCATTTCAATGGAACAATCTTAAAATATTCATAATTAATTGTTAATAATTTTTTTTTTTTTTTAATGTGACAAATTCTGTGACCACTTCTGCCATGTTAGATATTTTTTTTAAGGTAAAAAAAAAAATAAAAAAAATTTGTGCAGAAGTGATATTACAGGTCTGATATTAATGTATTCATATTCCAAAATGTTTTTAGAATCTTGTTTTTTTTGGTTTGCAAAAATATGGTTGTTTGGGGGTTAAAAAAATTACTTTTAACCCATCTCCGCCAGCGCTCTGGGGTTTAAACATGCATTTCACAGCGCGTGAATTTTTTGAGCGTGATTTGTTAATGAATATGGTGGGAGCCGGTCGCTATGGCCATTCGCTATCAGGCGCACCCATACAGTGCGGAACCTGTCAAATAGAGAATCATCACCTTGTATTCAACATTACTGCAAACCGACTGAGTCGCTGTCAACAACCGAACAACGGCCAAGCACAGCGACTACTAGCGGGCGCTGTGAAAATACTGCTACAGTCGCTCATCTGTCGCTACCTGGCGCTATTACTGAATCGGCCTCGTAGTCATCAGAAGCCAAATGTGGACAAGGAGGCTTCAATAGATTTCCAGTTTGGTCTCAAAAAAGAATTTGCTCGCATCTGTGTCACAACTCGTTATGCAGCAGCCATGGTGCAAATGAGTGCGAAGGCTCCCTGTCTGATGCAGCTTCTGCAGAACCTCTCAAAAAGCTCTATAAGCGCCAACAATTAGAACAAACCCCTAAAAATTCGAGGGAAACTTTTTTTTTTCCGTTGGATACAAATTATAGCTAATGGAAAGTGCCCCAAAAATTACCCCAAAAATATTAAAAAATAAACCTGCAGGCAGTTTCAATGTGGAGTGGGCTGTCTTTAAAAGCTGTATTTAGTAAAACACAGTGAAAAAAATACAATAAAAAAATAAAAAGTCTGGCTATTCTTCGTTGAATAAAAATGGTATCTAACTAAAAAGGCCCCAAAAATTATCATAAAATATAAAAATAACTGTTTCAATGTGAAATGGGATGCCTTTAAAAGCAGCATTTAGTAAAACACTTAAAACTGAAAAAATACAATTAATAAAAAAAGTCTATAAATAAAAATCTAATAAAAAATGCCCCAAAAATTACCCCAAAAAATATAAAATAAAAAATAAACCTTCAGACAGTTTCAATGTGAAATGGAATGCCTTTAAAAGCAGCATTTAGTAAAACACTTAAAAGTTAAAAAATACAATAAAAGTCGAGTATTCTTTGTTAAGATGAAAATTGTTCCTAACTGAAAATGACCAAAAAAGCAGCACATCAACCAGCTTTTCTGTGTTTGGGCCCAACGCCAAACACCGGGCCGGGTCCGGGGATCTGGACTCACAAAATTCAGTACGAACCTGAACTTTGCAATCGGGGTGCGTCCAATGATATTAAAGTCCATAGCGCATTTTCACCAGAGATGGCTATATATGCCAAAGCCTTAAAGTAGACCAAAATCCAGGATTTTGACTATCCTGGGTTTTGGTCCGTGCCCCGCTGTGTGAAACCCCCCAGATCGCTGATGCCCTCTTCCCGGTCCTACGACGCATGCGTGTCCGCTGGTCCAATCAGCGCGCTCAGAGCCGCTGGCGTCACATTGTCTAAGCCTGGCCAGTGACTGGCGGCTATATCCCCCGCTACCCTCTAACAGGGAGTGTGTCGCACATGCCTGGCGTGGACATTCACCCTGCTAGAGGGATGCGGCTGCGGCTCGCGCATGCGCCATTGGACCGGGAAACAAGTTAAGTGTATGGGCGACCTGGGAGGTTTTCTTTTACAAAGAATTTATTGGGTTTTCATATAAAGTATACATGGATCAGACATTACATATGCATTAATGATGACAGTTGAACAGGTTTACAGAATGTACATAATGGTACAGTATCAAAAAGTTATCAACAGAAATATGAAGATTCCTGAGTTTAATTGCACTAAAACATGGTGCTAACTATTAGGGTCAACTTCTGGCGCAGGACAGCAAGTGCTTGGGATGCGGTGGGTTGTAGTCTGGACTGGGGGGCTTGTACTAAAGAGATGTGTATAACACATCCATTCTTTATTGGTGCTAAGGATCAGTGTTTGGAGCTGAAGATTAATGCATAGTTGATAGGATTGATTGACAGTGGGATGAGAAGAGAAAAGGAAAAATAGAAGAAGGGAGAAGAGAAGGGAGTGGAACGGGGAGAGGGAAGGCGGATAGGGATGGATCCGAGGCTGGAGGCCATGTTTGAAATAGAATTGAATTTCACTATATTCAAACTGGGTGGACTGGGTCTGTCAGGTGGTGGCCGACATCTATATATTCTAGCCAAGAGGTCCATACATCAAGGTATGTTTCATAGGTGTCACTTTTAATCGCTGTAATTTTCTTGTTACATAGTGTATCTGAGATTCTGTTCAAGATCTCCTGCCAGGGGATTCTGGGGGATTTCCAGTTTCTGGCAATGGTGAGGCGGACGGTGGCTAGGACGTGTTGAATTAATTTCCAATGGTTTTTAGAGTATCTACCTGATTTGTGGGAGAGTAAAGCCTCCCTAGGGTTCTTAGTCATTGGGAGATGGATGATGTCAGAAAGTAGTTTGTATACCCTGTTCCATGTGGCCGAGACTATAGGGCAGTCCCACCAGATGTGAGCCATAGATCCTACGGAAGGGCATCCCCTAAAGCAGAGTGGGGAAGTTGATGGGGAAAACTTGTGAATACGGTCTGGCGTGAGATACCATCTAAAGAGTGCCTTGTAGGCATTTTCCAAAACTACTGTGTTACAGGAAATCTTCTTTATATTGTCCCACGTTCTCTGCCACTCTTCCTCCTCCACGCCGCACCCCAGCTCTCTCTCCCACTGAGACATATAATTATGCTTAATAGGGGATGGTGGGGACACTAGAGTTGCATAAAGGCTCGATATCAAACCCCCACTGAAGTGGTCTCTGATGCACCGGGATTCAAAATCAGTACTTTGATATGGAGGAGGAGAGCGGGTCAGCGTGCTATTAATAAAATGCTTGATCTGTAAGAACCTAAAGGTTTCAGATGGGGGCAGGTTCTCACCTGAGTTGAGGTCCTGGGCTGTTTTCATCCCCCTTGAGGTGCAGAAATTCTCCACTTTGGTATGACCTTTCTCTACCCACCATCTGAAATTATTGGAGTGGGTAACGCCCGGAGGAAACAGGGGGTTTGACCTGGGAGGTTTCATACAGCAGGGCATCCTCATTTTGGATGCCCCGGGGGGAGGAAATCGATTGGCCCGGGATTGGCGGAGAGGGCTCTGGGATGGGATGAGTGAAACTGGCTATCCGGGGGGTTTCACACAGCGGGGCATGCCAATGCAGGATGACCAAGGAAGTGGAACTCGTATGGCTTGGGGGGCTTTTAGAATCCAGGGCCTCCGATGTTCATCTTTAAACTGTGTATCCAGAGAAGGGAGAGGTAAGCCAGTGATTCTCTCTGCAGTTATCTTTGTCTTTTGTGGCAGCACCAAAACACCAGACAGTGCAGGATGAGCTCAGAATGGAAGCAATGGCTGCATTGTAGAATACACACAGGACCTTTGTTGCCATACCATACTTCTTCAGTTGGAGTAAGAAGAAGAGCCTTCTTTGGGTTTTGCTCAGGAACATGGGTTCACACAGTGGGCCTTCTCGATGTGGGATGCCCCTGGGGAAGGCCGACCCTGAAATCTTTTATATTCCAGGGCTGGCCACCCTGAGTTTTGTTCCGTTTACACCGGACCCCCACCCTGTACATACAGATTGCTCACATTAATCCGGACCTTTACCCTAAATAGCAGCCTATCTTATATGTTTCCCGCACCCTGTACATACAGATTGCTCACATTAAAAATCATCCTACCTGCATCTACTGCATTTTCTGAGCCTTTAAAGTGGACCAACGCCCAGGATTTTGACTATCCTGGGTTTTGGTCCACTTCGGTGGGTCACCCCGATCGGGGGTGCCCTGCTGTGTGAAACCCCCCAGAAAGCCCCGAAAACTCACCTCACCCCGCTGCCACATGACCGCTGCAGCCAATCCCCGCCGCCGGACAAGCGAGAGGCAGCGGCGGACAAGCAGAGCGCGTCAGCCGCCGCCTCCCGCACGTCCCTCTTACAGGGAGCGCACCCGCGCCGGCCATTCACAAACGGCCGGCGCGGGAGCGCGCCCTGTTAGAGGGATGTGCGGGAGGCGGCGGCGGCGGATGCGCATGCACCTCTGGAACGTGGAAAAGGTAGGATTGTGGGCTTCCTGGGGGGTTTCACCCCGCGGGACATCCGGATTTCGGATGCCCCGCGGGGAGGGATCTGATTGGCCCGGGAATCTTATAGATTCCCGGGCCGATTCCCCCTGGGTGTTGGTCCACTTTCAACATCCAAGATGGCGGCCTATGGAGTGTCAGGCTTCCTGCAGACAGGAAGTGTCTTCTGACTGTGACACTCTGCATTCTGGGATTGCTGACCTTTTCCCGACGCCAGCTCTGCTCTGTCTGTGCAAAGCGCAGCTATAACCCCGCCTCCTGGCACTTTTCATCCCTCTCCTCAGTATGTGATGCTACTGAGCCAAGATGGCGGCGCCCGTATCCTAGAGTCCTGAACAGAGTTGCAGCCCAGTGGGGAAAAGAATAATAAGTAAGTGACTAAAAACATTAAATACGTTAAGTATAGATGCTGGGGAATAGTTTTTTAAAGTGGACTTAAACCCAGGATTTTGACTATCCTGGGTTTTGGTCCTTCCCCTGGGGCACCCCGATCAGGGATTCCCCGCTGTGTGAAACCCCCCAGATCGCTGAGCGCTGCTCACCTCTTCCCGGTCCTATGGCGAATGCGTGGCCGCTCGTCCAATCAGTGTGCTCGGAGCCGCTGACGTCACGTCATATATGGCTTCATCTAAGGCCAGCGGTTCCGCTCGTGCTGGCGGCCGCATCCTCCGCTTCCCTCTAACAGGGAGCGTGCCCGCCCTGGCCATTCACAAATGCCTGGGACGGGGCACGCACCCTGCTAGAGGGATAGCGGGGATGCGGCCACGGCTCACGCATGCTCCATTGGACCAGGAAGCAAGGTAAGTGTATGGGGCAACCTGGAGGGTTTCACACATCCCGATTTTGGATGCTGCGGGGGGGGGGGGGGGGAGGAGGGAAGCAATCGGCCCGGGAACCTAATAGATTCCCAAGCCCGATTGCGGTGGGTTTTGGTCCAC
The DNA here is from genome assembly GCA_027917425.1 of Gastrophryne carolinensis. Taxonomy (NCBI): domain Eukaryota; kingdom Metazoa; phylum Chordata; class Amphibia; order Anura; family Microhylidae; genus Gastrophryne; species Gastrophryne carolinensis. The sequence goes on along the minus strand of CM051235.1, from coordinate 15,881,534 downwards.
TTTAAGGGTTTGCGCTTTTCATTAAATGACACTGAAGGTCCGCTTTAAATGAAAGTGTAACACACCGCATTGCGCTATCTTGTTTATACTGTTATGTGGTGGTAAAGTATAATATGAAGGGAGCCTTATTGTTAGCTGGTTGCCTGGACTGACCTTTTTCCCGCACCCGTCCCTGCCTTCCTTTACTCCCCTGCAATGTTATTGTGCTTCTACCCCCCCCTAATAACCCCCCGGGGATATTTTGTGCCGCTGCTCTGCAGATTCACCTTTTGCCGGACTGACAATTAGTTCATCCGTTTTTATTCAAGCAATATAACAATCTGCTTTGGAATCCTTTGTATCTAATGCTGTTAGAAAAGCCAGAAGAAAGAAGCCCGGCCGGGCAGCAGAAGGCTTTTAATGGCGCTATTGATTCCTTCCTTAATGCTCCTATTCAACAAATATTCATTAGGAGTCCCAGATTGCCGCCACTTTATAAAGAGCCATATTAAATATTTTAAAAGCAGAAGCATCCTGTCGCATTAGCGTCTCTGACAACCCCGCTTTGCTCTAACAATTTCTAACGTTCGGCCTGTCATCCGGGCATCCCAGTGCGCAGCCGTAGACTTAGCAGAGCGGACGGTGCGGCTTCTGTTTGTCATAGTTCAAGATGGAGCTCCAGGTGCAGAGAAGCCTTTGTCAGGGGTAGCAACAAACCCCCGGGGCCTGGAGTTTGCTGACAGACCTGGTCTTCAATGGAGCCCCCCCCCGCCACAAGGGAGGGCTGCATGCGTACCAACTTTTCAGGGTGAGAAAGAGGGACATTTGGTAAATTAGTGTGATGGGTGAAAACTATGGGCAGCACTACACTTAGGAAACATTAGAGCCCTGTCAGTGGAATAGGCCCCTGATAGTGATAGAAACCTTAAAGTGGACCAACACCCAGGATTTTGACTATCCTGGGTCTTGGTCCACTTCGGTGGGGCACCCCCGATCGGGGTGCCCCGCTGTGTGAAATTCCCCCCCGAACCCCCCGAAAAACTCACCTCTCCCCGCTCCCAGCGCCGACGGACAAGCCGCGGACAAGCGGCTCCTCCGCCGCCGCCTCTCGCGCATCCCTCTTGACGCGCGCGTGCCCGCGCCGGCCATTCACAGACGGCCGGCGCAGGCGCGCGCACGTCTAGAGGGGCGCGAGGGAGGCGGCCGGCCGCCGCCGAAGATAAGGTAAGGAATTTGGGGTGTTTGGGGGGGTTTCACCCCGCGGGGCATCCCGATCTCGGATGTCCCGCGGGGAGGGAGGTGATCGGCCCGGGAATCTTATAGATTCCCGGGCCGATCACCCGTGGGTGTTGGTCCACTTTAATCAAACCAGTTGGATGCATTGCTTGGGGATCATTACATCATGAAACCACATGATGGCAGTGTTGCCTAAGAAATGGACCAACTAATAATAATTGGTCAAGCGTTCTTCTTAATTTAGATAAGTAGAGACTTAGGGCCTTATTCATGAAGCTCTAGCGCCAGGTAGTGCCTGTACAGCGCCAGGTAGCGGCAAGTAGCATCAGGTGAACGCCGGACACTGCAGCAATTACACATTTACAAAGCCGAATCTGGTGAGCGACTAGAACAACGCCATGTAGCGTCCAATTCAACATTATCCCAGGCGCCGGCGTTCAGCCTTGCAGAGCACCACGTCTTACCTCTCGCTACCTGTCGCTCTCCAATACATTTCTAAGGACGATCCTTAAATCCCTTTCCTGATCCCAATTTTTTTTTTCCCTAAAAAAACCACAAACTTTCTGCAGAATTGTCGTTACATGTCTGGTATTAAAGTGTTCATGTCACAATGTTATAACAATGTCATTCCATATGTTTTCGCTTTGTTACTAGTGGATACATGTTCAAATGTTCAAAATCAGCGCCTCTGGCGCTGTGGGCTACATCGACCCGATTTAGAGCGCCGGAACTGTTTGAGGCTGATTTTTTGATGAATGTGTTGTGAGTCAGTCGCACTGAGCTGGCACTACCATTCGCTCCAATACAGCGTAGTACTGCGAATCACATCAATCACAATCAGTAATCACAATCACATCAATGCTGGACAGCAACTGAGGCGCTCTGAAACAACTAACCATGGCCGAGCACAGTGACTACTAGCGTTTGCTCTGAAATCCTCTCTACAGACGCTCATCTGTCGCTACCTGGTGCTAGTAATGAATCAGCCTGTGGGCCAGGTGGCATTGGCAACATTGCCTGCCCTGCCATTGGTTGAGGCTCGCAACTTAGTTTGTTAAGGCAGCATTACAGAGGTGAGAGCCCAACGTAGAGTGTTCTAAGTTCTACTAAGATGTCATGAGGGGAAGCGTTAATGCAGTGGAGGAGCTGAGAGATAGCCATGGAAGAAACCTATGGATTGTACTGTTTGCTGTAACCGATGGATATTGCCTGTAACTGGACTTTGCTGTTTATCATGGATGAAAGCCTTTCAATAAAGACCCTGTTGTTTGCACCAAGGAGTGTCATCAATGGAAACCAGCAACTACTGAACCAGTAAGTGCACCTCCACCCCACACATTCCACACCAACCTGGGGTGCCCTACCCTAGGTCCAAGAACCTTGGAATTTTACAGTGAGTCCTTTGTCTATCAGATGCTTCAAAGATAAGAGTCCTCCTTCTAGATCAGGAACATAAAGCAAATCTTTTACTAGTATAGCTAAATTGTGTCCCGCATCATTGGGGTACACAAGGGTTCCATGCCCATATCCCTCTGCATGTATTTCACTTCAAACTACATGGTAAATAGTCTCTTTGTTATAAGTTCAAGTTCTGTGGAAAATGCTTCTATCATTTGTCATTTAACTGGTTGCTCCCGAGTCAATGCACCAGCCTTGAAATGTATGGTTGCCTGTCACTTTAAATGTGGCTTTTACCTTCTGTTTAGTATAAGACTCATTTGCTCTGCTTTTCATATAGTACAGTTTCTCTTTATGTGTCCCTGTTTGTGGCATCTAAAGCACACCCTGGTTTCCTTCCTGTGTCTGTAGCTTTAAGAGCGGTTCTGGTGTCAGTTATTGTGGAGCCATGCGCAGGCTCCTTTTTTCGCTGACTCATCTATGAGCATGCTCTTTACAAATCCTACTGTAAGATCTGTCTCCGGCCTTGTCTCCAGAGCATTGATCAGTGCAGTATATGTGTTGGGTAAGCTGCACAACAACATGGCAGCGGCGTGATTGTCTTTTATATTCTTGCTGACTGATCTGAGTTGTGCGGTCACTTGTTGAATGGCATTTATATGCTCCGGCATGTCCTGCTCTCTGCTAAGCTTCATTTGTAAAGTTTCCCCAGCAGAAACAACTAGCTTTTTAAGCTGGATCTCTTAGCCAGTCTTTCCAGTACATCCCCCATGTCTTTTGCTGTACTCTCACTGCGTATGTGAATAAGCTGATCGTCTTCTACTAGTAAGCTTATGGTGGCCTGTGCCTGTCTGTTTTTCCTGTCCCAGTCCTGATTATTGTCCTGTGGTCTCTCTGTAGTGATAACCTCCCAGAAGTCAACTCTGGATAATAGCATTTCCACTATAAACTTCTATAGCTGATAACTGTCATTGTTCAGCTTGGCCACTGAGAGTTTAAGCTCTGAGCTGCTGGCCATTCTCCCTTCTTTATATATAAGAACAGTCTTACTTGTCTACAGAAGATGTCTCTGGAAAGCTTCTTTATGTCAATCTCTGCATCGGCCTCACTGTTTCCCATTCTGGGCTTTGCTCTGCCTGTGTCACATCTGGTCACTGGGTTTTTTCCGCTCTCTGTGGCTTCATTCAGGCACTGGGCCCACAACCTGTTGCAGAGTATGAGTGCTGGGTGCAGCAGAATCAAAACCAGATAGACAATTGTGGTGTAACAGAACCTGGCTTTACTGGAATATGAATGCAGTAACAGGACAAAGAAGTCATAGAGATCACCTCAACGTACAGGAAACACAACATGCAGCAGAGAATGTATAACAGAGACTACTCATAGATATATGTAACAGCACCATCTACTTTCATAAATGTGAACTGAATCAACCTAGCAATATAGATGCAGATCACATATAGAGACACATTGTAGCTGCTGCAAAGTATCCCCAACAAACGTCATGCTAAATATCTGGTGAGGCAGGTTTACCACTGGCTGTGCTTTCAGGTGTGAATTGAAGTTTACATCTGAATGAGCTTTTTAACTTGAACATACAACAAAAAAATATCTGCAAAACATTTTTTGTTTCAATAGTTTTTATTCATTTCAAGGCAACTGCATGTCTTAGAACAATACAACACAAATCATTTTTATCTAATGGGAGAAATTTGCCACCGTTCACATAGAAACAATACACAATATGAAATAGCCGGTACTGGCCTCAACCATGAACCGCCATATTACTGCATTATACAAAAAAATATAAAAGATAAACACGTTTTGCCTCAAGGCAAAACACGTTGCAAGCTTAATGATGTATAAGAAACACTTCCACCCCACTCACCAAATAAAACAAAAAAAGAAAAAAGGGAAAATTGATACAGAAAACAGGAAAGAAAGCATGTCCAGCATACTAGACCCCCCCAACTCCTCCCAGGCCCCTCACCTAGGTCCAGCCCTCAAGTATGTTAGCGTGGATGCTGATTCATTAATAGCGCCAGGTATCGGCAGATGAGCGTCTGCATAGCGGCACTTAGAGCGACTGCTAGTAGACGCTCGTGTGCGTGTATCGGGCGCTGTAACAGAGAGTCTCAGTCGCTGTAGTAACCTGGCTGGCATTGATGAATGAGATATATGTTTGACGTTCTAACACCAGTACAGCGCTGCAGCGAGCGAAAGGTAGCGCCAGCTCAGTGCTACTGACTCTCAGCTACTTACACCATCTTCAACAAAAAAACAGACACACACACAGCGTAGACGCTCTGGATCTGATCGCTGTAGCATAGAGCGCCAGACGCTGTGTGATTAAAGTCTGTTTTTGAACACATATTCACCAGTAACAAAGCGAAAACACATGGAATGACATTGTAGTAACATTGTGACATTAACACTTTAGTGCCAGACCTGTAATGACAATTCTGCATTAAAATATAAAAAGTCACAAAAGTTTTCACAAATGACTCTTTCTAGGCCAGGAGAGGTCACACAATTATCTGAGATAAAAAAAAAATTAAAAACAAAAAACCCTGTTTAAACAGAAGAAAATGAACGTCCATTGAAATGTACGGGAGAGCGATAGGTAGTGACAGGTAATACCTGACGCTCTGGAAGCTAGAGCGCCGGTGCTATATGCTGAGCCGCCTGAAATAATACATCGGACACTACATGTCGCTGTTAGAGACGCTCACCAGATTCGCTTTCATAAATGTGGTTTTGCCTACAGCGCCCGGCATTCACCAGATGCTGCCTGCTGCTACGAAGCACTACCTGGCGCTATCCCTTCTTAAATAACCCCCTTAGATCCCATATTCTGGAAAAAAGGAAGTCTGTCTAATGAAACAGTAGTAAGATGTTCATTTACCATAAAACCTATTATTCTAGTTTGAATTTCATGGGATTCCAAAGCAGGTAGAAGCCAAGATTTTGCATTAGATTTCTTAGTCGCTATGAACATGAACGTCAACAGCTTTCTCGCCAACTTTGGTAAGTCACTAACCACTCTATTCATCTGTAAAACATTTTTGTTCTAATCCCACCTCCCCAAAATGGGGCATTTTTAAAGGTGAGGTCCAGGGGTATAAGAAGATTTTCTAAGTTTAGAAACAACCAACCCTATGGGCTATGCTAAATAATTGCCAAATCAGCCTGCATAACCCATAGGCCCATGGGTCCATAAACCTTAACTCATTGGAAATGCATCTCACTTGTAGAAGCAAAATCACAGGAGTAGGTGATTTTTTTTTTAAATATGAGAAGTTTGAGAACAGAAATACTTTAGAAAGTATTTTTGTGTGTTCAATTAAAAAAGCTCACTCAGATGTAAACTTTAATTCACGCCCAAAACACAGCCAAAGGTCAGCTTCACCAGATCTCTAACTTACTTCACAAAATAAATAGCATGACCCTCACTGACCCAAAGCTGAAGCTTATTGTGATAAAACCCATGTCATGTACGCCCCGGATTACATCATTGTCACCAGAATCACGTGATACATTTTTGTTAATACAGGTCCTATGACTCTAACTGTATATGGGACCCCTTCAGTGAAACCAGTGAACAGAGCGCGGCCAACCCGTTAGTAGCCCGCAGCTTTAGTTAAAGACAGGCCTCAGTATTTAGCCTCAACCACAAACCGCCATAATACTGCATAAAATAAAAAAATATAAAAAAAAAAAAAAAAACGGCCTCTCTAAGCCTCAAGGCAAAACACGTTGCAAACTTCTACATTTTTGTTAATACAGGTCCTATAACTCTAACTGGCTGTGGTACCCCTTCGGTGGCACCAGTGAACAGAGCCCCGCCAACCCTTATAGCCACCAGCTTTAGTTTAAGATGGACCCGGTCCGTTGCCAAGTCTAGAAGCCAGCCTCATAGCGTGTAATATAACCAAGAGAACACAGACAAACGAGTTTAGGATCAAGATATAGGACAGGCCAAGATTAAGTTATACATTTAATTGCTGGACAATAGGCTCGATTCAGAGGCACATTCGTCTGGACTTCCGTAGCTGTCTGTGAAAGTTTTTGTGTGTGTCAGTCATTTTTTTTTGTTTTTTTCGTTCATTTTCCATTCGTATGAATGTTCGGGCTGATGTGTATATGCGCTTTCGAAGAACGAAACTAAATTGGATCATTTCCGTTAGTTCGGATCATTTTCCTATCAAAATCTGATATTTTGCGTTCGTTCAGATAACTTACGTTGTTGGGATGGGCTTGCGTCTCTGATTCAGAGAGCTGATTGCCGAGGGACCACCACCCTATTATCATTTGCGATCCACTTACGGGACCTTTGAGGCCTCGGATTGCTATTGTTGAACATGTTTTGCGGCTATGTGGAGGAGTCTGCGCGCCTTTAGCTCCAAGGCATTGCATGTATCAGCATGGCCGAGGCCATAAATTGTATAGCAATGCATACCTGAATCAATACATTTCATGTATGCCTTATAGAAGCATTTTAATGCTGACCTTAATTAGTCCTTAGCATGTAAACCTTTATTTTCCCTCACATCCATATAATTGCTATATTTTTTAGACTTATGTCATTTGTGAATTATATTTGGATTGTTGAACTTGAATCTTAATTTGTTGTTGGAGTTATTGTTTTAGTTGGTTACCTTTGCTTTGTGTAATTATTTTATATTTGGTTGCAGGAACCGCAAGATGTGCCACTTGCACAACATACAAGCAGTGTTTGGTCCGGATATGTGGATATGTTCTTGCAGGGCATCCAGGGTCGTCCCATGATGCTTATATATTGCGGAGCTCCGGCTTATTTCGTCAGTTTGAATCAGGAGAATTATCTGGTGGATGGCTCCTGGGTAAGTTTGCTCACATTCCATCAATCCATTTTCACTGTATGGCATTGAATATAGTTGATGACTCATGTCTTAACCTATGGCTGTTTTTAGCACTTGATGACATGTTAAACAATATTGTTGCTAAGAATGTGTATTTTATGTTAGTATTTTTAAATTCTTTCAGGGGATTCTGGATATCCGCTCCTGCCCCTGCTCCTGGCGCCCGTTCTTTGCCTGCAGAATGCAGGCCAGGAGTTCTATAACCAGGCCCTATGCAAAACCCGGGCCGTGGTGGCGAGGGCCTTCGGGCTTTTGAAGTCCAGATTTAGGTGTTTGGACCATACAGGGGGGGCACTGCAGTATGATCCCAACAAGGTTATACCAATAATTTAATTTACGATTTTTAACAGGGACCACACGTGCCAGAGTGGCACAACTTAGTGTCAGGGTCCTTCAGTTGGTGGGCGAGATGCAGGAGCTGCGCGACTCTTTGGGGACCACAGATGAAGAATAATGGTCTGTGGCCTGCCATTGCTATGTATTTAGTTTTTTTATAGTTGTAGTTTGTGAATATTTTAATATTTTATATTTTATGAAATAAAAAAGGTTACATTTTAAAGAAAGGCCAAACAAAAATGGCATTTGGTATTTAAAAAAAAATAAATAAAAGTTTCAGTGTCATTTCATTTCCAAAATACATTAACACAAAATGAATGGGCCCCGAAATATTTAGAGATGAATATTCATATGACCGCGAAGTGGTTTATGTGAGTTTTAGGGGTGAAAAATGGAAGAAGAACCTAACCGCGAAGTGGTTTGGGTGAGTTTTAGGGGTCAAACATGGAAGATGTAGGAAAACGCAAAGTGATTTAGCTAAGCATTGTAGCAGAAGTGAGTGACCCAAATATGTAGGCGAGCACTTTAATGAGTTAAGTTTGTAGTGCGCAGGCGCAAGATCGCAAGGATTTACGTCCGGACGTTTATTTATTGAAAAGGGGAAACAGAATCTATCGGGAAACGTAAAGCATTCGTGGGAGGAGACGATGGAAAAAGGGCAAAAACTAAAGCCTACGTTGTAACATGAGAAAATGAAGCGGAAAAGTCACGCTGGAAAATGACATCCTCGTACTCGTACTCTGCTGTACGAACGGACGAAAACTTTACAGAAGGATAGCAATGCATGCATAAAATCGCTCGTACACTCATATGAGAGCTGGAACATTTTAAAAAAAAATCAGATCGGCACAAAAACGGAAGTCTTTTTTTGTTTCTCTGAATCAAGTCTAATATACATGTAATGAACATATTTACATACAGTTTTGAAAGGCAAGTTACAAGTGGTAAGTTACAGTCTAAACAAGATCATAAATGGCAGTTTACCTTTGTTCAGACAAATGATAAGTTGTTATGCAGGACAAGCACAGGGCCTGCTTGGCTGGATCCTTGGGACTTCTTCAACACTTTACGTTACTCCCAGAAGACAGACCACCAGAGGGCTAAACCCTGAGAACTTTATTCACATATCTGACACTCCCCCTCCCCTCTGGGAGGAGTTTCGGATTCCTCCCTCTGGCCTGTCTTGAATAAGATCTATTACAATAAGATGGGGAATAACTTTTTGTAGGAAGGTCCTAGCGCATTGGATCCGGGAGGCGCTGTGCATTCGATGGGTTCTAACACTGCTGTGACATGTGGTTCCTAAACTTCTACATAGCTTGATCCCTACCCCCTTTAGGGTTATATAAAACATATGTATGCAGCCGTTAGAAATTAATATCTTGTCTTGAATGAGATCTATTACAATAAGATGGGAAATAACTTTTGGTAGGAAGGTCCTAGCGCATTGGATCTGGGAGACGCTGCGCATTCGATGGGTCCAAACACTGCTGTGACATGTGGTCCCTAAGCTTCTACATAGCTTGGTCCCTACCCCCTTTAGGTTGATATGAAGCATATGTATGCATCTGTTAGAAATTAAGGTCTTGTCTTGAATGAGATCTATTACAATAAGATGGGAAATAACTTTTGGTAGGAAGGTCCTAGCGCACTGGATCTGGGAGATGCTGCGCATTCGATGGGTCCAAACACTGCTGTGACATGTGGTCCCTAAACTTCTACATAGCTCTGTCCCTACCCCCTTTAAGGTGATATAAAACATATGTATGCAGCTGTTAGAAAAAGCAGATTCCAACGATGCTATTGAGTTATGAGAAATGTTTTTTTTTTTAAAGTTTCTATTTATTTGCAGTTCAACAAACATCAAAACACCAAAACAAGTTACATATCACTTTGGGGTGCCACAAGCGCCCATTTCAGTTGCAAAGATTCAATGAGCATTTTAGACATGACAACCACTCACCCACACACATACGTTCTGGACTCAGATATCTAGTTAACTACTCACTGGGATGGCGTTACAGGTCAGTGCACCACGTCTCCCAGGGTATTTCTGCGTCCCCCCATTTCCACTTTAACCCGTTCAGTGCCTCTACCAAGCCATGGGTGAGCATCCTCGCCCTAACAAGCAAGCCCACCCCCTCCCTTAATTATCCGCTGAAGCGGTGTCTTGACTCTGTAGCCAGGGACCCCACACCTTCTCAAATTTATCAGGCACCCCCCTGGCCGCGTATGTCAGTTTGTACATAACAAGTTTCTGGTTAACTAGAGCTTTCCACGCCTGTACGGATGGTTTGAGTTATGAGAAATGTTTACTAAAACTTTGTAATTCTTTAAAAACTATTGGCTCCAGCGTGACTGTGTTCTTGCCTCTCAAGTTCCCCGTGAGTGCCGGTGCAGGCCAGAAGAAGGTGTGAGTTGAATTAGAAGGGGGTCTTTGGAACCAGTGCCTCCCGCTGTGACCGCTGCCAACCATGAAGTATGCTATGCTTTCCATATATGGTCTTTCCTCTTCCTGTGGAGGCTATTGTTAATTATGTCTTTTGACAGGAGAGCGGAGCATATTGTAAGATGGAATTTAATATTTCTTATTATATTCCCCACACTCATCAATTACATTGAATGTCCAATAATTCACAATTATCCTCATTTTTTTTTTTATCCTTTGTCTTTTTGCTTCACTTCTCAGCGTGCATGCTTCACTAAACTTCCTTCAGACATATTGGTTAGATACACTTAAACAAAGTTTAGTGGCAACGATAACAATTTCTAACGTCTGCTTGTAGCTCTTTATTTTATTGATACTTGGTGAAAACAGCCGGAGAGGAAAGTTTCCTCCAATCTGATGTCTCCTTTTATTGCTTTCTTCCCCGCTCTCCGTCTCTTTCAATTGTCTCCTGAAAAAAAAAAAACTCGGCAGATCTGTACTTCGTTTTCTTAACCGCCTACAGCTGCCCGCTTCCCGGACCGTTATAATGAAGCATAATAAAAAAAATAATACGTAGCTTATAAATAAATATGCCTTTCCATGGCCGTCGAGCGGCACCAGAGCGACGTCCCCGCTATTTAAATACAATAAGCTCCAATCTTTATGAAGTGCTTACACCCTCCGCACAGGCTTCATCTGCGTACGTGGACATTAAAAGACGTTTTACCGAAACAAATGTTCTTTTAAAAGTAATTGTAGAATGCTTAATGCCTCTTCATGATAAACGACGCTGACCTCAGGATGAAATATCATTTGTTTTAAAAATAAATATGCTTCTGGTTAATAGATACACAACACAACACGACCTTCGCAACGGCAAAGTGGAGGGAAAAAAAAAGCTATTTGTAAAAACGGGTTATTGGATCGATCAAGACAATTTATATGTAGATCATTAAAAATAAGGCTAGATGTATTACTCAGGCGATAGTTGCCCTCCAGGGATTAAAGCAGACTTAAAGAAAAAAAAAAATAACCCCCAGTCCTAAAGTGAACCTAAACCTTCCCTTGTGATGTGCCAGGTTTGGTCCTATCCCTTCACGCCATCAGTGAGCCCTGCATTAGAAAGATAATCAGCTTTTACTTGTGGACCAAAACCCAGCTGGATTGGGACGATCCATTCCCTCCCTGTGGGGCATCCAAAATCGGGATGCACCGCTGTGTGAAACCCCCTAGGACGCCAGCTACACTTACCTTAATCCTGGTCCAGCTGGACCGCTAATTGGACGAGCGGCCACGCATGCGCCGTAGGACTGTGGTGAAGTGAGTTGATCCGGGCGATCTGGGGGGGTTTCACATAGCGGGCACCCCCGATCGGGGTGCCCCGGGAGAGTGGACCAAAACCCAGGATAGTAAAAATCATGGGTTTTGGTCCAATTTAAAGAGCTGTCCATTGGGGGGCAATTCAAGGAAAAGTTTACTTTTCCCAATACTCCAGGGTTGGGCAGTGCCAGAGGGGAATGGATGGTCTGCTTACTGATGATCGGTCTTCTGTATCTCCAGTTCGTGGTGCCAGGAGTTGAAGCGGCATGGGAGCCACGGGCGCGGTAATGATGACCCTGTGATGTGCTATGCTCTACTCTTGAATATTCAGGTTTGCCGGTGTCATTTAGCACTACACGTGCACTTTGAGTATATCCTTATTGTTTCCATTTACTTATTCCAACTGTTTGAATTGGGTTAGTCTGTCAATATATTTTCTGTGGAATCCAGGTTATTTTATTTATTTTCACATATGAAATATTGTTGTTATGAGCTGACACGTATATGCATAGGAGTTTTGGTAGCACATTTTTTCATGGTTTATATTTAGTAGATATAGGTTGTACACTTTGAGGGTTATACTGTATATATTTTTTATGCCGGCATAAAAACAATTAATTGAAATAAGACATAAATAGCGCGCATAGGGTCTTTAGATGTATTGTGTCCCTTAAGGGGTTTCTTATTCTCATATATTATTGTGACCATGGGGTCATTCATGTGATTTTAATTGTCCAGTGTGTTTTTTGTGTATTTTAATGCATCTCCTTTTTCACAATAAAGACTTTTTGTATTGATATTGGTGCTCCTTTTTGAAGAAAGGTGTGTAATTGGACACGTTCACTTCAGTCTTGTCCTGGTTCTGGCTTGTTGATTGGGCATGGCCTGTGTGTGGCCAGCTCCCATTGGAAACAATGGCCGCCTCGTAACACCAGGAAACCAGTAAAATCAGTGTGTAGCAAAAATTAGTGACACCCACACCAAATATCAGCCCGGGATTTTCCCACTACCTGCCCTGCCCATGACCAGCCAATGGCATCTCTGCTGCTTCCAGGCCGGTGAGGCTAAATCGTTAGGGGGAGTACATTGACCTGGGGTTGCTTGGTTGAGGGGGAGTTTGGGAGGGGGATGTGGAAATGAGGGAAACAGGAGTTGGATGGGAGTGTTAGTAAAGGTAGCAACCCAGACTGCCCCAAAGCAGCGCAGGCATTTGCTTGGGTCTCCCTATGGCTAGTCTGCCCCTGCTCACACTAGTGTATGCAAGAAAAAGGGGGGCTTTATTAGGGGAACACAAGGATTGGTGTGGGGTTAAGTTGGGCAGGAGGATGGTGCAGGATCAGCAGGGTTTTCCGGGCTCTTCTCTCCTGGGAGCAGGAAGGGATGGAGGATGCAGGTGCCTGAAATGAAAGGAAATGGGACCTAGTTACTGGGAAAGGTGGTCTAGTGTCCCAACCAGGCATCTCTGTTTACAACAATGGTTACCTACCAGGTAGGTGGGTAGGAGGAAAGCATTGGCCCACACTGGGAAACTGTAGAACCCCCTCATGGTTGGTCCTGGGATGGCGTAGAACCCTCACCATCCTGGGGCACCCCAATGTATTCCTGGGCCTCCCCACGGGATCCAGACTAAGAGGGAGAAAGTTTAGTAGGGAGGTACAGTGGCATCCCTAGGCTGGTAGTGGGGTAGCAAGAGTGTAGCTTACCCAGACGGTGTACATCCTTCATCGGTCTCTTTCTTTGTGGTTATGGGTCCGGGTCTGACGAGTCATGCCGCAGGGTTGGCCGTCCCAGTGGTGCAGGACCATGGGAGCCCCAGGACTGCAGGGGGGACATGGCCTGATCCAGCTGGATGGGTTTATCCATGGGGAGCTGGGATGCCCTGTTGCTCCCCAGTTTGGGATGGTGACCCCCCCAGGGTCTTGGTGGCCTTAGTAGAGAGCGGGCCTGTCATGCTCGGACACAGCCCCCTCCCATCTTCTCTGCTATTCGCCATCTGATCGGTAGAGGAGAGGGCATGGGGTGGAGCCGCCTATTAAAAAGAGAAAAGGAGGTGGCGTTTTCTTATAACAGGACAGTAGGAGGCGCTTCCTTAAAACCAGAGAGAAGACAGTGGAGCCTCCCTTTAATCAAGTGTAAGGGGGAGGGTTTCCTTTAAGAATAGTGGTACAGACAAATATAGGGGCAGACCATGGTAAAAAAATCCCTGGTAGGGCAGGAAATTGGGGTTGTGGCACAGTAAGGATTGCACTGAGGAACAGAGGGCAAGGGTCTATGTTGCTGGGTCAAAGACTCTGGTGGGGCGGGACCCAGGGAGCCCAGGCGTGGATGGGACAGATGAGGTGCCTCTATGGAGGGAAAGAACTTCTGAAGCATTGGGGTACTGGGATGTAGTACATAGACTCCAGTAAGGTTCCGGTAGGGTGAGACGACCCCTGTCCAAAGACCCCTAGCCCAATGAAGACAGTGTGTGAGTCTTGTCACAAGAGGTCACTGTGTGCCCTGGAAGTGGAGAGGCTCTCCCTAGTCTCTGATTTATTGTTCTGCTATACTCGGCCTGAAAGTTATTACTCACATCAATGTGGGATGAAAGGGGGTGCAAGTGCATTGAGGCCCAGAAGGTCAGGGGGGACCCATCATTGTTGTTCCTCTACCTTATTTATCATATTCGTGATCACTTGCCATCATTTAGATAAAATTAGCAGCATTTGTGTTATTTGTTTCAGTCTTTAATTGTCTTGCTACATGCAATTGAGTTAAAAGACAGAAAAAGGTTATTCTATGAGCGGTGAAAGGACCCCATTTAATGTTCGCACCAGGGCCCCATCACATTTAGTTACACCACTGGGTGGTAAGTCAACCAGAGCACGTTTCTAAGGTGGAACCATGACGTTATTTTGTGGAAGCTTGAACTGTGACCCGTTTTTACTTAAACGGATGTTGGTCCCTCTGTCTGCTGATAACAAGAAGCTGGGGGGGGGGGGGGGGGGGCATCCATAATTTTGGACAGTCCCTCCAAATCAGGGACACTTTGGAGGTATGCATCCAGAACGCTGTAGCCCCCCTCACACCTAACCGCACAGAACGCTCATAATGCTCACTTTCGTTATGAGCCAGCAATTGGCCACCGGGTGGTCACGTGGGCAGGTCCTGCCGGTGGCCAGGGCAGAGGACCACGCGGTGGCCAATTGCGGGACTCCTTTCCCAGCGCTGGCTTGTAATGAAGGTATTACGAGCGTTCTGTGCGGCTAGCTGCGATGGGGGCTCCGGCGTTCTGGATGCACACCTCCTAAGTGTCCCTGATTTAGAGGGACTGTCCCTATTTTGAGTCCATGTCCCTCGTTGTTCTCCTTTGTCCCTCTTTGTGGTGTAACATGCAGATCTGCAGCAATAAATGATTAGTTTGCCTATTTAAAGTGTTTCTATTGTTGTAACTGTTACATCCTATCACCTATCCATCCCTCAATGAGGAGGCATAGCTTTATCCATCCCTCATTGAGGGGCGTGGCCTAATTTAACAAAGGTCCCTCTTTCACACCCTGAAAAGTTGGAAGGTATGTGGATGTTAAAGTAAAAACTTGTGTTGGTCCAGTTTAACTGTGTTGTGTAACTGGCTGAATTGTTTTGGAAGAACCTGTATGTTGATTATTGGGGCAACCCATTGATTTCACTGTATATTTCAAGTGGTGTTGGAGCTGTGGTCATGTAAGCGGGTTGTCTATTGCTCTCTGGCACTGCCCGGCCTTAGAATCTTTGGGGTTTATTTATCAAGGGCTAGCGCCAGGTAGTGTCTGACGAGCGCCAGGTACCGCCAGCTAACGGCGGCTACCGACTCAAGTACGCCCGGCGGCGGTCACAATGACGCATTTATCATGCTAAATGAGGCTAGCGCCGGCGAGAGCGTCAGCTAGCGCGGGATTCATCATGTAGCCGACTGCAACGAACAGCGCCGCTGATAATCCCATCACAGCGCCAGGTATGACCTGGCGCTCCCTGGCCGTTGTCCAATGCATTTCAATGGAGCAATCTTTAACTAATCCTAATTAATTTTTTTATTTTTATTTTTTTTTAATGTCAAAAATTCTGTGACCACTTCTGCAATGTTAGGATTTTTTTTAAGTAAAAAAAAAAAAAAAATATGTGCAGAATTGATATTACAGGTCTGATATTAATTTATTCATATTACAAAATGTTTAGAAAAACTTGTATAATTTTTACATTAAAAAAAAATGGTTGTTTGGGGGTTAAAAACTACTTTACACACATCGCCGCCAGCGCTCTGGGGTTTAAACAAGGAATTCACAGCGCCAGAAATTTCTGAGCTTGATTTGTTAATGAATCTGCAGCAAGCCGTTCGCTCTGGCCATTCGCTGTCAGGCGCACCCATACAACGCAGAACCTGTGAAACATCGACCCCTAACCCCGTATTCAATATTACCGCACACCGACTGGCGCTGTGAAAATCACGCTACTGGCGCTCATCTGTCGCTACCTGGCGCTATTAATGAATCGGCCTCATAGTCAAAAGTCTACAAAAGTGTGCTTTTCGATCGGTAGCTATACATATATGCGCAGCTATTTTCTGCCCATCATCGCAAGGGGCCTCATTTTGCCTTCCAAAGGATTTTTAATTATAGAGGCATGAGTAAATCTGCATAGAGCCAGCGCCGCCAGCCGCATCCCCGTCCTTACTGTAGCTCCGGGAGTGCCAGTGCCAGCCATTCAGAGCGCCTCTCGCGTCTCTCCCTTGCTGCTGCGCTGCTCAAACTTCCTCAAGCTGCCGGGGAGTATCCTGGTGGGGTGGACTTTGTGTGCCGATAGGGGCCCATGGTGGCCCAGACCATACCTACAAACTTTTCAGGATGGGAAAGAGGGACATTTGTTAAATTAGGCCACGCCCCCTCATTGAGGGATGGCTAAGAGATACATTGTAACAGTTACAACAATAGAAACACATTGAATAAGGAAATGAATCATATATTGTTGCAGATCTGCATGTTACACCTCAAAGAGGGAAAAATGAGAACAACGAGGGCAGGGGGACATGGAACAAAGAGGGACAGTCCCTCCAAATCAGGGACACTTGGTAGGTATGGCACAGACTGCCATCCAGGCTCAGGATCAGGGGTACTCAAGCACTTCTTGTAAAGGTCCAATTACAGGAATCCGGTGAGAGGTGGAGGTCCGGGCAGAGGGCTGTTGCACGGGGGGGGGGGGGGGGGCACTGGGTTAGGGAGCCAGGGATTCAACTGGTAAAGCTAAAAATGGCTGCTTGCCCCCACCCCGAGAATCCTATTGGGCAAACAGTTTTTTTTGCCCCATTGAACCTTCAGCTCTGGTCCATGGAACACTGCTTTTAACCCCCTGTGCATTCTGTGCAGGCCGTGTACAAGGGTGGACTAGGGATAAAAATGTTACTGGCAATAAGGTCTGGTAACGAGTAAAGGGGGCAGCACTGAGCACGGCAACACAGAAGGCTGCGCCTGCCACGCTTCATCCGAGGAGCGGTAAATAAAGCATGCTCTGCATCCCAGGTGCGCGTCAAAGGCCCAGTGACACCTCTCACAGTGAATGATGGGAAATAAAAATTTGCATACAGCCGCATTAAGCGGATCACACACAGATGTGGAACATGCTGTTGAAGAGAAGCGGCGCTCGAGCCAAACGGCTAAAAACATGGAAATGTGGATTTATTTGCGCTGTTTTAGCTGCCAATAAATAGTCTATAGCCTTCAGCAACTTCCCCAATTCATGTCATGTAGAATATATTGTGTCCTGGTTAATCTCTATGCCCAGAATTGCCATCTGTTTTCATAAAGCCAAATTCCTTGTTTAGAATGGAACAGGCAGTGATGGTCTGGGGCTAAAAATCAGCCTGGGAATTCTCTAAACCTGGCCCATGAGCTTCTGGCAAGGCCGGCTCCAGGTTTATGTGGGCCCTTGGGCGGCAAGAGTCGCGTCACATCACTGAGGGTCGTCCCAAATCTGGATGCCCCCTAAGGATTATGCTATTTGGCCCAAAACCCTAGATTTGGTCTACTTTGAAGGGCACCAAACCTCTTTGAACCTGACCTCGGAGTCTAAACAAACCTAGATCCTCCTGATTTTGGATGCCCCTCTCCCTTTGTTCATTACTTTTCTGGAACTGGTGAATGCACTGTGGGATCGCCAGTTTGAGTTACCAACCAAATCAGGGGGGTACTTTCACAAACAGGGGCATCACAAATTGAGATGTCCCTGTAAAGCAGACCAAAACTCAGGGGTGGAATTGCTTGCATAGTGGGTGATCCCAGTGAGTGCAACTGAGTGCAGGACTCTTAGGGCAGGGGTCCAGAAATCTGGTGCCGAGGCCCGCATTTGGACCTGGGTCCGCCAGTTGAGTACCGCTGCTCTAGATGATGGCGTCTGATGGCGCCGGCCTCATCCTCCCTCATTAACGGCGTGCCCCTGCCTACAGCGCATGAGCAGGCCATGTCTACATCCCCGGCATGGCAAGCTGCGTTACTATTGTATTTCGCTATACAAAATTTGTCTTTGATTAGGGCCCCCAAACACAACTTTGCATTGGGCCCCAGCAATGATAAGCCTGCCCCTGACTAGGTGAATATAGCCAGTTGCAGGTTTTGAATGGGGGCAAGGAGATACAAATGCAGGACAGCCCATGGAAATCTTTAAAGTGGTCCAAAACCCAGGATCTTGACTATCCTGGGTTTTGGTCCTAACCCCCGGGGAACCCCGATGGGGGTGCCCCTCTGTGTGAAACCCCCCAGATG
Organism: Gastrophryne carolinensis; assembly: GCA_027917425.1. Lineage (NCBI taxonomy): Eukaryota > Metazoa > Chordata > Amphibia > Anura > Microhylidae > Gastrophryne > Gastrophryne carolinensis. Next base: position 15,863,166 of record CM051235.1, on the reverse strand, counting down.
GCCCGAAAAAAAACATCTCTTCCCGGTCCTACAGCGCATGCGTGGCTGTTCGTCCAATAAGCGCGCTCGGAGCCGCTGATGTCACGCCATCTAAGCTGGCATCTAAGGCCAACGGCTCAAAGCGCGCTTTCGGCCGCATCCCCCACTTCCCTCTAACAGGGAGTGTGCCTGCACCGCCGCACATGCGCCGTTAGACCGGGAAGCAAGGGAAATGAACGGGGCAACCTGGGGGGTTTCACACAGCGGGGCTTCCCTGATTTTGGATGCCCCGGGGGAAGGGAGTCGATCGGCCCAGAAATCTTATAGGTTTCCGGGCCTCGCTTTTACATTCATTGCAATCTATGTTAACTAACAGTCTATGATCTTAACAAGTGATAGCTAGGTTTCTACATAGTATGAGTGTGCAGAGGGGTACATTTCTTAATTTCTTTTTTGGTCCACTTTAAGCAGCGCGGGTAAAGCAATAGTATTGCACTTTACCTGGGCTGCATTGGGTCGCCATTCGGTATTCCTCACCTCTTCCTGGTACAGCAAGTCATTACGAAGGTTTTCTTGTCCACATACTTTTGTCTATACAGTGCATTGACTCTGCAGAGAACTAAATATAACGTCTCGCTTTATCTCTCATAGGAGATAAACAGCGACTGTTTATTGGTGGAAACAGATGCAAAATGCCAGGCAAGACGTAACTTCATCTGTTTTTGCGGCAAAGGGAGGATTTGTTGTGCCATCGCCGGCTTACAATGGCAGATGGATCTCGATCCGAGAGTTGCGTTTTCCCCTCTTGCTCTTTACGACCACCTGGGTCTTCCTGACGCACGCTTCGAAGAAAAATAGCCGACCATTTCCAAGACAAAAAGTGGGTTTATGGGAGTTGCAGAAGTTTCTGCGGCGCTGTAATGAGCGGGTGAAGTGCCCCTGGCTCGCCCTCTTTGCCGTTAGCAGGGGGGGAAAGCGATGTGCCAAGGCGGCTGCGCCTGCCACGCTTCATCCGAGGAGCGGTAAATAAAGCATGCTCTGCATCCCAGGTGCGCGTCAAAGGCCCAGTGACACCTCTCACAGTGAATGATGGGAAATAAAAATTTGCATACAGCCGCATTAAGCAGATCACACACAGATGTGGAACATGCTGTTGAAGAGAAGCGCAGCTCGAGCCAAACGGCTAAAAACATGGAAATGTGGATTTATTTGCGCTGTTTTAGCTGCCAATAAATAGTCTATAGCCTTCAGCAACTTCCCCGATTCATGTCATGTAGAATATATTGTGTCCTGGTTAATCTCTATGCCCAGAATTGCCATCTGTTTTCATAAAGCCAAATTCCTTGTTTAGAATGGAACAGGCAGCGATGGTCTGGGGCTAAAAATCAGCCTGGGAATTCTCTAAACCTGGCCTATGAGCTACTGGCAAGGCTGGCTCCAGGTTTATGTGGGCCCTTGGGCGGCAAGAGTCGCGTCACATCACTGAGGGTCGTCCCAAATCTGGATGCCCCCTAAGGATTATGCTATTTGGCCCAAAACCCTAGATTTGGTCTACTTTGAAGGGCACCAAACCTCTTTGAACCTGACCTCAGAGTCTAAACAAACCTAGATCCTCCTGATTTTGGATGCCCCTCTCCCTTTGTTCATTACTTTTCTGGAACTGGTGAATGCACTGTGGGATCGCCAGTTTGAGTTACCGACCAAATCAGGGGGGTACTTTCACAAACAGGGGCATCCCAAATTGAGATGTCCCTGTAAAGCAGACCAAAACTCAGGGGTGGAATTGCTTGCATAGTGGGTGATCCCAGTGAAGCCAGATTGGGATTCTCCAGGGATAGGAAATTAGCTGGGGTGGGCAACTTAAAAACAGAACAAAACCCAGCACTTCCTCCCCTTGAATTAAATCGAGATGCCCCGTTGTGTGGAACCCCACCATTCGAGATGTGGGCACCAGCTGTGGTGGTGCCCTCCCAGTCCACTGCCGGTTAAGCGCCGGCGCACACCCCTGGAGGGTGGGGGCCCCCGGCAGCTGCCCTACCTTGCCAGGTGCTGACGCCGGCCCTGGCTACTGGGCCCCACCTCCAGGGTGCTTTCGAGACGGTCAACAAGCATGTTCATCATCTGTGGCTATAGCACTGAAGGGGCAGATCATAGGCAGGGGAGGAAATGGCCACTCTTAAAGAGATGGTACTCAACCTTTAATATTGTCGAGTCGAAACATTTTATCAAAGCTGTCGTGGGTGCTAAGCATCGTAAACACGTGGAACCCAAAATGAAAAAGTGCAGATGCACTAAAAAACACTCGGGGTGCCCAGCCTGGTTCCTTCCCATAGGAAAGGAACCTCATCCTTCTCCCCGGGGGTGAACCTCCTGATGGGGTTGGGTCGTTACAACCCCTCAGTCCAGAGAACCTCGGGGCTGCTCTTCGTCCTCGGGTACTAGCCGAAGCTTTCCCCATTGACTCAAGCATCAACTCCCTCAGCCTACCCTTCCCCCGTGGACTCAAGTGTCAACTCTGTCAGCCTACCCTTCCCCGGCGATTACCTGACCAGGTACAAGGATCCTCGGCTTCGGTCCCTGCTTTCTGACACGTCTAGCCCACTGGTACTAGCAGCCTCCACATCCCGCCTTTCCCTGGATTCGAATGCAGGTACTAGTGTGGGCTTTGGAAGCTGCTTTCCCAAGGGCTCACCGACATCTTACTCACGGGGAGCCTCACGGGGGAGCACTGGGCAGAGGTAGTGAGTCCAAAAGGCCTATAACTTCCTACCCCTGATCTTTAGGGACAGGGTCCGTTAGGAGTCGCTGGCAGCCCTAAAATGTGATACATACAACAAAAAAGACTAAAAGTGGCAAAACTGTGTGACAAAAACACGGGTAATCGGGCTTATAGACAAAAAAGTGCGAGTGCGCCAAGTGCAATTATGAGGCGGGCCCTCCGGCCTTTAAAAATTCTCAGGGCATAGCCAGAAGGCTGCACCACAGAGAGCGTGCATAAAAAGCAATAGTGTATAGTGCACTAATACTCAACCGTGCAACCTATGGTGACCAATCATATGTGACTAGTAAGGTACCCTGGACGCCACCCCAGGGGTACACGACACAACAGCTTTGAATGCATTGTCGAGTCTAATACTGTGTCAGCATTGGGTATGGCTCCCACAGCCATGACGCTAGAGCTATAAGTATTGCTGGGGGCGCAACCTGGGCTGAATGCTTGGCTGTGGGAGAGGGTACAATAGGACTATGTATAGGGGAGAATTGGGAGGTAAGGATCTGAGCGGGTGTTAGAAGAGGAGTCAGTGAATTCTGCCACAGGCCTAACTGGCCCCAAAGCTGTGTGATTGTGAATTCCCCCTGTGCTCTCTACAATGTGACCTGTTTGCCCCTGTTCGCCACAATTTAGTGATTTTTTTTTTATTTTCCAGGACCCCATTGGGAAGCCTAGGTTCATTGGCCTTTTCATTTTCATGCAATGCATGCCAGCACTCACTGGCTTCTAGAGGTGTTCTGGAGCCAAGTGAACTTACCCCTCAGTGGCAGTGAATATACGGTACCAAACTGGCTTCGGAGTTCTAGCTTCTGTGTCACGCTGTTTGCTATGAAATACAATGAAAGAGATTTGCCTTACAGTCTAAGGCACATGTCCTCTACCCTCCTGCTCAAGGGCCACCAACGGGCCAGGTTTTGCCTATCCCCACCCTGATACACAGGTAAAAATAATTAGTGCTCGGACAGTGTTATAGAGTCAGCTATGTGGAAGTACACAAAATATCACCTGTTGGTGGCCCTTAAGAAAAGGGTTGATCACCAATGGTCTTAGGGTTGGTAGACCTATTGGAGATTAAGATCCAAAAGCAGGTGGGAATCCCATGAATCAGGAATGCCCTCCTCCAATTTGAAGGAGCTACTTGGAGGAGACTTGATTAGGGGAATGTGTAGCAGGTGTAGGGCTGTTTTGGGGGGGGGGGGTGATGATAAATGCCCCTCTCAAGACAGGCTATGGCGCTAACCTGTTGGTAACAAAATGAGGCTGAGCCTTCGCTTAGTGGAAAAGTGGGATAACTGTTCTGTGTGGCAGTGCCTCCACCCAGAATAGGGCCCTTGTAACTGTCGGGGAACCTTTCTGGGAAATAGATCAAGTCTAAACAAAACCATATATTGAGAGCAGAGGGACTACTGCTCCCAGCGATCTCTTAAAGCAATCACTGGCACAGTTAAATATAATAATACTATAAACTTTATATAGCAAATGTTAAAGGTGCAAGAGAAGTAAAGCATACACAGTGTAATAAATATATAATATAATAATGAAAGGCCCAGCTTCAGTCAGTCCGTGCACATATACCCGGGTATATAGTTACTCTATAGCCCAAATACCTCCAAGAGAGAGAGTCTGCGCAGGATGAAATCTGCAGGTGCCCCTGACCTTAATAGCTGATCCACCCTTGACGCGTAGAACTCGATCACACAGGTGAAGTGTGGCCCAGGTAAAAACTGGGGTTACCTAATCTCTCATAGAAAACCCTGCATAACACAGCCTAGCTGCATAATACATAACAGCAGTGCCGGAGTTAACCACTAGAGGCTGCTGTGGGAAAGTGACATCATAAACAGAGGTTATATAAAAGCTGACACGTTCTAGAAGGATCAGACTGTGCAGATCTGTTGTCGAGAGATGATGTATTGAGCTGAGATAACATGGATTGCTGAGAGAGAGCCATGGAGACAGCCATGCAGAGGAGTCTGTAGTGAGCATTACAGAATGGCGCCTGCTAACCCTTTTGAGAAGGAGCTACTACACACAGGAGAAGGAGTTACAGTGTGCAGAGCAAGACAGAGGGATACCACAGAGGGAGACATCCGTGTGGGCCTAGGAGGAGCCTAGTGGAGTGCACTGAGGACCAAACATACAAAGGTACCAGTAGCATAGTCCCAAGCCCCTAGAGTGACCCCGGGAACCTGTTTGCTTATTTATGCTGAAGTACTTTGCTGATATTGCTGTTGCTAAGTGGAAGTGTGGTTGCTTCAATTAAGTTTGGAAAGACATTTGCAGTGTGTGGTGACTCCACCAGGCCATATCCCAATCATCCCTCAAGATTCCAAGAACTCGTGACAGCTCGCCCCGCATGTCAGCCGGCCCTGGTGTGGCGTGTGGGTTACAGAAGCTTCTCCCCGGGTACACTGTACATGCAGGTCAGCAAGTTGGGAGGAAAGGAGAAGTTCCAAAGCAGCTACAGATGATCTCCACTTGGCACAATCAGCTGAACTGGCAGGTGAACAGTCTGGTAGTCAGTGGAATGATCCAGGCTCCACTGTGAGGCTCTCAAAACAGGAGGCAGCAGCACAGCTTCTGACAGCAAGCCGTGTGCACAGGTCTGTCTGCTTGCAGGAAGTCTGGCCTCTACTTATAGTCTTTTTGTACCTCCAGCACAGGGCTGCAAGTCCAAGCTAGCAGGGGCAGGTATATACTATATAGTATATAGTATACTATCACTGGTTAAGGAGGGAGTGCTCTATGATTTCCAGGAAACATGCAATGTTCAGAGCAACTTTGAGAAAGCGCCGTCCCTTTAAGGAGGGCTGCCCCCATGACTGGCCTGCGTTCCTGGCCGGAGGCAGACCAGCCATGGGGGAGGAAGTGGTCACCAAGGGAAGTGACATCGGGTGTGGGGGGGGGAGTATAAAGGGGGCGTTCGCCCCCTCCCTTCCCTCTTTGACCCCTGACTGGACGGACGAGCAGTCCCACCCGCCCGCCCTGTTTTTTGGTTGTGGTTGGATTTGTCGGTCACGTGCTTGGGGGGAGGGTATGGAGTTAGGTGGTTTGTTAGGGTTTGGAATTGTTGTAATTTATTGTCATATTTATTAAAAAAAAAAAAAAAAAAAAAACAGATAATGTTGGTACAATGTGCTGTTGTCACCTGTTGTGGGTGTCGCAGTGTACCGTATTTATTATTTATGGCATTGTATATACTTTGTAAAAAAAAAAAAAAAGAAAACGCAAAAGAATGTTTGATGTTTTTGATCGTATGTAATGTACTGTTCTTTCTTTTAGGTGATGTATTGTTTTATATATATGTTCTGATGTATTGTCGCGGCCGTTGGGCGGGTCTCCTCTCGGGTTCTGGGTCTGAGTTAGCATGGCCAATGGGGGGGGGTGCGGCTGTTTCCACGGGGGGAAACCGGCCAGGACGATTCTGGTTGATATTGTGGTGTTCGGGGTGGAAGTAGGGAAGGGGAATTTGGTTGGCCACCAGCGGTTAGCCCGATTAAGCTCCCTGGCCTAGGAGGGATGCGGCCAAGCTTATGTTGGTTTCTGCTTGGTTGGAGGTCGGATTGGAAAACTTGGTCCTCTTCCCTTCCCCTTTAATTTTGGGGATCATGAGGCTGCTCAGACCCGGAACATAAAGGGGGGATTTTTCCTAGGCTTGTTGTAAACTTGTTTATACATTGTTGGCCGTGGCCGATTAAATTTAATCATTCCAACTACATGGTGGTCTGGTCTTGTTATTCTGGGTTGGGATGGGCTTAGACGGAGGACTTATGGAACGCTAGTCCAGTCATGGTAAATCAGCACTTCCCTACACAGGTATTGTAGACTGTGGTGATAGGCCCTGCATTTCAGAATCAGAAAACGTCCAGCTGCAGTGCAAAACGGCACCCACATTTTATTACCCCCATCTTTAAAATGCTATCATCCAATGATTGTTAAAAAGCATATTTATGGTATAGAATCAAACACGATGCATTTCCAATGGTTCTGTTCTTAATCATGTGCAAGTAGGCCCTGGACTGTGAGTTTTATAGTAGAGAATGTTGGCAAGGGATGGCAGCATTTCCTTTCCCCAGTCCTATGGCGCATGAACGGCCTTATCCCCTGCTACCCTCTAACAGGGAGCGTACCCACCATTCACAAATGCCTGGCGCGGATGAGCCCTGGGAGAGCCCGCTGCTCGCGCATGCACTGTAGGTGAGTATACCAGGTGACCGTGAGGTTTCACGCAGCAGGGCGTCACAATTCTGGATCCCCCCGGGGGAGGGCATCAAGCAGCCCTGGGTGCACATTTGTGTGTGAATTGCCTGCATCTTGGTAAACTTTTTAATTTTAACACACGTTTTGCCCCCGCAATGCTTAAAGTGGACCAACACACAGGATTTTCACTATCCTGGGTTTTGACTTCCGCGTGGCACCCCGATTGGGGGCACCCCGCTGCGTGAAACCCCCCAGAATGGCAGAAAAAACTCACCTCACCCTGCTCCTACAGCGCATGCACGGGCCTCGTCCAATCAGCGCGCTCAGAGCCGCTGTGGTATGCACGTACAAGGGACAGACAACCACAGCGGCTCCGAGCACGCTGGCAGCCGCATCTCGTGCTTCCCGCTAACAGGGAGCGTGCCCGCGCCGACCATTCACAAACGGCCGGCGCAGGCGCGCACCCTGCTAGAGAGAAGCACGAGATGCGGCCACGGCCCGTCCATGCGCCGTTGGAACGGGAGTAAGGTTAGGTGAATGGGGCGTCCTGGGGGGTTTCACACAGCGGGGCATCCCGATTTTGGATGCCCCGCGGGGAGGGATCTGATCGGCTCGGGAATCTTATTGATCAGCTTGGGTGTTGGTCCACTTTAAAGCCCCAGAATCATGGCTGTGGGAGCCATACCCATTCCCAATACAGTATCTGCCCCTACAATACTAATGGTTCAGTGCCATCTCTTTAAAGTGGACCAAAACCAGATCTAGCATCTATAAAATGCTAGGTCCAGTTTGCATTCCACCCCTGGACATCCCTATTTGGGATGCCCCGCTGTGTGAACCCCCCCAGTTACACAATATGCTTACCTCGCCGATGAGGCCACAGTGCATGCTCGGATCCTTCTTGCATGCTTCTCGGGTTAGTCACGGGCACTGTTGTGGCCGCGCACAGCCGAGAGATGCAGGGGATGCCAAAGGCCAATCACATCAATAAGTGCAAGTAGGATTCCATTCAGTTTCTCTGGCCACACATTAATATGTGTGGTCAGAGAAGCTGATTGGAGGAGATCCGTGCCTGCCCATGCACTGGTGCCATGCTGTGAGGCGTTCCAAATCCAGATACCCCAGGAGAAAGGACCAATATCTGGGATAGTGAAAATCCCTGGTTTTGGTCCACTTTGAGTGTGGCTATTTCCACCAGTGGCAATGATCTGCCCCGGCAGTGCTATGGCCTCAGCCAATGAGCACACTTATTAAGGGCGATTCAGAGCCTCTTTTTCGCCCTTGTTTTTCTATCTCCTGCGATTCATACAACCCATTTTTTTGGAAACAAAAATTCCAAATGAAAAAACACTGGAAACTCCCCGTGCCCACACCAATGGGCACCGGGCTCTTCTGCGCCCCTGATGCACCTAATGGGGGTGCATGTAATATGTTGGTTTACCAGCATGTCGGGCACCTGACCTCGGTGACCTGGTTTAGGGGGTTAACCACTGACCTGAAGAAGGGCCTTGGGCCTGAAAGCTTGTAACCTGTTGTGCACTTAATAAATTAGAGAGACGAGGACCCAGACTAACAGATGATAACTGGTATGTGCCTTTTTTTTATATACATGGTCTATTAATGTGGTTATTAAGGGTAACCATTAGGCTTCATACCTTATGTAAGAACATCCAATTCTTTTATTAAGGGCTGCTCAGCCAGCCCTGACCATTACAAGCCCTTATGCCCTATTGCACGGATGGTGCATGCCCATTGGTGGTGCGGGTAATGGTGTATGAGTTGGTATAGGGGTCCATGGGAGTTAAAGTGAAAAAACACACACACCAGTTTGCAAAAAATAATTGTATTGGTTTTAATTAACTTATATGTCCTTCCTACCTTCCCCAGATGGGCCCCTATGTAGCATCCTTTAAGTTATTGCTGGTGGAGCGTTTAAGGACCATCTGGGTTATTCCATCCTGAGCAGCTGGAGAGCAATTTCATACTTAGAGGCGGAGCCTCTTTGGAATCTCGTCCGTGTGACCTTTGACATCACAAAAGGGGAGGACCTAGGGGAAATTGCACAGGAAAATCCCCTCTAGACGCCTGTCTTCCTCAGATGGGCCCCTATGTAGCATCCTTTAAATTATTGCCGGTGGAGCGTCTACGGACCATCCTGGTTATTCCATGCTGAGCAGCTGGGGAGCGGCTTTCATACTTAGAGGCGGGGCCTCTTTGAAATCTCGTCCCTGTGACTTTTGACATCATGAAAGGGGAGGGGCCTAGGGGGAATTGCACAGGAAGACACCTCCCCTTCTGTGTCATACATGACATAGGAGAGATTCTATGGAGGCCACGCCTCCAAGTAAAAAAGTCGGCTCCCCGGCCCAAACTTGGGCCAGGCCTCACTGGGTAGAGAGGATAAAAGAAGGGGGAACTTACGTCCCCCCTTATCCAGATGGCAGTGCAGCTGTCAGCTTCGTACCACCTCCTCAAGTTATACCCCTGCTTGTTGGCAGGGTCGGGGTCAGCACCCGGCAAGGTGGGGCAGCTGCCGAGGCCCCCACCCCCTGGGGGGGCCCACTGGCAGTGCCAGCTTTCGGGGTGTGCAATGGCGCTTGACCGGCGGTGGACTGGGAGGGCACAGCCACAACTGGTGCCCACATCTCCTTGAATGCCGGGGTTCCACACAACGGGGCATCTCGATTTAGATTCCAAGGGAGGAAGTGCTGGGTTTTGTTCTGCTTTTAAGTTGCCCACCCCGGCTGATTTCCTATCCCAATCTGTGATACCCTACTGTGTGCCACCCCCTGGGATCGCTGACATACCCACTATGCAAGCAATTCCACCCCTGAGTTTTGGTCTGCTTTACAGCGGCATCTTAATTTGGGATGCCCCTGTTTTTGAAAGAACCCCCTGGTTTGGCCTGGTTTCAAACTGGCAATACAGTGCATTCACCAGTTCCAGGAAAGTAATGAACAAAGCGGGGGGGGGGGGTCACACACAGGGGCATCCAAAATCAGGAGAATCCTTTAGACTCCAAAGTCAGGTTTAAAGTGGACCAACACCCAGGATTTTGACTATCCCCCCAGAAAGCCCCCAAAACTCACCTCTCCCCGCTCCCACGTGGCCGCGCCATCCAATCGGCGCCGACGGACAAGCTGATTGACAGCAACGTACAAGCAGCTTGCCCGTCGGCGCCTCCCGCGCGTCACTCTTGACGTGTGCGCGCCCGCGCCGGCCATTCAGAGACGGCCGGCGCGGGCACGCGCACGCCTAGAGGGGCGCGAGGGGCGCGAGGGAGGCGACGGCGCCCGGCCGCCGCCGAAGACCAGGTAGGTGGATTTGGGGTGTTCAGGGGGGGTTCACCCCGCGGGACATCCCGATCTCGGGTTTTCCCGCGGTGTGTGAGGTGATCGGCCCGGGAATCTTATAGATTCCCGGGCCGATCACCTCAGGGTGTTGGTCCACTTTAAAGGGGTTTGGTGCGCTTCAAAGTAGACCAAAACTAGAGTTTTGGTCCAAATAGCCTGATCCTTAGGGGGCATCCAGATTTGGGGACTTCACTTGGTGATGTGAGGCGACTCTTCACCACAAAGGGGCCCCCTGAGACCATGCCTCCCAAGGGCCCACATAAACCCGGAGCCGGCCCTGCTTGTCGGAGTTTAACTTTCCATGACGCATGTCATCATCATAAAATACATAATAAGAAATATTTGAAATAAACAGAGTGCAGCTATTGTGCTGCGCCAAGGAGAAAGCTTATAGAGCATCAGCTTTATAGATCTACCCCGGCCCGGTGTCAGATTAATGATTGTGTTAGATTAATGGCTCTAATATATTAGCTTACATTACAAGATCGGGGGGGGAATATTAGAAAAGCATTAGCCTCCCAGGTAATTATTTATTGTGAGCGCGGTTATTAACATAATCAAAAGTTCACGACCCACCGATACATAGAAAAACAACTATTCAAAGGCTGCGAAAAAAAAATTCAAGGTCACCGTTTCGTTAAAGCGGCGTTGTGTTCGCGGTATAAACAATGCGCTGTTCATGAAATATACGCGTGTGCGGGGATGTGCACCGCTCGCAGGAAAACAACGCTGCACTCAGCTAAGGGTTTAATTTATTACATTAAAGGGACTTACCACCCAATAAAAAGACAAAAGGGCCCTCACCTTTGGTCCCCAGCAGCTGATTGGTCTTAAAGTGGACCAACACCCAGGATTTTCACTATCCTGGGTTTTGGTCCACTTTGGTGGGGCACCGCGATCATGGTGCCACGCTGTGTGAAACCCCCCAGAACGCCGGGAAACACTCACCTCCCCACGCTCCTACGCGGGCGCTCGTCCAATCAGAGAGCTCAGAGCCGCTGTGGTATGCACGTGCAAGCGGCGTGCAACCACAGCGGCTCTGAGCGCTGGAGGCTGCGTCTAACAGGGAGTGCGCCCATGCCGGCCATTCGCAAACGGCCGCCCTGCTAGAGGGAAGTGCGAGATGCGGCCGTGGCCCGCGCATGCGCCGTTGGAACGGGGTTAAGGTAAGGTTTATGGGCATCTTGCGGGGTTTCACCCCGCGGGACATCCCGATTTCGGATGCCCCGCGGGGAGGAATCTATAAGATTCCCGGGCCGATCCCCCCTTGGTGTTGGTCCACTTTAATCCGGGAATCAACAACTCTCCTGACCTTAGACCACAGCTTAGGGGATTAGGGCCTTATTCATGGAGGGATAGCGCCAGGTAGTGCCTGTACAGCGGCAGGTGAACGCCGGACACGGCAGCAATTACACATTTATGAAGCGGAATCTGGTGAGCGACTAGAACAACGCCATGTAGCGTCCGATTCATCATTATCCCAGCCTCAGCGTACAGAGCCGGCGTTCAGCCTTGCAGAGCGCCACGGGCGCTGTACGCAAAACCACATTTATCAAAGCGATGTAGCATCCAATGCGCTCTGAAACAATGATCCATGGCCGAGCACAGTGACTACTAGCGGTCCCTCTGAAATCCGCTCTACAGACGCTCATCTGTCGCTACCTGGCGTTAGTAATGAATCAGCCTGTTATTCATCAAGGGATAGTGGCAGGTAGTGCCTGGTAGCGACAGGTAGCGAACGGTGAAAGCCGGGCGCTGTACGCAAAACCACATTTATCAAAGCGATTCCGGTGAGCGACTCTAACAGCGCCATGTAGCGTCCGATTCATCACTACAGGTGGCTCAGCGTATATCGCAGGTATTACCTGTCGCTACCTGTCGCTCTCCCATACATTTCAATGGACGTTACTTTTCTTCACTTTAAACAGGGTTTCTTTTTATTTTTTTATTTTTTTTTTTACTCAAATCATTGTGTGACCTCTCCTGGCCTATTAAATGTAATTTTTGAAAACTTTTTATATTTTTTTATATTTTTATGCAGAATTGTCATTACAGGTCTGGTATTAAAGTGTCACAATTATTATTATTATTGTTTATTTATATATCGCCACCATCTTCCGTAGCGCTTTACAAAGTAGTTATTACAGACAGGGTAGAAACATACGGTACATAGACTAAGGCCCTTATCTATGAAGGAATAGCGACAGGTAGCGACTGGTGATCGGCCGGTTATGACGGGCCCCGCCACGAGAACGCCGGCTCCCCACCACAATCACACATTTATCAAGCCAATCCTGCTTAGCGACTGAGATAGCGCCATATAGCGACTCATTCATCATTATTCCAGCCTCAGCCCACAGCGCCAGCGTCCGACCTTGAACAGCGACAGGTATGACCTCTCGCTACCTGGCGCTCTCCAATGCATTTCAATGGAACAATCTTTAAATATTAATAATTAATTGTTATTAATTTTTCTTTTTTTTTTTTTTTTTAATGTGAAAAATTCTGTGACCACTTCTGCCATTTTAGATAATTTTTTTAAGGGAAAAAAAAATTGTACAGAATTGATATTACAGGTCTGATATTAATGTATTCATATTACTAAATTATTTAAAAAACTTGTTTTTTTTTGGTTTCCAAAAATATGGTTGTTTGGGGGTTAAAAAACTACTTTTAACCCATCGCCGCCAGCGCTCTGGGGTTTAAACATGCATTTTACAGCGCGAGAATTTTTTGAGCGTGATTTTTTAATGAATATGGTGGGAGCCGGTCGCTAGGGCCAGTCGCTATCATGCGCTCCCATACAGCGCGGAACCTGTCAAATAGCGACTCCTCACCCAATATTCAACATTACGGCAAACCGACTGAGTCGCTGTCAACTACCGAACAACGGCCAAGCACAGCGACTACTAGCGGGCGCTCTGAAAATGCCGCTACAGTCTCTCAACTGTCGTTACCTGCCGCTATTAATGAATCGGCCTCCCCGTCAAGTGCAGTTTCACAGAGTTGACAATGGATATTCTGAGTACAAGATATTATAATATAATACAATATTATAACAATGTCATTCCATGTGTTTTCGCTTTGTTACTAGTGGATATGTGTTCAAAAACGGACTTTAAAGGAGCGCTATCGTGACAAAATGGGGCAATAATAAAAATCCATATAAATATGGTGGATGGAGGGAGGAGGGGTCACTTATACACCCGGCATCGAGAAATATCCAGCCAGGCTTGTCTTTTATTTTTATTAATGGAAGGAAGAGGAAATCGGGTGACAGGCTCTGTCACCCCGGATACACTAAACCTGTCACCCCTGGATTTTATTCCAACTAGGAGAAGAAAACCACAAGTTTGGCAGGAGTTGTATCCAATTCGGATGTATAAGTGACCCCTCCTCTCATTAGCTAATGTATTTATATGGGTTTTTAATATTACACAATTTCGCGATAGTGCTCCTTTACACACACAGTGTCTGGCGCTCTTTGCTACAACGACCCAATTTTGAGCGCCGGCGCTGTGTGAGGCTGTATTTTATGATGAATATGGTTTGAGTCGCTAACACTGACCCATATAGTGCTGTGCTGGTGTTATAGCGACTCACACGTCAAATTCATCGATGCCGGCCATGTTACTACAGCGACTGAGGCGTCCTGTAATAGCGGCTCACGGACGATCAGAGCGACCACTAGCGCCGCTGTACAGACGCTCGTCTGCCGTTACCTGGCGCTAGTAATGAATCATGTAGTGCTGTGCTGGTGTTATAGCAACTCACACATCAAATTCATCGAAGCCGACCATGTTACTACAGCGACTGAGGCGTCCTGTAATAGCGGCTCACGGACGATCAGAGCGACCACTAGCGCCGCTGTACAGACACTTGTCTGCCGTTACCTGGCGCTAGTAATGAATCAGCCTGGCCGATTGTACAAATAAAAGAGGAACAACACGCAGGAATTTCACCTTTCCGTGTGTTGTTCCTCTGGGCGGCGGCGGCGGCGGCGTCCTGAATTGGGATGCCCCGCTGTCTGTATCCCCCCCGGGCGCCCCATACACTCACGATTTGCTTCCACGGTGCAGACTCGGACGAGAGAGAGAGAGAGAGCACTGATTGGCCGGGCGGCACGCTCAGCAAGTCACTGCGCTAACTGTCACTTGGCTCTCTGTGGCAGCGCTGGCGGCTAAGCACTCGAGTGGCGCTGAAGGGAGCGCTGTCACTTGGCTCTCTGTGGCAGCGCTGGCGGCTAAGCACTCGAGTGGCGCTGAAGGGAGCGCTAACTGTCACTTGGCTCTCTGTGGCAGCGCTGGCGGCTAAGCACTCGAGTGGCGCTGAAGGGAGCGCTGTCACTAGGCTCTCTGTGGCAGCGCTGGCGGCTAAGCACTCGAGTGGCGCTGAAGGGAGCGCTAACTGTCACTTGGCTCTCTGTGGCAGCGCTGGCGGCTAAGCACTCGAGTGGCGCTGAAGGGAGCGCTAACTGTCACTTGGCTCTCTGTGGCAGTGCTGGCGGCTAAGCACTCGAGTGGCGCTGAAGGGAGCGCTAACTGTCACTTGGCTCTCTGTGGCAGCGCTGGCGGCTAAGCACTCGAGTGGCGCTGAAGGGAGCGCTAACTGTCACTTGGCTCTCTTTGGCAGCGCTGGCGGCTAAGCACTCGAGTGGCGCTGAAGGGAGCGCTAACTGTCACTTGGCTCTCTGTGGCAGCGCTGGCGGCTAAGCACTCGAGTGGCGCTGAAGGGAGCGCTAACTGTCACTTGGCTCTCTTTGGCAGCGCTGGCGGCTAAGCACTCGAGTGGCGCTGAAGGGAGCGCTAACTGTCACTTGGCTCTCTTTGGCAGCGCTGGCGGCTAAGCACTCGAGTGGCGCTGAAGGGAGTGATAACTGTCACTTGGCTCTCTGTGGCAGCGCTGGCGGCTAAGCACTCGAGTGGCGCTGAAGGGAGCGCTAACTGTCACTTGGCTCTCTTTGGCAGCGCTGGCGGCTAAGCACTCGAGTGGCGCTGAAGGGAGCGCTAACTGTCACTTGGCTCTCTGTGGCAGCGCTGGCGGCTAAGCACTCGAGTGGCGCTGAAGGGAGCGCTAACTGTCACTTGGCTCTCTTTGGCAGCGCTGGCGGCTAAGCACTCGAGTGGCGCTGAAGGGAGCGCTAACTGTCACTTGGCTCTCTGTGGCAGCGCTGGCGGCTAAGCACTCGAGTGGCGCTGAAGGGAGCGCTAACTGTCACTTGGCTCTCTGTGGCAGCGCTGGTGGCTAAGCGCTGAAGGGAGCCGTGTGCGCCGCCAGCCGCATCTCCCGCTCACCTTAAAGCCGTGGCGTGCCTGCACCGCTAATTCGGAAAGGCCGGGAGAGGACGCACCCACAGCTAGAGGTGCGCGGGGATGCGGCTGCCGCACAGACACGCAGCGAGGGCTCGGGAGGAGGTGAGCGGATCTGGGCATCTGGGGGCTTCACACTGCGGGGCATCCCGATCTAGGACAGGAACTCGGATGGCCCAGGAGCTCTTCTTTAAAGTGGACCTTTACCCTGAATAAAAGTCTGTTTCCCCCATCCCCTAGATACAGATTGCTCACATTAAAAATCATCCTACCTGCACCTACTGCGGTTTTTTTTAACCTTTTAACATCCAAGATGGCGGCCCGTGGAGTTTCAGGCTGCCTGCGGACAGGAAGTGTCTTCTGAATGTGCCGCTCTGCATTCTGGGATTGCTGTCCTTTTCCTGACCCCAGCTCTGCTCTGTCTGTGCCAAGCACAGCTATAACCCCGCCCCCCTGTACCTGCCCCTCTCCTCTCCTTAAACCGGACCTTCAGCCTGATTTATTGTAAAGCCCAAACCCTTAAAAACGATTCCCCAACATCTAAAATTAATACATTTTAAGTTTTTAGTCACTAACTTATTATTCTTTCCCCCACCGGGCTGCAACTCTGTTCAGGACTTTAGGATACAGGCGCCGCCATCTTGACTCAGAAGCATCACACTTACTGAGGAGAGTGGGATAAAGTGCAGGGGGCGGGGTTATAGCTTTGCTTTCCTCAGACAGAGCTGAGCTGAGGTCAGGGAAAGCACAGCAATCCCAGAATGCAGAGCGGCACAGTCAGCAGGCACTTCCTGTTTGCAGGCTGCCTGATGTTCCATAAACCACCATCTTGGATGTTTAAAGGCTCATAACATGCAGTAGATGCAGGTAGGATGATTTTTAATGTGAGCAATCTGTATGTACAGGGTGTGGGAAACATATAAGATAGACTCTTATTCAGGGTGAGGGTCCGCCTTAACATGTGATGTTTCTGAGTCAAGATGGCGGCGCCCGTTTCCAAGAGTCCTGAACAGAGTTGCAGCCCAGTGAGGGAAAGAATAATAAGTAAGCG
Organism: Gastrophryne carolinensis; assembly: GCA_027917425.1. Taxonomy (NCBI): domain Eukaryota; kingdom Metazoa; phylum Chordata; class Amphibia; order Anura; family Microhylidae; genus Gastrophryne; species Gastrophryne carolinensis. Next base: position 15,846,501 of record CM051235.1, on the reverse strand, counting down.
ACTAAGAAACTTGAAGTATTTGAATTCAAGATGCTGGGGAAAAGTTTTTTAAGGGTTTGGGCTTTTTGTTAAATGATGCTGAAGGTCTGGTTTAAGTTCTTTAAGTCTCTCCTGATAAGTTTTAAAGTGGACCATCACCTCCCTCCCCGCGGGACATCCGAGATCGGGATGTCCCGCGGGGTGAAACCCCCCCAAAACCCCCAAACCCCCTTACCTTATCCGCCGCCTCCCTCGCGCCCCTCTAGGCGTACGCACGCCCGCGCCGGCCATCTGTGAATGGCCGGCGCGGGTGCGCGCGCGTCAAGAGGGACGCGCGTCAAGAGGGACGAGCGGGAGGCGGCGGCGGAGGAGCCGCGGACAAGCGGCTGTCAAATCCCTTGTCCGTCGGCGCTGGGAGCGGGGAGAGGTGAGTTTTCCGGGTGTTTGGGGGGGTTTCATACAGCGGGGCACCCCGATCGGGGGTGCCCCACCGAAGTGGACCAAGACCCAGGATAGTCAAAATCCTGGGTGTTGGTCCACTTTAAGTTTAAGTCCTTCCACCATTTTTGTTGCCGGCCTTTGGACCCGTTCTATTTCAATAATGTCTTTTTGCAGGTAAGTTCTCCAGAACTGCACACAGTATTCTAGCTGTGGCCTCACCAGGGCTCTATACAGCGGCATCACAACCTCCCTCTTCCTACTGGTGATGACTCGCCATCAGTCGCAGGCGCTATACCATGCCCCCTCCATCCATTGCACTGAGGGGGCTGTGCCAAGGCCAGACACCACCACCCTTCATTGTAGTGAATGGAGAGGCTGTGGTGGTGCTCCAGGGGCAGACTGGCCATAGGGAGGCTGATTCCCGGTGGGCCACACTGGTTTGAGGCCAGTTGGGCTGCTGCAACCCCCCCCCCCATCCATTCCATGTCACCCCTCCAGATCAATCTGTATGTACAGGGTGTGGGAAACATATAAGATAGGCTCTTATTCAGGGTGAAGGTCCGGATTAATGTGAGCAATCTGTATGTACAGGGGAAACATATAAGATAGGCTCTTATTCAGGGTGAAGGTCCAGATTAATGTGGGCAATCTGTATGTACAGGGTGGGGGAAACATATAAGATAGGCTCTTATTCAGGGTGAAGGTCCGGATTAATGTGGGCAATCTGTATGTACAGGGGGGACATATAAGATAGGCTCTTATTCAGGCTGAGGGTCCGGTTTAAGTACCAAATCTACCATGATCTGCCTCTGCAAAGCTTTAACCCCAGCCTTGTAGGTAATTCATTAACTGGCCAGGAAGCTTATTGGGTTGGGAGCAGGGCCGGATTAAGTGTGGTGGAGGCCCCAGTGGCAGTTTTTTCTTTTAAAATAATAGTCCAACCAAGTAACTGATTGGTTGTTGTCTGGCACCCGCCTACTTACTGGAAGGTCAGATGGAGTCCCTTGTGCCCCCCTTGTGCGGGTGCGTGCTGCTCGGGAACTCCTGCTTTGCCATTCTGGGTGGGGGGTAGTGTAGTCGCCCGGCTGGTTCCCTGCATTGAGCTGCCAGCGGCTGTGCTTGGTGGCTTATGTGCAGTGACAGCTCTGCACCCATCACTGGAGCGTTGCTGGTGGCGGCTTTGCTGCCCGTCAGACCAAAGACTGAAAAGCCTCCTGGACCAGACCATCAACTCAAAGGTTGGTGAAGGCCCCCTTTGCAGGGCAAGTGGTGGAGGCCCCCGGGCTCTCGCCCCTTGCGCCCCCTCATAATCCGGCCCTGGTTGGGAGGCTCGGCTAATGAATCGTAAAGACAATAGGGAAGTGATGAGTGGGCCAAGAAAAGCAAATGGAGACTGAAGTGGAGGTCAAGACTTTGGAGGAGAAAAGGATGGAGGGGAAAAACAAAAACCAACACCCAGGATTTGGACTATCCTGGGTTTTGGTCCACTTCGGTGGGGGGCCCCCGATCGGCGGTGCCCCGCTGTGTGAAACCCCCCAGAACGCCCGGAAACACTCACCTCACCCCGCTCCTATGCGGGCGCTCATCCAATCACCGCTGTGGTATGCACGTACAAGCGGCGTCCAACCACAGCGGCTCTGAGCGCTGGAGGCCGCGTCTTGCGCTTCCCTCTAACAGGGAGAACGCCCGCGCCGGCCATTCACAAACTAGAGGGAAGTGCGAGACGCGGCCCGCGCATGCGCCGTTGGAACGGGATTAAGGTAAGGTTTCTGGGCTTCCTGGGGGTTTCACCCCGCGGGACATCCCGATTTCGGATGCCCCGCGGGGAGGGATCTGATCGGCCCGGGAATCTTATAGATTCCTGGGCCGATCCCCCCTGGGTTTTGGTCCACTTTAAAGGGGACGGGAGGGGAAAATGGTTGAAGGGAGGAGCAATAAAATATGGGTAAGAAGGTTGGTAAAGATAAAAAAGAAAAAGAAAGGCAGACAGACGAGATGGATGGCAAAATCAAATTATATTATATTAGGGGGTCGGTAGAGATAAAGATAAAATGTGAGGAATCCAATATAATGACGTAGAGGTATTTCGCTGATGTCACTATCACCAAAATCACACTATATGTTTTAGTTGCATAGTTAATTCAGTTGACAAAAGACATAGGTTACTTTGTAAAGCGCTACGGAAGATGATGGCGCTAGATAAATAAACAATAATAATAATAATAATAATAATAATAGGTCCATCAAGTTCAACCAAGGGTGTTGGGGTGGGGGAAGTTATTTTTTATTTATTTTATTTTTTACTGATAACAGCTAATAGTAACTGTTAATGTTATTTTCTTCTAAATAAGCATCTAATCTTTTTTTTGAAGCTGTCAGCGGTTGATGCTGTAACAAGCTTCTGTGGGAGGCTATTCCATAGATTTATAGTTCTTATGGTAAAAAACGATTGTCGCCTCCGGAGACTAATATTTCTTTTTTTCCAATTGAAGGCAGTGCCCCCTTGTCTTTAGAGAGGATTTTACCTGAAATAGTGTTTCCCCATATTTTTTGTAATGGCCATTTATATATTTATACAAATTAGTTAATACAGGTCTTGACCAAGCCAGCTGTAATAACTGCCACCATCGCTATTTGATACCACGGGTCTTTTAGTGGGAGATATCAGGCCAGGAGCCAGCCCAGTAGTGTGTAAATATAACCAAGAAAACACGGATGATGGGTTTAAGATCAAGATAAAAGAGAAAATGTGTTTTTTATTCTGATCTTTGTTAATTTCCTAGGGAAATGCTAAGCAACCAGATTATTCCTTGAGTATTTACACCCACAAAATTACACTCATGACAACAAGCCTGGTACACCTAGAAAGCTTGAGGCGTTTACTTCTATAGAATATATAGTTTGTGGGGGAAATTTTATATGTGAAAGGAAAAACTGCAAGGTGCGCATACTAGTTGTATTTTATTTAAAAACCTCCTAAAGTGACTTTTCAGTTTGGGGGGAATCTCCTGGGCAGGAAAGGGCATTTATCGATACATTTGGGGTACCGTTGTAACCGAGAGGAATGGGGCTTGCACACGCAATATGATTCTCTTGAAAAACATATATTTTTGTATTTTAAAAATGTATTTAAAAATGTAAAAGGCCAAAACTTTGCAGAAAAAAAATCAATATATATAAGAAAAGTTAAACATGTACATGTACATGTATAGTGCAAAATTGTGAAAAAAGGGCCGGCAACAGAGGATGACAGCAGTGACAGCGATTAGCATAGCACCAGGGACCGCCACTCTATCTTCGCATTTTAGGTGCTGCACGTCATATTTGTTTTGGCATGCTAAAAAGATTGGCGCTGTATGTAACACGGGAGCTGGTTGACGTTTCAATTAAAAACAATATATCATTTTTAAAAATCACAGTTAAACATGTATAGCGCAAATTTGTGAAAAGAGACCTGGCAATAGAGGATAGCAGCAGTGACAGCGATTAACACAGTGCCAGGGACCGCCACTCTATCGCTGCCTTTTAGGTGCTGCGCACCATGTTTTTTTTTGGCATGCTGAAAAGATCGGTGCTGTATGTAACGCAGGAGCTGGTCGGCGTTTAAAAAAAAACAATGTATAATTTTTAAAAATCACAGTTAAACATGTTGTCAGGTCTGGAGTCCCCCCACAACATGGAAGCCTGTTTCTGCTTTGTATAGACCTTGCCTGTCTCCACTTCCTGCTGTATGCTGCTCCACCAGCAGCTGGCCCTCTGCTGCAGAGGTGCTGGTGATTAGCCAGCATCTGTGTAAGCTGATCCAACCTTGCAGCAAGTGGATCAGCATTACATTGCCTTCTCGTACCCAGACCGAGACTCTATCTTGAACCCAGCAGCCAGGATTCCTGCCACAGCCTTTGTGATTCGCCTTCCCGGTTGCAGCCTTGTATTCGCCTTTGGACTTTCACTGGATCCTTATGCATGTATGTTTCCTGACTCCACCTATGTATATGTACAGCACTCAGAGTGTGTTTATGTTCCCCAGGTTTACCTATATGTCTGCACAGCAGCCGTAGCACTCAGCGATGACCTGTATTTTTGTATATTTACCTCAGCATGTGTATGTTTATATGTCCACTTGTAAATCTGTACAGCAGCCTGGTTGGAGTGTGCTCTGTTCATTGTCACCATTAAACACGGTTTTGCCGCAAATCTGACTCTGTCTCCCAGCCTCAATTACTGGTCATTCTTCAATGGGGATTTCTCTGCTGAGATATCCGTGACACATGTATAGCGCAAAACAGCAATTAACATAGCAACAGAGGATGACGCCACTCTATCACCGCCTTTTGCACCATATATTTTTTTGGCACGCTGAAAAGATTGGTGCTGTTTGTAACACAGGAGGTGGTCGGCTTTTCAAAAAAAAAACAATATATACCTTGTATACAAAACCTGCACAAAAAATGCACTTAGTTCAGCACCATCTAGATAACAACTATATATATGTGAGAGGAAGTGTGCCAAAATTGGATGTCCCAATTGTATACCATACATAACACATCCACCTTGTAGCCCAGTACACCACAAGTTGTATAACTTGTAAATATGTAAAAATGGCCTGGCAACAGAGGATGACGCCACTCTATTGCTGCCTTTTGCAACATATTTTTTTCGGCACGCTAAAAAGATTGACGCTGTTTGTAACACTGGAGCTGGTCGGCTTTTCAAAAAAAAAAAAAAACAATATATACCTTGTATAACTTGTAAATATGTATAGCACAAAATTGTAAAAAATGGCCTGGCAACAGAGGATGACGCCACTCTATCGCTGCCTTTTGCACCATATTTTTTTCGCCACGCTAAAAAGATTGACCTGTTTGTAACACTGGAGCTGGTCGGCTTTTCAAAAAAAAAACAAACAATATATACCTTGTATAACTTGTAAATATGTATAGCACAAAATTGTAAAAAATGGCCTGGCAACAGAGGATGACGCCACTCTATCGCTGCCTTTTGCACCATATTTTTTTCGGCACGCTAAAAAGATTGGCGATGTTTGTAACTCTAGAGTTACTGGAAATCCTCGCTGGGGACAAAGCCGCCAAACTTTGCAGTGCGTTTAGGCTGCGTTTTAGTTGTGGAGCTCCAAATTACTCATTGGTTGTTTGTTAAATTACACGAGAGCCGGTGAGGAAAAATACTGGAACTGAGTGGCATTGACTGGCGCTGACGGTTGATAAATGAGGTTCCCCGTGTACTGTATAAAACAAAAAAACAACATGAACAGCATGGGTCAATCATAGGTAGTTATATATTATATAGCTATAATTTGATAGGTAGGGGGCACCCTTCTATAGTTCTCCTTAAGCAGCAGAGAGGCTTCACCCCCTGCATACATTGCTTCTTCTTGGCCTGTCAACCTCCTTCCAACGGGATTAAATCAGCGCCTCGGATTGTCAGCGACCTCCATGATTAATTTATGACACGCAAGCTCTAATAGGCAGCCTTAGGAGAACAAGATGGGATGAGGAAGGTAGATTAAACTTTCCCTAACGAGGTTCCAACGACCGGACATCAATTTTCCTTTGAAAGAAGAAGTCTTTAGCCCGCATTGCTAAATGAAGTGGAGTTTTTTTATGGAAATGTTCGGCTAATGAAGCCGCGTGCTAGAAATGCGTTGGATCCCATTTGCCATTTTCCCGGGTGGGGCCTCATTAACGCTGCTCGGCGCGCACCGTGCAGGCCGAGGGAGATCACTCCCTCCTATACGGCAGTGATGGCTTCCCTGAGGATGGGGGGAATTAATGTATATTAATGACAAAAAGCTCCGGAATGACCCAAATCATGGAACTCGTGATCTGCGTACAATAGGGGTAATGTACTCCGCGTACGGCTCAGCGAGTTGTTAATGCGCAATATATTTTAATCAAGTTTCGCCTGTTCTATGTTGGAATATAAACAGATAAATGGAGGTCGTGTGCTGGTGGATTAACAGGTGATAAAAGGGGTCATTCCTGTAATTAACCATCATTACAAAAACACAAAAATACTTATTTTATTTTACTTTTATTTTGACTATCACAGGTTTTGTTAGGCTCGTCTGACGATGCAGATCTTAAGACCACCAGCTTAGCCCTATGATTGGTGGTCTATGGTAAAGGAATTCAGGGGGTGTGGCACTACTCTTTGCCTTGATTTCTACCTCGGTGTTCTAAGAAGGAAGGGAGAGCGCAGCCATGATGAGGTGAGCTGCTGAATGACAGTTTATGCACTTTGCCTACAGAGTCCCGTAGGACCGGAAAGAGGTGAGTCTGCTCCGGCAACCTGGGGGCATCCCCGATTCGGGGCGGGGCATGGGGACAAGGACCAATACCCAGGATAGTCAAAATCCTGGGTTATGGTCCACTTTAAATTAAAGGGATACAGAAGGCAAAGGCAATTGTTAGACCATCGTGCCGGGCTAATGTCCAAAACGGTTTCCGTTTTATAATTGAAGAAGAAATGGCCAGTGATGTCGAGTTACAGTTTCACCTTATGATATATCTTCTGCAATATTTTTGGGTGTGGCCCTTGGCTCTGTGATGCCGAATAATAATCAGCATAATGGGTGGGGTCTATAAGACAGGCATTCTCACCACCTTGGCTGTTCTCCCTCTCTCCCAGTGTCCACAGTCTGATGATGCAGAGTTTAAGATCACCAGCTCAGCCCTATGATTGGTGGTCTATGGCAAAGGAATTCTGGGGGTGTGCCACTACTCTTTGCCTTGTTTCTACTTCGGTGTTCTAAGAGGAAGGTAGAGCGCAGCCATGATGAGGTGAGCTGCTGAATGACAGTTTATGCACTTTGCCTACAGAGTCCCTTTAAATTCAATAGTGGGCTTGTGACTGCTTTGCCACGTATCACAGCTGACTACAACAGAAACAGTTATGGTACATAAGCTGCGTCTTGGCTATAGCAGTGTAATACAATGGACCAGGGAGCTGTACTCCACATACGGCTCGGCGAGTGGGTGTGGGTTACTGCACAATATATTTTAATCAAGTTCCGCCTGTTCGATGTTGGAATATAAACAGATAAATGGAGGTCGTGTGCTGGTGGATTAACGGGGTGGTAACAGGGGTCTTTCCTGTAATTAACCATCATTACAAAAACACAAAAATACTAGGAGGCCGATTCATCAATAGCGCCAGGTAGCGACAGATGAGCGACTGTAGCGTGATTTTTTCAGCGCCAGCCAGTATTCGCTGTGCTTGGCCGGCCTTAGCTTGTTGACAGCGACTCAGTCGGTGTGCGGTAATGTTGAATACTGGCTGGGGGGTCGCTGTTTCACAGGTCCAGCGTTGTATGTGAGCGCCTGACAACGAATGGCCAGAGCGAACGGCTAGCTTCATATTCATCAAAAAATCACGCTCCGAATGTGCTGTCGCTGTCCATTCCTTGTTTAAACCCCAGAGCGCTGGCGCCGATGTGTATTAACTAGTTTTTAACCCCTAAACAACCATATTTTTTGAATGTAACATTATACATGTTTTTAGAATCATTTTGTTATATGAATACATTAATCTCAGACCTGTTAGATCAATTCTGCACATATTTTTTTTTTTTTTTTTTTTTGACTTAAAAATAAATCCTAACATTGCAGAAGTGTTCTCCGATTTTTTGACATTAAAAAAATTTAAAAAAAAAATATTACCAATTAATCATGAATTATTATAGATTGCTCCATTGAAATGCATTGGACATCGCCAGGGAGCGACAGCTCATACCTGGCGCTGTGAGGGAATTTGCAGCGGCGCTGTTCGGTCCAGCCGGCTTCATGATGAATGCCGCGCTAGCCGTCGCTCTCGCCGGCGCTAGCCTCATTTTGCTTGATAAATGCGTCATTGTGACCGCCGCGGGCGTACTTGAGTCGGTAGTCGCCGTTAGCTGCCGCTACCTGGCGCTCGTCAGACACTACCTGGCGCTATCGCTTGATGAATAAGGGCATAATTTGACTTCTTTTATTTGACTTCTTTTATTTTGACTATCACAGGTTTTGTTAGGCTCGTCTGATGATGCAGAGCTTAAGATCACCAGCTTAGCCCTATGATTGGTGGTCTATGGTAAAGGAATTCCGGGGGTGTGGCACTACTGTTTGCCTTGTTTCTACTTCGGTGTTCTTTGGTGCCTACAGAGTCCCTTTAATTTCAATAGCGGGCTCATGACTGCATGAGAGCTGACTACAACAGAAACAGTTATGGTACATCAGCTGCGTCTTGGCTATAACAATGTAACACAATGGACCCCTCAGCAGGGAGCTGTACCCCGCATACTGCTCGGAGAGTTGTTAATGCGCAATATATTTTAATCAAGTTTTGCCTGTTCGATGTTGGAATATAAACAGATAAATGGAGGTCGTGTTCTGATGGATAAACAGGTGATAACAGGGGTCGTTCCTGTAATTAACTATGATTAGCTAATTACAAAGATACTCATTTTACTTCTTTAAAGCAGAACAAAATCCGGGATTTTGAGTATCCGAGCCCGTTTTGGGATGCCCCATTATGTGAAACCCCATAGATTGCACGTATAAACTCACCTCTCCCGGGCCCAGTGGCGCATGCGCGGGCTCTTGTCCAGTGAGAGCCGTTTGCCATCATTATGACTATATCATCCAATTATGAAAGTGGATCCAAACCCACAGAGATGGATTGATTCCCTCCCCTCGGGGCATCCAAAATCATGATGTGACACCCCCCAGATCTCACGTATTAACTCACCTCTCCCTGGCCCAGCGGCGCATGCGTGGGCTCTTGTCCAATGAGAGCCGTTTGCCATGACTATGACTGTATCATCCAATTATTAAAGGAGCAGTATAGCGAAATTTGCATTAAAAAAGATAAATAATTAAATAGCCACACAATAGCTTCTAACATGTGTATAAATAATGTGGCGATAGAAAAAGGAAAAAATATCTGTATAATGACAATGGCTCAGTCCATTTGCTGAATAGGGGGATCTGCTGGGTTGTATTTAGTGAGCTGCTTCATTTAGCCCACTGGTCTCCTAGCAACACTTTACCTCAGAGGCTGACACTGTAATCAGTGGTAACGGCTGTGTGTGTGTGAGGTGCTGCTTTTGTTATGAGACCAGGTGACTCAAATGTGTAAAATCTATACAAAATAAACTAAACTGACTGAAAATAACTGAAATTCTTCTTTGAGTAACTGTGCAGGAAAATCTAAAGGTATTAAAGTGGAACAAAACCCTGAGTGGCCGACCCTGAAGTCTATAAGACCCGGCCATTGACCTTGCCCCTTGGGCATTCTAAATCGGGATGCCCCACTGTGTGAAACGACCCCTGGATAACCACAGATCCCCCCATTTTTCTGGCGCGCTCACACAGTCATTTAGACAGGCCGGGCGGCCAGGAAGGTTACTGCTCAGGCTCCCCATCTGCGTGCAAACAGCGCTGATTGGATGAGAGCCCGCGCATGCGCTGTGGGACAGGGAAAGGTACGTTTTCACAGGCGAACTTGGAGATTTCACATATCAGGGCATCCCAAGTCGGGATACCCCTAGGGGCACAAAACAAAACTCCAGATAGTGAAAATCCTGGGTTGGGCTTTGCTCAAAACACACAAAGCTGAAAGAAAGATCATATGGAAAAATGAAAAATAAGAATATGAAAGAGAAAATGGTAAACTGAAAGATTCGGCAGCAGAGCCAACATGAAGGGAAAACTGTCAAAATCAGCTAAATGACTTCTAGAGCTTTTCTCTCTGTTTTAGATGTATAAGTTCTGGCCAGGCAATGTTGTTATCTTATGCTGGACGGCTGCCAGCACTGAACAGCTGATACTTTGATACATTGTTTCACCCCTCTCCTCAGCATGGAACAGGCCAGACTGTCGGGCTCTGACACTCAGAAGACATAAACATGAGCTATTAGTCTCCAGCTGCTCAACACAGTCATCATTTTTTTCTAAATTTGTAATTCTTACTCCAACACTTACCTACATTCAAAGTAGCATTTAAATATAAGTCACCAAGAAAAATTTGCGATACTGCTCCTTTAAAGTTGATCAAAAAACCTGGAGATTGATTCCCTCCCCTCAGGGCTTCCAGAATCGGGATGCCCCGCTGTTTGAAACCCCCAGGTCGCTACACTTACCTTAATCCCGGCCCAACAGCAAACGCGCGGGCTGCGGCCGCAAGGCACGTTCCCATTCACAAATGGCCGGAACGGGCGCGCTCCCTGTTAGAGGGAAGCGCGAGATGCGGCCGCCAGCGTGCTCGGAGCCGCTGAGCTAAGACGTCGGGTTAGAGGTCCGTAGCTCAGCAGCTCAGAGCGTGCTGATTGGACGAGCGTCCGTGCATGCGCCGTAGGACCGCGATGAGGAGAGTTGATGCCGGAGATCTGGGGGGTTACACATAGCGGGGTGCCCCGGCGGGGTGGACCAAAACCCAGGATAGTCAAAATCCTGGGTTTTGGTCCACTTTAACGCTCCCGTCAAAATATTTGGCACTGTGAGATCTGTCACCTCTGTACCAATAAAACACCAAAATCTTAAGTTTCAGTTCGACAAAAAGAGTGTCACGCGTAAAGGTCAAAATCCAACCTCCTCCTCCAAAATATATTGCTCCAAATAGAGTGTGAATAAGGAGATATTGGTATCACCATAAGCGGGCGAGAGATTGACGCGTTTCGTTGTGGCAACTTGGTCAGACTATTTTTTGGAGGGAGGGGTGGTTGATTTGGGGGATCATTCTTCACTATTACACAGAATGTAACCAGTACAAACTAGATGAATGGACAGATTAGTTACATGTGTGTACAAATTTATATTCAGTGTATATTGTTGAGCTTTGCACATTACATATTTCTCATCATTATATTGGACTTGGTAATAACTAATCAATTGTATTGGCACAGAACACTTTTCATTTAAACCGAACCTTCAGCATCATTTAATGAAAAGCCCAAACCCGTAAAAAACTATTCTCCAGCATGTAAAGTTAATATATTTTACGTTAGTCATTTACTCATTATTCTTTCCCCCACTGGGCTGCAACTCTGTTCAGGACTCTAGGATATGGGCGCCGCCATCTTGCCTCAGAAGCATCACATACTGAGGAGAGGAGAGGGGTGAAAAATGTAGGGGGCAGGGTTATAGCTGTGCTTTGCACAGACAGAGCAGGGCTGGGGTCAGGAAAAGGACAGCAATCCCAGAATGCAGAGCGGCATAGTCTGAAGACACTTCCTTTCTGCAGGCAGCCTGAGACTCCATGTGCCGCCATCTTGGATGTTAAAAGTCTCAGAAAACGCAATAGGTGCTGGTAGAATGATTTTTAATGTGGGCAATCTGTATGTGCAGGGGGGAAACATACAAGATAGGCTCTTATTAAGGGTGAAGATCCGGATTAATGTGGGCAATCTGTATGTACAGGGTGGGGGAAACATACAAGATAGGCTCTTATTCAGGGTGAGGCTTTGGAATAATGTGAGCAATCTGTATGTACAGGGTGGGGAACATACAAGATAGGCTCTTATTCAGGGTGAGGGTCCGGGTTAATGTGAGCAATCTGTATGTACATGGGGGGAAACATATAAAATAGGCTCTTATTCAGGGTGAGGGTCCGGATTAATGCGGGCAATCTGTATGTGCAGGGTGTGGGAAACATATAAGATAGGCTCTTATTCAGGGTGAAGGTCCAGATAAATGTGGGCAATCTGCATGTACAGGGTGTGGGAAACATATAAGATAGGCTCTTATTCAGGGTGAGGGTCCGTGTTAATGTGAGCAATCTGTATGTACATGGGGGGAAACATATAAAATAGGCTCTTATTCAGGGTGAAGGTCCGGATTAATGTGGGCAATCTGCATGTACTGTGGGGAAACATATAAGATAGGCTCTTATTCAGGGTGAGGGTCCGGATTAATCACACTCACCCATCGTGTCCCCCCCCCCACCCCACTATAGTGCTGTATATTTGTTATACCTTTTATATATATTGCAGTGAGCCTGCAAACTTATTGTTAGCAGATCGCTGTAAATATATATTTTTTTTTAAGTTGTGGTTTTTTTGGGGAGTTAGGATGTTTTTTTTTATACTAGTGATACTAATTATACTACAAGTAGTATCATTTTATATACTGGTACTTACATTAAGGACCACTAGATGGTGCTGTGATATAATAAAAGTGAGCACTATGTAGGCGTCTCATATTACATGTATGTGTCAATTTCACATGTTAGGAAGTTTTGAAAAAAGAATAAAAATATATATAGTGTTTCTATAGGAAGTGTTATGCTTAGACAGGAAGGCCACTAGATGGCACTGTTTGTTCTTCATCAATGTGAGCAACACAATGGCCTCTGTGTTAAAGTGGACCAACACCCAGGATTTTGACTATCCTGGGTCTTGGTCCACTTCGGTGGGGCACCCCGATCGGGGTGCCCCGCTGTGTGAAACCCCCCCGAACCCCCCGAACAACTCACCTCTCCCTGCTCCCAGCGCCGACGTACAAGGTAAGATCTTGAACGTCTAAGCGGCGGCGGCCGCCGCCGCCTCCCTCGCGTCACTTTGAACGCGCGCGCCCCCGCGCCGGCCATTCGCAGACGGCCGGCGCGGAGGCGCGCACGCCTACAGGGGCGCGAGGGAGGCGGCGGCGGCCGGCCGCCGCCGAAGATAAGGTAGGTGAGTTGGGGTGTTTGGGGGGGGTTTCACCCCGCGGGACATCCCGATCTCGGATGTCCCGCGGGGTGGGGGGTGATCGGCCCGGGAATCTTATAGATTCCCGGGCTGATCACCCCTGGGTGTTGGTCCACTTTAAAGGGGATCTTCACCCTGAATAAGAGCCTATCTTATATGTTTCCCACACCCTGTACATACAGATTGCTCACATTAATCCGGACCTTCACCCTGAATAAGAGTCTATCTTATATGTTTCCCACACCCTGTACATACAGATTGCTCACATTAATCCGGACCCTCACCCTGAATAAGAGTCTATCTTATATGTTTCCCACACCCTGTACATACAGATTGCTCACATTAATCCGGACCTTCACCCTGAATAAGAGCCTATCTTATATGTTTCCCACACCCTGTACATACAGATTGCTCACATTAATCCGGACCCTCACCCTGAATAAGAGTCTATCTTATATGTTTCCCACACCCTGTACATACAGATTGCTCACATTAATCTGGACCCTCACCCTGAATAAGAGTCTATCTTATATGTTTCCCACACCCTGTACATACAGATTGCCTACATTAATCCGGACCTTCACCCTGAATAAGAGCCTATCTTATATGTTTCCCACACCCTGTACATACAGATTGCCCACATTAATCGGGACCCTCACCCTGAATAAGAGCCTATCTTGTATGTTTCCCCCACCCTGTACATACAGATTGCCCACATTAATCCGGACCTTCACCCTGAATAAGAGTCTATCTTATATGTTTCCCACACCCTGTACATACAGATTGCTCACATTAATCCGGACCTTCACCCTGAATAAGAGCCTATTTTATATGTTTCCCACAGCCTGTACATACAGATTGCTCACATTAATCCGGACCTTCACCCTGAATAAGAGCCTATCTTATATGTTTCCCACACCCTGTAAATACAGATTGCCCACATTAATCCGGACCTTCACCCTGAATAAGAGTCTATCTTATATTTTTCCCCCACCCTGTACATACAGATTGCTCACATTAATCCGGACCTTCACCCTGAATAAGAGCCTATTTTATATGTTTCCCACAGCCTGTACATACAGATTGCTCACATTAATCCGGACCTTCACCCTGAATAAGAGCCTATCTTATATGTTTCCCCCACCCTGTACATACAGATTGCTCACATTAATCCGGACCTTCACCCTGAATAAGAGCCTATTTTATATGTTTCCCACAGCCTGTACATACAGATTGCTCACATTAATCCGGACCTTCACCCTGAATAAGAGCCTATCTTATATGTTTCCCACAGCCTGTACATACAGATTGCCCAGATTAATCCGGACCTTCACCCTGAATAAGAGCCTATCTTATATGTTTCCCACACCCTGTACATGCAGATTGCTCACATTAATCCGGACCTTCACCCTGAATAAGAGCCTATCTTATATGTTTCCCACACCCTGTACATACAGACTGCCCACATTAATCCGGACCTTCACGCTGAATAAGAGTCTATCTTATATGTTTCCCACACCCTGTACATACAGATTGCCCACATTAATCCGGACCTTCACCCTGAATAAGAGTCTATCTTATATGTTTCCCCCACCCTGTACATACAGATTGCTCACATTAATCCGGACCTTCACCCTGAATAAGAGCCTATTTTATATGTTTCCCACAGCCTGTACATACAGATTGCTCACATTAATCCGGACCTTCACCCTGAATAAGAGTCTATCTTATATGTTTCCCACACCCTGTACATACAGATTGCTCACATTAATCCGGACCCTCACCCTGAATAAGAGTCTATCTTATATGTTTCCCACACCCTGTACATACAGATTGCTCACATTAATCCGGACCTTCACCCTGAATAAGAGCCTATCTTATATGTTTCCCACACCCTGTACATACAGATTGCTCACATTAATCCGGACCCTCACCCTGAATAAGAGTCTATCTTATATGTTTCCCACACCCTGTACATACAGATTGCTCACATTAATCTGGACCCTCACCCTGAATAAGAGTCTATCTTATATGTTTCCCACACCCTGTACATACAGATTGCCTACATTAATCCGGACCTTCACCCTGAATAAGAGCCTATCTTATATGTTTCCCACACCCTGTACATACAGATTGCCCACATTAATCGGGACCCTCACCCTGAATAAGAGCCTATCTTGTATGTTTCCCCCACCCTGTACATACAGATTGCCCACATTAATCCGGACCTTCACCCTGAATAAGAGTCTATCTTATATGTTTCCCCCACCCTGTACATACAGATTGCTCACATTAATCCGGACCTTCACCCTGAATAAGAGCCTATTTTATATGTTTCCCACAGCCTGTACATACAGATTGCTCACATTAATCCGGACCTTCACCCTGAATAAGAGCCTATCTTATATGTTTCCCACACCCTGTAAATACAGATTGCCCACATTAATCCGGACCTTCACCCTGAATAAGAGTCTATCTTATATTTTTCCCCCACCCTGTACATACAGATTGCTCACATTAATCCGGACCTTCACCCTGAATAAGAGCCTATTTTATATGTTTCCCACAGCCTGTACATACAGATTGCTCACATTAATCCGGACCTTCACCCTGAATAAGAGCCTATCTTATATGTTTCCCACACCCTGTACATACAGATTGCTCACATTAATCCGGACCTTCACCCTGAATAAGAGCCTATCTTATATGTTTCCCACAGCCTGTACATACAGATTGCCCAGATTAATCCGGACCTTCACCCTGAATAAGAGCCTATCTTATATGTTTCCCACACCCTGTACATGCAGATTGCTCACATTAATCCGGACCTTCACCCTGAATAAGAGCCTATCTTATATGTTTCCCACACCCTGTACATACAGATTTCTCACATTAATCCGGACCTTCACCCTGAATAAGAGCCTATCTTATATGTTTCCCACACCCTGTACATACAGATTGCTCACATTAATCCGGACCTTCACCCTGAATAAGAGCCTATCTTATATGTTTCCCACACCCTGTACATACAGATTGCTCACATTAATCCGGACCTTCACCCTGAATAAGAGCCTATCTTATATGTTTCCCACAGCCTGTACATACAGATTGCCCAGATTAATCCGGACCTTCACCCTGAATAAGAGCCTATCTTATATGTTTCCCACACCCTGTACATGCAGATTGCTCACATTAATCCGGACCTTCACCCTGAATAAGAGCCTATCTTATATGTTTCCCACACCCTGTACATACAGATTTCTCACATTAATCCGGACCTTCACCCTGAATAAGAGCCTATCTTATATGTTTCCCACACCCTGTACATACAGATTGCTCACATTAATCCGGACCTTCACCCTGAATAAGAGCCTATCTTATATGTTTCCCACAGCCTGTACATACAGATTGCTCACATTAAAAATCATCCTACCTGCAGCTCTGCTCTGTCTGTGTAAAGCACAGATATAACCCGCCCCCTGTACTTTATCCCGATTTCCTCTCAGTATGTGATGCTTCTGAGTCAAGATGGCAGCGCCCGTATCCTAGAGTCCTGAACAGAGTTGCAGCCCAGCGGGGGAAAGAATAATAAGTAAGAGACTAGAAATGTAAAATATATTAATTTTAGTTTTTTAAGGGTTTGGGCTTTTCATTAAATGATGCTGAAGGTCCGGTTTAGCATTTTTGGGTCCACCGCTTATTCTTCGGGCCCCTCTGCCTGAGCATCCGGACCCTGCTGCTGGCTCGCCGGTTGCCCCATTTTCTTTTTCACCACTAAAGCCAAGCCTTGTGAAGAGCCCAGGGCGTGGCTGCGGGGTTCTCCATCCACTTTAAAGTGGAACAACAACCACCGGCGGCCTCCCTGAGATCTAAACGATTTCTGTCTGCTGGCTTTTCCCTGCTGAGTTGGGATGCACCATTGATTGGAAGGGCACCAATAATCACTTACCTTTCCCCAGGCCAACGGCGCCACCTGCTGTTGGTATGTCATTCAGCAAACGTATCTCGTCATTTTCAGCAACAAAAGGGGGTGCACCACCTATTCCAAAAATATATTTCTGTGCTCACTCAGAATACTAAGGGCCTTATTTATGAAGGGATAGCGTCAGGTAGCGCCTTGTAAATGACAGGTAGCGACTGGTGAACGCCGGACACGGCACGCAATTACACATTTATCAAGCAGAATCTGTTGAGCGACTGGAATAGCGCCATGTAGCGTCTGATTGATCATTTTCACAGCCTCAGCAAACAGCGCCGGCGTTCAGCCTTGCACAGCGCCAGGTATGACTTCTCGCTACCTGTCGCTCTCCCATACATTTCAATGGACAATCCTTTTCTTCTCTTTTAACTGGGTTTTTGTTTTTTTTTTGTTTTTTTTAAATCTCAAATAATGTTGTGACCTCTTCTGGCATTGAAAAAGCAGTTTTTTCACAAATATTTATCATGTTTTATATATTTCTTCAGAAATGACATTACAGATCTGCCATTAAAGTGTTCATGTTACAATGTTATTACAATGTAATTCCATGTTTTCGCTTTGTTACTAGTGGATAGATGCTGGAAAACAGACTTTAAACACACAGCCTCCTGCACTCTGGGCTTCAAAGACACATTTTAGCGCCAGAGTTTTGTGAGGCTGTTTTTTTGCTGAATATGTTGTAAGTCGGTCGCACTGACCAGTCGCTAACATGCGCTCCCATACAGCGCTGTACTTGTCAAATAGCGACTCCTCACAATGTATTCATCATTACTGCACAGCGACTGAGTCGCTATGAACTAGCGACCCACGGCCGAGCACAGCGACTACTAGCGGGCGCTCTGAAAATGCCTGCTACAGACGTTCATCTGTCGCTACCTGGCGTTAGTGATGAATCAGCCTGCCCGTCTGAACAAATAGAGTGGACGTACCACTAAGCACACCTTCCTCCCAAAGAGGAGCACCAACACATCAAAGAAATTTTTACAAATTCTTTATTGATACAAAAAAGGGCTAAAACACATATAACACAAGACATTTAAAAACAGCTGCTCTAACCCCTATAATCTCCAAATAAATGATGCCCATATTGGGATATCAATAAGAACCACCATGGGACGAAAGTAAACCCTAAATAGCTCACACCCTAAATTCTTTTTGTGCCGACACAAAACCCAAATGTAATATAAAGTGCTAAAGTGCTTAAGTATAATAATACATACTAAAGTTAATATACAGTGATGCAACATACGGTACATGGAATGAAACACAATTCATAAACCACAATATATATACCCAACTAATACTGTGTAGAAACCTTATATAAATATAATAAAATAATATATACATATGTGTCATATATTGCACAAAATGGTTATATAAATATAATAAAATAATATATACATATGTGTCATATATTGCACAAAATGGTTATATAAATATAATAAAATAATATATACATATGTGTCAAATATTGCACAAAATGGTTATATAAATATAATAAAATAATATATACATATGTGTCATATATTGCACAAAATGGTTATATAAATATAATAAAATAATATATACATATGTGTCATATATTGCACAAAATGGTTATTAAGAGGGGTTGTAGCACACTGATAAGGTTTAAATATAAGCAACATAAGAGAAATGTAATAGAATGGGTTCAAAAATTCCCAGTACCCCTGCTTCCACATGTACTGAAATATACCGTATATACCAAAAAAAGGAAGAAATGAACACCAAACGGGGATTATGCAAAAAAAGTTCATGTATTCTAAGTATACAGCACGTCCTGTTCCAGAATATTCCTTACACCTGGGTAACACATCCACAAGATGGCGCTGGACTGCAGAAAACAGCTTGTGGCTCCTCCCGGCCCTATATAAGTCAGGGACCTCCCACAAATTCCCCGGTTTATTTCTGCAGTCTGGGCTGCGAAGATAGAAGATGGCTCTCTATGTGGCGCAGGTGAGCGGGGCTTATTGGCTGCGGCCCTGCAGGACTATTCCCACCCGTTCCATATTGCTGCCTCCCAGCCTCGGCTGACAAGGTTCGGGTGAAGGTAGGTCAGTAAGCACCAGTCAGTGCTCCTACCGCAGTCCCTGATCTGACAGGGTAGGCGGTTTAGGCTGATAGTGAGCCTTTTGGGATGTCCCCCCCCCCCCCCCCCCCCCGCTCCATGGGTTTCTGCCAGGCTCAACCTGTGCAGTTAACCCTTATCCCCATAGGTGTTCCCCTCCACCCTCACTCCTCTCATTGTCTACTAGGCGCCGTCGTCTCCCTGGGAATCCTTTCATATTCCTGCCTCGCTCTCCCTCTGTTTTAACTGTACTGTGTTACTGTCGCCTTGTACGCCGCTTGTACAGCGCTCTGCGGACGACGGCGTCATTTACCTCAGAGCTGCCGGGCTGCTATTGGCCGGCCGGATCACATGGGCGCGTTTCGCGCTCTTCGGGGGGGGGGGGCGTGCTCTGTGGATGACGATTTTCACATCACATCTCCACGGCCCGCCACTCGAGGTCTGCGGGCGCCATTTTGCCTGTCCTTAGCTGCGTGTGCTGCTGGCTCCCTGCGGTCTGTGAGTAACCCCGGTGGGGTGGTTTTTCTCAGGATATCCTTTCTGCTGTTTTCTTATGGGAATGTTTTGTTATGTCTTTCAGGCGGGTTAAAACTGCGGCACTCTGGTTTCTCCCGGCCATCTCCCCTCATTATCTCCCACTTCCCTAGCGGGCTCTTGGGGCATCCCAGGTAGCTCCTTAGCGTTAACCCTTACTGGCCTGTTGTGCCATTCAAATCACCATATGGAGGCTTCTGGGGATAATGGGCCTGGGATTCCTTTGGGACAAGCCCGTCTATGTGTTGTGTGTGAGGTATCCCCCATAAGTGATGATGTCAGGGTTTGTGTACCCTGTGCCCAGCAGGTACTTGCGATGCAGTCTGGGCTGTCTGTTACTGGGCCTGGCGGTGCACCCCCTCTGGCCTCACCTACCCCCCCACGCTTACATCTGACCCCCACTGAGGGGCACACTAGCGGGGAGTCTCAAACTGATTAAGCTGCATGGGTGGCCAGCATTGAAAAACACTTGCTGGGTCTGCCCCGCATAAGGCTTCTGCTAAGAAGCGGCATTTATCACCCGCGGTTTCCCTCTTCCCTGAGGAAGATGAGGGCCCTTACTCACTCTCAGGTCCCTACCCCCTTGAGGAGGAGGAACTATTATCTGATTCTGAATCCTCTGAGGAACAACCTAAGTTTTACGGTGGTACTGGGACTCCCTTTGGGGAAGACCCGTGGTCCCCTGATGACACTGACAGATTGCTGAGTGCTTTGTATTTCTCCCCCGCAGTGGCTCCGCAGCAGCAGGGTGAGCTTTTTCATACGGTTAAGCCACGCTGGGAGTTCCCTGAGCAGTCTCACTTTAATAATCTAGTGCTCAAGGAATGGGAACGAACTAGCAAGCTGTCAGGGGTGCCTAAGAGTTGGGACAAAGGCATCCCTTTCCTGCTGAATAAGCGGGTGGATGCGCCCGTTCTCGGGTTGTCCAATACATCTGTCATGCATTCTCCTGATACTACTACCCTGCGGGATGGTGAGGACCGGTGCTTGGACCAACTGGCCTGTCACGCCTTTGCCTTTGTGGGGACGGTGCTGCGCCCAGTTTGTGCCTCTGCTATTACGGCTATTGCCATTAAAGGGGTGCTTAAGTGTCTCTTGGACGGGGCATCTGAGGATGCGGGTAGAGAAGAGTATAGATCTCTCCTGCTTTATGCATATATTTTTTCTGCCATGGATGATGCCATTAGAATGTGTGGTAGAACTTCTGCCTTGTTGGTGGCTATACGCCGCTCTCTCTGGCTACGTCAGTGGGTAGCTGATAATGCTGCTAAGAAGGCTCTCACTGGTTTCCCTTTCAAGGGCCTGCGTCTCTTTGGTGAACGCTTGGATTTGTTTGCCAGGGGCGGTAGGTTACCTCAACGTAGGAGGCTGTCCCGGTCCTTTCGGGGGATGGGTGCCTTTCTCCCATCCTTCCGTGGTTCCAGAGATGGCCGAGGAGTCTCCTGGGGTCCCAAGCCAAAATCCTCACCCAAGCCCCCTCAGG
Organism: Gastrophryne carolinensis; assembly: GCA_027917425.1. NCBI lineage: Eukaryota > Metazoa > Chordata > Amphibia > Anura > Microhylidae > Gastrophryne > Gastrophryne carolinensis. The sequence goes on along the minus strand of CM051235.1, from coordinate 15,825,317 downwards.
CATGAACGGGCGCCCTCACCCATCCGGGTGGTGGGACGGCTTCGGCTCTTTGCTCACGTCTGGAGGCTTCACGTCTCAGACCGGTGGATTCAGGAGGTAGTGTCCTCCGGTTACAAGATAGAGTTTGCAGCCTGGCCGCCCCAAGATTCATCAAATTCCGGATGGCTCAAAACCCCCTGTCAGCTCAGGGTCTGTGCCTTACTGTCCAAAACCTTCTGAAGTTGGGGGTCATCTGCCAGGTGCCTTTGAGGGAAAGGGGCAGAGGCTACTATTCCAATCTTTTCACTGTTCCCAAAAAAGACGGGTCCATCAGACCCATACTGGATTTAAAGCGCCTCAACAAATTTGTCAGGTTCAAACACTTTCGCATGGAGACTCTGCGCTCAGCTGTCAATTCACTACGCCCGGGCGACTTCAGGACCTCTGTAGACATCAAGGACGCTTACCTTCACGTACCAATCTTTCCAGGTCATCAGAGATTCCTCAGGTTCGCTCTGGAGGATCAGCACTACCAATTTGTGGCCTTGCCCTTCGGTATCACCTCGGCTCCCAGGGTATTCACCAAGGTGCTGGCAGGGGTGATGGCTCTGCTGAGATCTCAGGGCATTCGCATCCTTCCTTACTTGGACGACATTCTCATCACGTCTCAGTCCCTCCAGCAGGCCGAGCTGGATACTTAGCTGGTGGTGTACACACTGGAGTCTTTTGGCTGGGTGATCAATCATCCCAAGTCTTTCCTGTCAACGTCAATGGTGCGGTCCTTTCTGGGCATGACTCTGGGCATGATACATCTCAAGTCAAAGTTTTTGCTCTCTATTATAGTCAATGAGAGCCGTTTTTCAAAAAAATGTAAACATAGCAAACCGCTCTCATTGGCTTTAACAGGGGGCACATGCTGCTGCATCCCCTGCATCCCGGTGTCATGTGCACGCTCCTGCCCCGGCCATTCACATAGGCTGGGACGGGAGTGTGCATGGCTGGAGATGCAGAGGATGCTGCAGGGCGCGCTCCCTATTATAGTCAATGAGAACCGTTAGACAAAAAATGTCAACATAACAAACGTCTCTCACTGGCTATAACAGGGGGCGCACACTACTGCATCCCTGGCATTGTGTGCGTGCTCTTACTCCAGCCATTCACATAGACTGGGACGGGAGTGTGCACGGCTGGAGATGCAGAGGATGCTGCAGAGCGCGCTCCCTATTATAGTCAATGAGAACCGTTTGCCAAAAAATGTCAACATAGGCCCTTATTTAACAAGGGATAGCGCCAGGTAGCCAATGGTGAGCGAACGGTAATGACGGTCACCGCCACAAGAACGTCGGCTCCCCTCCGCAATCACACATTTATCAAGCCGATCCTGCTTAGCGACTGACAGAGCGCCAGATAGCGAATCATTCATCATTATTCCAGCCTCACCCCACAGTGCCAGCGAGCGACCTTGAACAGCGTCAGGTATGACCTCTCGCTACCTGGCGCTCTCCAATGCATTTCAATGGAGCAATCTTTAAATATTCATAATTAATTGATATTAATGATTTTTTTTTTTTTTTTTTTAAATGTCAAAAATTCTGTGACCACTTCTGCAATGTTAGATATTTTTTTTAAGGTAAAAAAAAAAAAAATTTGTGCAGAATTGATATTACAGGTCTGATATTAATGTATTCATATTACAAAATGTTTATAAAAACTTGTTTATTTTTTTTTTCAAAAAATATGGTTTGGGGGTTAAAAAACTACTTTTAACCCATCGCCGCCATCGCTCTGGGGAGAATTTTTTGAGCGTGATTTGTTAATGAATAGGCTGGGAGCCGTTCGCTATGGCCATTCGCTGTCATGCGCTCCCATACAGCGCGGAACCAGTCAAACAGCGAATACTAACCCTGTATTCCACATTACCGCACACCGACTGAGTCGCTGTCAACAACCGGACAACGGCCAAGCACAGCGAATACTAGCGGGCGCTGTGAAAATACCGCTACTGCCGCTCATCTATCGCTACCTGGCGCTATTAATGAATCGGCCTCATAGCAAACGTCTCTCATTGGCTATAACAGGGGGCACATGCTGCTGCATCCCCTGCACCCCCACCGTTGTGTGCGTGCTCCTACTCCAGCCATTCACATAGGCTGGGACGGAAGTGTGCCCGGCTGGAGATGCAGACGATGCTGCAGCGCTCTCCCTATTATAGTCAATGAGAGCTGTTTGCCAAAAAATGTCAACATAGCAAACGTTTCTCATTGGCTATAACAGGGGCTACTGCATCCCTGGCATTGTGTGCGTGCTCTTACTCCAGCCATTCACATTGGCTGGAATGGGAGTGTACACGGCTGGAGATGCAGGGGATGCTGCAGAGCACGCTTTTTATTATAGTCAATGAGAACTGTTGGCCAAAAAATGTAAAAATAGGAAACGTCTCTCATTGGCTATAACAGGGGGCACACGCTGACGCATCCCTGCCCCAGCCATTCACATAGGCTGGGACGGAAGTGTGCATGGCTGGAGATGCAGGGGATGCTGCAGCGCGCGTTCCCTGTTAGTCAATGAGAGCCGTTGGCCAAAAAATTTAAACATAGCAAACGGCTCTCATTGGCTAAGCGTCCGTGGACCGAGGAGAAGTGATTAATTGGGCGAAACATCCCAGTTTGAGATGCCCCCAGGAAAGTCAAAATCCCAGGTTTTGTTCTGCTTTAAGGCGCAAGCAATATATTCTTAATACAGGGATCACAAATGGTCGAGCTCACATAGGAGGTAGAAATGGGTATCCAAGTAATAGCAAAAGGTCAATCACAGGGGGTCAGTCTGAACGTACATCAAGAGGAGAGCCAATCATTATAAACGAGAGACCTAAAACCGGGACAAGCTTATCATTTCTGGGGCCCCATGCAAAGCTGTGTCTGGGGGCCCTAATCAAAGGCATTTTTATATAACGTAATACAATAATAAAGAGGAACAAATGGCAGTGAGAAGCAGCACTGACAGCATCACTAGTATTACACTAGTATTACACCCCAGCCACTTCCAGTGTTCACTCAGCAGAGTTCTGGGGGACCCCTGAAAGGTGTGGGTGCAATTGCATGGGGTGTGTGGTGGCGAAGCCCACCACTGACCACGGTACCAGGGAGGAGGCCAAAGCGAGGTCAGAAAACGAGCAGGGTCAAACACGATATCAAACGCATATCCAAAACCAAACACTAGAGAGCACCCAAGCAACAGCTATAACGGGCACTGCTGGGGCATCTTCACTTGATCCCTGCGGAGGCCATTGGCTGGAAACTCATTGGCTTACAATAACCCGAGGGCAAATGAGCCCAATAATAATACCAAGGGCTAAAGGCCCAGCAGCAAAACTGTGGCTCATTGGGCCATTCAAGCTTCCTAGAGGCTGGCTTATCATTTCTGGGACCCGTGGAAAAGTTGTGCCCAGGGGACCTAATTGAAGGCATTTTTATATAACAAAATACAATAATAAAGAGGAACAAATGACGAAGAGAAGCAGCTTTCTTTCTCATGTAGCCTCAGCACTGACAGCATCACCAGTATTACATGCCAGCTGCTTCCATTGTGCACTCAGTTCTGGGGGACCCCTGAGAGGTGGGGGCCCCATGCAATTGCATGGGATGTGTGGCAAAGCCCGCCACTGACCACTGTACCAGGGAGGAGACCAAAGCGAGGTCAGAAAACGAGCGGGGTCAAACACGATATCAAACGCAAATCCAAAACCAAACACTAGAGGGCACCCAAGCAACAGCTATAACGGGCACTGCCGGGGCATCTTCATTGGGGCCCTGCGGAGGCGACTGGCCAGAAACTCCCGGGCTCATTGGCATAAAATAACCTTGGGTTTTGTTCTGCTTTAAAGGGACTCTAAACCCAATGGCAATAATTTGCCAGCAAGCTGCTCACCCGATGCCTGCCCTATTGCCTCTCCTTCATGTCTTGCAGTGCAGGGTAGAAGCAGTAGCAATGCTCCAAATGTGGCCCCTTTTTAAAAAAATTTATTTCTCCATGCAAAAAAAGTAAAAACAGCCACCTGGTGCCTTAGATCTCTCAGTGTAAGTGAGCATGGCAGGTCACAGTGGTCCCACAGCTGTCTCTGACCACAGCAAAACTTGCACAAGACTCATAAAGCTGCTCCATGACACCCCCTTCCCAGCTCAGTCACGAACCCACAAACTGAAGCAAAAAAAATCAGTTTCACCTAGAAAACATGAGGTTTTTACATATAATCAGAGATTTTTGTGAATCTGCGATTGGCTGGAAACTCCCAGCCTCATTGGCATACAATAACCCGAGGGCAAATTAGCCCAATAATAAAAACAAGGGCTAAAACCTCAGCAGCAAAACTGTGGTTCATTGGGCCATTCAAGCTTCCCGGGGGCGAGCTCATCATTTCTGGGGCCCCGTGCAAAGTTTGGGGGCCCTAATCAAAGACAAATTTTGTATAGCAAAATACAATATTAACGCATCTTATCAGGACTGCTCATGCACTGTGGGAGCGGGGGGAACCCCGAGGGGCATCCTGGCATTGTCCGACCATGGAATAGGGAATTGTCTGGGAACTGCCCATAGGGCCATTCAATTACTGCTCCCTGTGGCATCTTAAACTAGGATGCGCCACTGTGTGACACCCCATTAAATCGCCGCACCCCCTTGTTCCAATGTTGCATGCGCAGGTCACAGCCTCACTATACCTTTAGCTAGATGCACACCCGGGACAGCCATTTGTGATTGGCCGGCCTGGGCACGCCCCCAGCTAGAGGTGATGGCCCGCTCTGCACCATTCAGCTCACTAGCTGCTGTGATGTCATAGACCCTGCCACCCCTGTGTGTGATGTCACAGCATGTTGCATGACTGAGCGCGCTGATTCTGCAGCAGCCGGAAATATTAGGTATAGGTGAATAGTATTTTACTCAATCATAGTTTTGTAGGATCACAAAGTGGATTTATATTTAGCTTGATTACTGGTATTGCTGCCATCTCAGCATTTGCACTTTATAATAGGAGAGCTCAGCTGCTGTCATCAATTTGTTTCAATGTAGCTTATTGCACATGATTGGATATATATATATATATATATATATATATATATATAGTCACATTTATATTTATTGTATCTTTTCTGTATTGGATAGGAGTAGTATCTAGGATATGTGTTTTTAATGTAGCTTATTGCACACGATTGGATATATATATATATTGTCACATTTATATTTATTGTATCTTTTCTGTATTGGATAGGAGTAGTATCTAGGATATGTGTTTTTAATGTAGCTTATTGCACATGATTGGATATATATATATTTTGTCACATTTGTATTTATTGTATCTTTTCTGTATTGGATAGGATTAGTATAGGATATGTGTAACATTATGAATAGAGATGAGCGAACTTTTGAAAAATTCGATTCGACTGATTCGCCGAATTTTCCGACAAAAATCGTTTCGACCCGAATAAATTCGCGACGAATTGCTATTAAAAACGGCTATTTCTGAGCCTCCTAGAGCCTCAATAGGGTTGTAAACCATTCAGCCTTGCTGTAACACGCACAGGATGCGTGCTGGGTTAGTTAAATAATACTTTGAAGGAATATCACATGCAGATCAGAGGCATCGCTAATAGAATCGCAGAGCGGCACAATTGCAGAGAGTTGAAGTGGCATCACTATGAGGGGCAGAAGGAGCCCAAATATACACTGGAGTTGGCCTCAGGAGCCCAAAAATTGGATGAATCACACCCTGGAGTTGGCAGAAGTTGGCAGCAGCAGGAGCCCAAATATACACTGGAGTTGGCTTCAGGAGCCCAAAAATTGGATGAATCACACCCTGGAGTTGGCAGAAGTTGGCAGCAGCAGCAGCAGGAGCCCAAATATACACTGGAGTTGGCTTCAGGAGCCCAAAAATTGGATGAATCACACCCTGGAGTTGGCAGAAGTTGGCAGCAGCAGCAGCAGGAGCCCAAAAATTGGATGAATCACACCCTGGAGTTGGCAGAAGTTGGCAGCAGCAGGAGCCCAAATATATACTGGAGTTGGCTTCAGGAGCCCAAAAATTGGATGAATCACACCCTGGAGTTGGCAGGAGTTGACAGTAGCAGCAGCAGGAGCCCAAATATACACTGGAGTTGGCTTCAGGAGCCCAAAAATTGGATGAATCACACCCTGGAGTTGGCAGAAGTTGGCAGCAGCAGCAGCAGGAGCCCAAATATACACTGGAGTTGGCTTCAGGAGCCCAAAAATTGGATGAATCACACCCTGGAGTTGGCAGGAGTTGACAGTAGCAGCGGCAGGAGCCCAAATATACACTGGAGTTGGCTTCAGGAGCCCAAAAATTGGATGAATCACACCCTGGAGTTGGCAGAAGTTGGCAGCAGCAGCAGCAGGAGCCCAAATATACACTGGAGTTGGCCTCAGGAGCCCAAAAATTGGATGAATCACACCCTGGAGTTGGCAGGAGCTGACAGTAGCAGCAGCAGGAGCCCAAATATACACTGGAGTTGGCTTCAGGAGCCCAAAAATTGGATGAATCACACCCTGGAGTTGGCAGAAGTTGGCAGCAGCAGCAGCAGGAGCCCAAATATACACTGGAGTTGGCTTCAGGAGCCCAACAATTGGATGAATCACACCCTGGAGTTGGCAGGAGTTGACAGTAGCAGCAGCAGGAGCCCAAATATACACTGGAGTTGGCTTCAGGAGCCCAAAAATTGGATGAATCACACCCTGGAGTTGGCAGGAGTTGACAGTAGCAGCAGCAGGAGCCCAAATATACACTGGAGTTGGCTTCAGGAGCCCAAAAATTGGATGAATCACACCCTGGAGTTGGCAGAAGTTGGCAGCAGCAGCAGGAGCCCAAATATACACTGGAGTTGGCCTCAGGAGCCCAAAAATTGGATGAATCACACCCTGGAGTTGGCAGAAGTTGGCAGCAGCAGCAGCAGGAGCCCAAATATACACTGGAGTTGGCTTCAGGAGCCCAAAAATTGGATGAATCACACCCTGGAGTTGGCAGAAGTTGGCAGCAGCAGCAGCAGGAGCCCAAAAATTGGATGAATCACACCCTGGAGTTGGCAGGAGTTGGCAGCAGCAGCAGCAGGAGCCCAAATATATACTGGAGTTGGCTTCAGGAGCCCAAAAATTGGATGAATCACACCCTGGAGTTGGCAGAAGTTGGCAGCAGCAGCAGCAGGAGCCCAAATATACACTGGAGTTGGCTTCAGGAGCCCAAAAATTGGATGAATCACACCCTGGAGTTGGCAGAAGTTGGCAGCAGCAGCAGCAGGAGCCCAAATATACACTGGAGTTGGCCTCAGGAGCCCAAAAATTGGATGAATCACACCCTGGAGTTGGCAGAAGTTGGCAGCAGCAGCAGCAGGAGCCCAAATATACACTGGAGTTGGCTTCAGGAGCCCAAAAATTGGATGAATCACACCCTGGAGTTGGCAGGAGTTGACAGTAGCAGCAGCAGGAGCCCAAATATACACTGGAGTTGGCTTCAGGAGCCCAAAAATTGGATGAATCACACCCTGGAGTTGGCAGAAGTTGGCAGCAGCAGCAGCAGGAGCCCAAATATACACTGGAGTTGGCTTCAGGAGCCCAAAAATTGGATGAATCACACCCTGGAGTTGGCAGAAGTTGGCAGCAGCAGCAGCAGGAGCCCAAATATACACTGGAGTTGGCTTCAGGAGCCCAAAAATTGGATGAATCACACCCTGGAGTTGGCAGAAGTTGGCAGCAGCAGCAGCAGGAGCCCAAATATACACTGGAGTTGGCCTCAGGAGCCCAAAAATTGGATGAATCACACCCTGGAGTTGGCAGAAGTTGGCAGCAGCAGCAGCAGGAGCCCAAATATACACTGGAGTTGGCTTCAGGAGCCCAAAAATTGGATGAATCACACCCTGGAGTTGGCAGGAGTTGACAGTAGCAGCAGCAGGAGCCCAAATATACACTGGAGTTGGCTTCAGGAGCCCAAAAATTGGATGAATCACACCCTGGAGTTGGCAGAAGTTGGCAGCAGCAGCAGCAGGAGCCCAAATATACACTGGAGTTGGCCTCAGGAGCCCAAAAATTGGATGAATCACACCCTGGAGTTGGCAGGAGTTGACAGTAGCAGCAGCAGGAGCCCAAATATACACTGGAGTTGGCTTCAGGAGCCCAAAAATTGGATGAATCACACCCTGGAGTTGGCAGAAGTTGGCAGCAGCAGCAGCAGGAGCCCAAATATATACTGGAGTTGGCTTCAGGAGCCCAAAAATTGGATGAATCACACCCTGGAGTTGGCAGGAGTTGACAGTAGCAGCAGCAGGAGCCCAAATATACACTGGAGTTGGCTTCAGGAGCCCAAAAATTGGATGAATCACACCCTGGAGTTGGCAGAAGTTGGCAGCAGCAGCAGCAGGAGCCCAAATATACACTGGAGTTGGCCTCAGGAGCCCAAAAATTGGATGAATCACACCCTGGAGTTGGCAGGAGTTGACAGTAGCAGCAGCAGGAGCCCAAATATACACTGGAGTTGGCTTCAGGAGCCCAAAAATTGGATGAATCACACCCTGGAGTTGGCAGAAGTTGGCAGCAGCAGCAGCAGGAGCCCAAATATACACTGGAGTTGGCTTCAGGAGCCCAAAAATTGGATGAATCACACCCTGGAGTTGGCAGGAGTTGACAGTAGCAGCAGCAGGAGCCCAAATATACACTGGAGTTGGCTTCAGGAGCCCAAAAATTGGATGAATCACACCCTGGAGTTGGCAGAAGTTGGCAGCAGCAGCAGCAGGAGCCCAAATATACACTGGAGTTGGCCTCAGGAGCCCAAAAATTGGATGAATCACACCCTGGAGTTGGCAGGAGTTGACAGTAGCAGCAGCAGGAGCCCAAAAAATGGCCTAAAGACATAAATATGTTTTGCACCATTTGGAAAGTGTAAAACGTGGCACCATGCTGAATCTAGTCGCATGCATCAGGCATTGGTGGGTGGAAATCCTGGCTGATCCATCCCTGATTCATTTTGACAAAGGTGAGTCTCTCCACATTTTTAGTTGACAGACGAGTTCTCCTCGCCGTAACTATGGCCCCCGCCGCACTAAACACCCGCTCAGATGGCACGCTACTTGCCGGGCAGGACAGCTTTTCCAGGGCAAACTCTGCTAGTTGCGGCCACAAATCAAGTTTGGCTGCCCAGAAGTCCAGCGGATCCTCAAGGTGTGTTGGCATGGTCATGTCAAAGTATGACATGACCTGCTGGTTCAGGTCCTGCTCCAGGTCTTCCTGCTGCTCATGAGTAGCCTCACTATGCGGGTGTAGAAAGCTACTCATTAGCGACTGAAGACTGAGGCTGCTGCTGCTGATGGAGCTTCTGCTGCTGCTGCTGCCAACCCCCCCAGCGGCCATGGCAGTGGAAGGTGAGCGCAGAGGTCCCCTCGAGTCAGACCTGCGAGAGTATGGACCATGGCGCAGATAGGCATCGGCCAACTGCCTACGTAGAATGTCTTTGTAGTAGTTGAGTTTGTCCTCCCTCTCGGTGGGTTTAAAAAATGCCCCCATTTTGTGCCGGAAGCGAGGGTCCAATAAGGTGGACAGCCAGAAGTCATCCCGCCGACAGATGGAAACAATTCTGGGGTCACTACGCAAGCATGTGAGCATGCTTCGTGCCATTTGCGCAAGTGACTCGGATGGACTACCTGTCTCCATCTCCACTGCATACTGCCACGGTGTGCCCGGGTCCTCTGTCTCGCCTTCCTCAAAAACCTCTAGCTCCTCTGGCTGCTCCTGCTCCTCCTCTCCTGTCCGCTGACTAGATAAACCAGCCATTTCGCCAAGCCTAAACTGTGTTTCGCTGGGCAACTCCTCCTCCTCCTCTTCCTCCTCCTCCTCCTCCAGTTCAGCTCCAACGGGGTTCATGTGGCCGTAAGATGTAAACGCCATGTCTCCAGTGCCCTGACCAGCCATGGTTTCCAACATGTGCTGTAGTACATGAAGCAGTGGAATCACGTCGTTCATCCCGTAATCCTGCCGACTGACAAATAAAGTGGCTTCCTCAAAGGGCCTGAGCAAACGGCAGGTGTCACGTATGAGCTGCCACTGGTTGACATTGAAGTTACACAGGGGAGTCCCCCTATCTGCTTGGATCATCAGGAAATCCGTGATGGCTTTTCTCTGTTCATATAATCGGTCCAACATGTGAAGGGTGGAATTCCAACGGGTGGAAACATCGCAAATCAGACTATGTTGGGGGATACCATTCTGACGCTGTAGCTCAAGAAGGGTGTGTTTGGCGGTGTAGGAGTGGCTGAAGTGCATGCAAAGTTTCCGTGAAGTTGTTAGGATGTCCTGCAGATGGGGGGAACACTTCAGAAACCGCTTGACAACCAGATTGAAGACGTGAGCCATGCAGGGGGCATGGGTCAGGCTTCCTTGGCGCAGCGCAGACAAAATGTTCTTCCCATTGTCGGTAACCATGATTCCCATTTTAAGTTTTCTCGGAGTAAGCCATGTTTGGATTTCCTGATGAATACATTTAAGCAGTTCCTCCCCTGTGTGACTCCGTTCGCCAAGACAAACCATGTGAAGCACTGCGTGACACCTCCGTGCCCTGCACACATGGTAGACTGGAGGGGCACTGAGACTTGAGCCTACAGTGGAGGGTGAGGAGATGGCGGAGGATGAGGAGGCCGAGTCGCACGGTGTCACAGGCCCAATGGGCAGAGAGCGCGGAGGCTGAAGCGGCGTGACCTGTCCAAGTTGCTGCTGCAAAGGGACCACATTCACCCAGTGGGCCGTAAACGACATGTACTGCCCCTGACCGTAGTTACAGCTCCAGATGTCGGCGCTGCCATGTATTTTGCTACACACCGACAGGCTCAAGGACTGGCCCACCTTCTGTTCAACAAAAGTGTGCAGCGCTGGTACTGCCTTCTTGGCAAAGAAATGACGGCTTGGGACTCTCCACCTCGGCTCGGCACAAGCCATCAGTTCTCTGAAAGGTGCAGATTCCACCACCTGAAAAGGGAGCGACTGCAGCACCAGCAACTTGGACAGGAGCACATTCAGCTTCTGCGCCGTAGGATGAGTGGGCGCATACTGCTGTCTCTTGGACATGGCTTCGCTGATGGATTGCTGGCGGGATGCATGACTTGGAGGAGGAGGAGGAGGAGCAGGAGCGACAGAGGATGGGTATGACGCACAGCTGCCTTCGGCTGAGGTGCTGGAGCCTTGGCTGGCAGAAATTGGGAGCTCACTTGGTGAGGAAGCAGACTGGACCACCCCTTGGGAGCCTCGGTTCTCCCAGGTCGTTTTATGGTGACGCATCATATGTTGACGCAGGGCCGTGGTGCCAACATTTGGACCCTGGCCACGCTTCACCTTTTGCCTACATATCTTGCATGTGGCCATGTTACCCTCCTGCGGATGCCTCAGGAAAAACTGCCACACTGCCGAGTAGCTACTTTTCCCACCCCCTGGCCTCACTGATTCACTGCTGCTGTTGCCAACTCCAGGAACCCCTGCTCCACTACCTCCCGATAAGGTAGACTGCCGCACAGCAGGTGCTCTACCCCGGCCCCGGCCCCGGCCGGCTCCAGCCTTTGGAATTGTGCCCCCATGCTGACTGCTACCACCTTGCTGCCTCAGCTGCTGACTCCGGGGCAACCTGCGCCCCTCTTCTCCTGATGATGACGATGAAGCCCCTTCATCACCCGGCTCCCAAGTGCGATCGGCTTCATCGTCATCATCATCATCACCGAGTTGTGGCTGTACGTCACTGATGTTCGTGGATTCGTCAACAGTGTCTGGCGCAGGAGCTGGAACGCTCGCAGCACCCACGACACTGTCCACATCACTATCTGTCTGCCTAGCTAGAGAAGCCACCTCCATTTCTTGGCTGGGCAGTAGCTGCTGACTGTCCTCTATCTGATGGTCCTCCTCACTAAAGAGTGGAGCTGAACCCAAAGCATAGGATACGTCGCTGGGGGAGGGAACGGCGTAGGACAGAGGCAATGGGAGGACAGGGACTGCTCTCGGGGCATGCCAACTCAGGGTTGTGTCAGAGGAACCTACCGACCCTAGACTGGGGGTCTCAGACGTAAGTTGTGATGATGTTGTTGATGAGCGCGTCAACCAATCTACCACGGCAGATGCGTTACTGGTGGAGACCCGACCGCTAGCAGATACTGGCAGATTAGGTCTCTCAGCGTGACTCCTGCTGCTACTGGCCCCCAGTCTGATGCGAGCTCTGCCTGCGGAATCTTGGCCTCTGCCACTCCTCTTTTCACTTCCAGGCACTTTTCTGCCCGACATAGTCTAACTGGCGTGGGAGTAGGTGATATTTTAAGATCCCCCGGGCAGCGGTGGGTCTATATGAAACAGAATATAATGCACACCAAAAGTGAGCAGTAACACTCAGCCTCCAACAGGCCTGCTTAGTGTAAATAAGAGAGCTGCTTAGTGTAAATAAAGAGGGGTATGCTATGTTACAGAATGGGATGCCTCAACAGAAGTGCACCTGGCAGGCAGCAGTAAGCCTATGCCCAGCAAAAGTGTCTTATAATATAAATATAATAAGAGCAAATGCTTATATGGTCTTAAACAGAGGCTGCTTTAGTCACAGAATGGGATGCCCCCAAAAAAGATCCAGTAGTACTATGCCCAGCAAAAGTGTCTTTATCAGGCTAATTTCAAATATGATAAGAGCAAATGCTTATATGGTCTTAAACAGAGGCTGCTTTAGTCACAGAATGGGATGCCCTGGCAGGGACAAGTAGTGCTATGCCCAGCAAAAGTGTCTTTATCAGGCTAATTTCAAATATGATAAGAGCAAATGCTTATACGGTCTTAAACAGAGGCTGCTTTAGTCACAGAATGGGATGCCCTGGGCAGGAATGGACCTGGCAGGGTCCAGTAGTGCTTTGCCCAGCAAAAGTGTCTTTATCAGGCCTAATTTCAAATATGATAAGAGCAAATGGTTATATGGTCTTAAACAGAGGCTGCTTTAGTCACAGAATGGGATGCCCCAACAGAAGTGGACCTGGCAGGGTCCAGTAGTGCTATGCCCAGCAAAAGTGTCTTTATCAGGCCTAATTTCAAATATGATAAGAGCAAATGGTTATATGGTCTTAAACAGAGGCTGCTTTAGTCACAGAATGGGATGCCCCAAATAGGAGTGCACCTGGCAGGGTCCAGTAGTGCTTTGCCCAGCAAAAGTGTCTTTATCAGGCCTAATTTCAAATATGATAAGAGCAAATGCTTATATGGTCTTAAACAGAGGCTGCTGTAGTCACAGAATGGGATGCCCCAAATAGGAGTGCACCTGGCAGGGTCCAGTAGTGCTTTGCCCAGCAAAAGTGTCTTTATCAGGCCTAATTTCAAATATGATAAGAGCAAATGCTTATATGGTCTTAAACAGAGGCTGCTGTATTCACAGAATGGGATGCCCCAAATAGGAGTGCACCTGGCAGGGTCCAGTAGTGCTTTGCCCAGCTAAAGTGTCTTTATCAGGCCTAATTTCAAATATGATAAGAGCAAATGCTTATATGGTCTTAAACAGAGGCTGCTGTAGTCACAGAATGGGATGCCCCAAATAGGAGTGCACCTGGCAGGGTCCAGTAGTGCTTTGCCCAGCAAAAGTGTCTTTATCAGGCCTAATTTCAAATATGAAAAGAGCAAATGCTTATATGGTCTTAAACAGAGGCTGCTGTAGTCACAGAATGGGATGCCCCAAATAGGAGTGCACCTGGCAGGGTCCAGTAGTGCTTTGCCCAGCAAAAGTGTCTTTATCAGGCCTAATTTCAAATATGATAAGAGCAAATGCTTATATGGTCTTAAACAGAGGCTGCTTTAGTCACAGAATGGGATGCCCCAAATAGGAGTGCACCTGGCAGGGTCCAGTAGTGCTATGCCCAGCAAAAGTGTCTTTATCAGGCCTAATTTCAAATATGATAAGAGCAAATGCTTATATGGTCTTAAACAGAGGCTGCTGTAGTCACAGAATGGGATGCCCCAAATAGGAGTGCACCTGGCAGGGTCCAGTAGTGCTTTGCCCAGCAAAAGTGTCTTTATCAGGCCTAATTTCAAATATGATAAGAGCAAATGCTTATATGGTCTTAAACAGAGGCTGCTGTAGTCACAGAATGGGATGCCCCAAATAGGAGTGCACCTGGCAGGGTCCAGTAGTGCTTTGCCCAGCAAAAGTGTCTTTATCAGGCCTAATTTCAAATATGATAAGAGCAAATGCTTATATGGTCTTAAAAAGAGGCTGCTTTAGTCACAGAATGGGATGCCCCAAATAGGAGTGCACCTGGCAGGGTCCAGTAGTGCTATGCCCAGCAAAAGTGTCTTTATCAGGCCTAATTTCAAATATGATAAGAGCAAATGCTTATATGGTCTTAAACAGAGGCTGCTGTAGTCACAGAATGGGATGCCCCAAATAGGAGTGCACCTGGCAGGGTCCAGTAGTGCTATGCCCAGCAAAAGTGTCTTTATCAGGCCTAATTTCAAATATGATAAGAGCAAATGCTTATATGGTCTTAAACAGAGGCTGCTGTAGTCACAGAATGGGATGCCCCAAATAGGAGTGCACCTGGCAGGGTCCAGTAGTGCTTTGCCCAGCAAAAGTGTCTTTATCAGGCCTAATTTCAAATATGATAAGAGCAAATGCTTATATGGTCTTAAACAGAGGCTGCTGTAGTCACAGAATGGGATGCCCCAAATAGGAGTGCACCTGGTAGGGTCCAGTAGTGCTTTGCCCAGCAAAAGTGTCTTTATCAGGCCTAATTTCAAATATGATAAGAGCAAATGCTTATATGGTCTTAAACAGAGGCTGCTTTAGTCACAGAATGGGATGCCCCAAATAGGAGTGCACCTGGCAGGGTCCAGTAGTGCTATGCCCAGCAAAAGTGTCTTTATCAGGCCTAATTTCAAATATGATAAGAGCAAATGCTTATATGGTCTTAAACAGAGGCTGCTGTAGTCACAGAATGGGATGCCCCAAATAGGAGTGCACCTGGCAGGGTCCAGTAGTGCTTTGCCCAGCAAAAGTGTCTTTATCAGGCCTAATTTCAAATATGATAAGAGCAAATGCTTATATGGTCTTAAACAGAGGCTGCTGTAGTCACAGAATGGGATGCCCCAAATAGGAGTGCACCTGGCAGGGTCCAGTAGTGCTTTGCCCAGCAAAAGTGTCTTTATCAGGCCTAATTTCAAATATGATAAGAGCAAATGCTTATATGGTCTTAAACAGAGGCTGCTTTAGTCACAGAATGGGATGCCCCAAATAGGAGTGCACCTGGCAGGGTCCAGTAGTGCTATGCCCAGCAAAAGTGTCTTTATCAGGCCTAATTTCAAATATGATAAGAGCAAATGCTTATATGGTCTTAAACAGAGGCTGCTGTAGTCACAGAATGGGATGCCCCAAATAGGAGTGCACCTGGCAGGGTCCAGTAGTGCTTTGCCCAGCAAAAGTGTCTTTATCAGGCCTAATTTCAAATATGATAAGAGCAAATGCTTATATGGTCTTAAACAGAGGCTGCTGTAGTCACAGAATGGGATGCCCCAAATAGGAGTGCACCTGGCAGGGTCCAGTAGTGCTTTGCCCAGCAAAAGTGTCTTTATCAGGCCTAATTTCAAATATGATAAGAGCAAATGCTTATATGGTCTTAAACAGAGGCTGCTGTAGTCACAGAATGGGATGCCCCAAATAGGAGTGCACCTGGCAGGGTCCAGTATTGCTTTGCCCAGCAAAAGTGTCTTTATCAGGCCTAATTTCAAATATGATAAGAGCAAATGCTTATATGGTCTTAAACAGAGGCTGCTTTAGTCACAGAATGGGATGCCCCAAATAGGAGTGCACCTGGCAGGGTCCAGTAGTGCTATGCCCAGCAAAAGTGTCTTTATCAGGCCTAATTTCAAATATGATAAGAGCAAATGCTTATATGGTCTTAAACAGAGGCTGCTGTAGTCACAGAATGGGATGCCCCAAATAGGAGTGCACCTGGCAGGGTCCAGTAGTGCTTTGCCCAGCAAAAGTGTCTTTATCAGGCCTAATTTCAAATATGATAAGAGCAAATGCTTATATGGTCTTAAACAGAGGCTGCTGTAGTCACAGAATGGGATGCCCCAAATAGGAGTGCACCTGGCAGGGTCCAGTAGTGCTATGCCCAGCAAAAGTGTCTTTATCAGGCCTAATTTCAAATATGATAAGAGCAAATGCTTATATGGTCTTAAACAGAGGCTGCTGTAGTCACAGAATGGGATGCCCCAAATAGGAGTGCACCTGGCAGGGTCCAGTAGTGCTATGCCCAGCAAAAGTGTCTTTATCAGGCCTAATTTCAAATATGATAAGAGCAAATGCTTATATGGTCTTAAACAGAGGCTGCTGTAGTCACAGAATGGGATGCCCCAAATAGGAGTGCACCTGGCAGGGTCCAGTAGTGCTTTGCCCAGCAAAAGTGTCTTTATCAGGCCTAATTTCAAATATGATAAGAGCAAATGCTTATATGGTCTTAAACAGAGGCTGCTGTAGTCACAGAATGGGATACCCCAAATAGGAGTGCACCTGGCAGGGTCCAGTAGTGCTTTGCCCAGCAAAAGTGTCTTTATCAGGCCTAATTTCAAATATGATAAGAGCAAATGCTTATATGGTCTTAAACAGAGGCTGCTTTAGTCACAGAATGGGATGCCCCAAATAGGAGTGCACCTGGCAGGGTCCAGTAGTGCTATGCCCAGCAAAAGTGTCTTTATCAGGCCTAATTTCAAATATGATAAGAGCAAATGCTTATATGGTCTTAAACAGAGGCTGCTGTAGTCACAGAATGGGATGCCCCAAATAGGAGTGCACCTGGCAGGGTCCAGTAGTGCTTTGCCCAGCAAAAGTGTCTTTATCAGGCCTAATTTCAAATATGATAAGAGCAAATGCTTATATGGTCTTAAACAGAGGCTGCTGTAGTCACAGAATGGGATGCCCCAAATAGGAGTGCACCTGGCAGGGTCCAGTAGTGCTTTGCCCAGCAAAAGTGTCTTTATCAGGCCTAATTTCAAATATGATAAGAGCAAATGCTTATATGGTCTTAAACAGAGGCTGCTGTAGTCACAGAATGGGATGCCCCAAATAGGAGTGCACCTGGCAGGGTCCAGTAGTGCTTTGCCCAGCAAAAGTGTCTTTATCAGGCCTAATTTCAAATATGATAAGAGCAAATGCTTATATGGTCTTAAACAGAGGCTGCTTTAGTCACAGAATGGGATGCCCCAAATAGGAGTGCACCTGGCAGGGTCCAGTAGTGCTATGCCCAGCAAAAGTGTCTTTATCAGGCCTAATTTCAAATATGATAAGAGCAAATGCTTATATGGTCTTAAACAGAGGCTGCTGTAGTCACAGAATGGGATGCCCCAAATAGGAGTGCACCTGGCAGGGTCCAGTAGTGCTTTGCCCAGCAAAAGTGTCTTTATCAGGCCTAATTTCAAATATGATAAGAGCAAATGCTTATATGGTCTTAAACAGAGGCTGCTGTAGTCACAGAATGGGATGCCCCAAATAGGAGTGCACCTGGCAGGGTCCAGTAGTGCTTTGCCCAGCAAAAGTGTCTTTATCAGGCCTAATTTCAAATATGATAAGAGCAAATGCTTATATGGTCTTAAACAGAGGCTGCTGTAGTCACAGAATGGGATGCCCCAAATAGGAGTGCACCTGGCAGGGTCCAGTAGTGCTTTTCCCAGCAAAAGTGTCTTTATCAGGCCTAATTTCAAATATGATAAGAGCAAATGCTTATATGGTCTTAAACAGAGGCTGCTGTAGTCACAGAATGGGATGCCTCACAGCAGACTTAAGATCAGTTCAGTATATATGCACAGTTAGTTACTATAAGCAGCCTGAAAACGCTAACAAAGCCTGTCAGCCAGCTAGTAACACTCAGGCTGGATGAAAAAAAAAAAAATCTCCCTGTCACAGCCTCCGTTTTTTCCTACCTTTCCCTGGCTTTCTGTCTGTCTCCTGTCTGTCTCCTGCCTGTCTCCAGCCTGTCCCTGTCTGTCCCTGTCTGTCCCTGCCTGTCTAACTGTCTGTCCCTCAGCTACACAGCGTTCTGTCTCTCACGAATGCAATAGAGAAATGAGGAAAAGCAAGATGGCCGCCGTTAAATACCGCTGTGTGACGTCACCGGGCTTGCTGGCTGCTGATAGGCTGCATGTGACTGTCCCAGCTTGCACTGGCGCGGGATACATGTCCAGACATGTCCCGTCCGCCATCTTAGAATGCCTGTAAATGTAAATGAATGGATGTTAAAGGAAAACTTCGAGTGATCGAATTGCGGGGAAATTCGGATTCGATCCGAATCGAATTTTTCCTGAAATTCGGATCGAATCCGGGTTCGTCCGGATCGATTCGCTCATCCCTAATTATGAATTTAGATTTGTTTTTGATGTGAGATTCCCTGTATGGAGGTGATGAAGTCTCTGATTTATTTTTATCAGAGCAATAGGGCTTCCTATTGGTGCAATTGTTTTTAATATTGTCTATATTTGTTTTTTATGTAGTAGAGTCACTAAAATAAAGATTTATATTTTTACTATATAGTTTGTTCTGTGCCCATTTATAAAAGGTTTTCTTGTGCCTATGTGGTAGTTTATAGTTATTGGTGTGGCACAGACCTAGGAGCACGCACATGATTTCGATTTAGGCTGTGCCTGCTGCTCTCTTTTTTGGAATCTTAGGCCCTTATTTATGAAGGAATAGCGATAGGTAACGACTGGTGAGCGGCCGGTAATGACCGGCCCCGCCACGAGAACGCCGGCTGCCCACCACAATCACACATTTATCAAGCCAATCCTGCTTAGCGACTGAGATAGCGTCATATAGCGACTCATTCATCATTATTCCAGCCTCAGCCCACAGCGCCAGTGTCCGACCTTGAACAGCGACAGGTATGACCTCTCGCTACCTGGCGCTCTCCAATGCATTTCAATGGAACAATCTTTAAATATTAATAATTAATTGTTATTAATGTTTTTTTTTTTAAATGTGAAAAATTCTGTGACCACTTCTGCCATTTTAGATAATTTTTTTAAGGTCTGATATTAATGTATTTGTAGCAATAACCTTTATCGCCGGAGGGCTTCCCCGCCAGAAACGTCCTTTTCCCAATGGTGAGAGGTGCTGCAGGAATCCCAGAGTCATCCGTGAGGAACCAGGAATTGTAATATAGCGTTTCCCCCAATAAGAGGCAGAACTCAGTATTGAGGGTGAAGATGAACTTAACTTTATTAGTGCCACCCTGTGCCTTATATGCAAGGCTCCATGCAAGGGGACCTCCCCCGTGGACCTAATGGAGAACTGCATGACAAACCCACAGACCAATGGGAGCAGGGCACACAATCCCTCAACTCTGCCGGTAACACAATCAGTAGAACAATAGCAGTCTGTAACACAATCAGTAGAACAATAGCAGTCTGTAGCACAATCAGTATAACAATAGCAGTCTGTAACACAATCAGTAGAACAATAGCAGTCTGTAACACAATCAGTAGAACAATAGCAGTCTGTAATACAATCAATAACACCATGGCAATCTGTCTGGGACATGCTCAAGAAAATGAAAGTAATGGGTCTATGCAAAAACAGTGCCTTTAAAATCTGTCACAATGCCCCCTTTTTGTGGAACACCTGGCAGAGCCGTATTGACCCTGTTCGGGTTAACGTGGGGCTGTCCGGACTCTTGTCATGGGCAGAGTTCTGTGTAAGGACAAGTCTGCAAATAGTGAGTAACAGGACTAAACATTGGCGTGGGCTGTACATAGGAATCGGTCATGGGTGGGGTCCAAACACTGGGATATTGTGGCGTTGGTGAGTTCAGCACCGAAGTCCTTGGTTGGATGTGTGCACAGGTGCTTTGCTTTCTTATAGCTGGTCCAAGTTTCAATCTCTTTCCATGGAAGCTTATCGGAGAATCCACAATCTTCTGCACATCTACATCATCGTAAAAGTAGACAAAACCATAACCCTTAGAAACGCCAGAGGCATCCCTAATAATTTTGACATTCTTTACAGCGCCATACTTTGAAAAAACATCCTTAATTTCAGGCTGATCAATCAGACGGTCAATGCCCCCAACAAAAACAGCGTTTGGTATACGTTTCCCTTCTGGAAGGACGTAACCTGATGGCTGATCCTCTTCTTGACTTCGTGTAACAGACATGACGTGATGCAGGCGAAACCCCTGGGTCTCCCCGACCAGTGGGCTGGAGTCGGCAGCTCGGGCTGGAGCCCGGGTTGTAACAGGGTTGATGCTGGCTGGCCCAGGGGTAGCGTAGGCAGAAGTCATTGGTCCTAGATCATTTCCCAATAGTACCTCTGCGGGTTAGTTGTCCATAAGTCCCACATGTACCCTGCCGGATCCAGCGCCCCAGTCAAGATGTACTCGGGCGGTGGGGAGTCGAAACACAGCTCCTCCCGCCACCCTTACAGCAACGGTGTGTCCGGTGTGGTCTTTGTTCTTGACCAAATGAGGTTGGAGCAAGGTAAGTGTGGCTCCGGTGTCGCGTAATCCTTGCGCGGTGCGCCCATTGACTCGTACCTCCTGGCGATGGTGCTGTCGGTTGTCTTGGATGGCCGCTTGTACGGGATCAGCTTCGTACAGTACCCCCAGATACTCTTCCGAACTGCTCTCAGCTTCCAAACAGTGTGCCGCAGGAGTACAGGAAGTGGAAGGTTGTTTTTGCCTCCACGTGTTTCGGGGAGGCTCTAGGGCGCAATCACTGCGATAATGTCCCCATTGTTTGCAACGATGGCACTGAACTGTGGAGAGGTTCGGTTGCTGCGCTGGCCTATGTGGCCCAGAGACACGAGTTGGCACTGAAGCCACAGGTGCTTGAAATTTGATGGGAGGTTGTGGTTTTGGAGCGGACTGTTCTGTCTGGCGAGCATCGGTGTACTCGTCGGCTAGACGAGCAGCCTCAGGTAGCGTTAGAGGCCTCCAGTCACGTACCCACTCTTTTAGCTCTGGTTGCAGGGCATTGAGAAAAAACAACTGTAGTACATCCTCAGCGGTTGTGGCTTGGCATACAGTGACCCAGTGTGATGCTGTACGATGGAGGCGACATGCCCACTCCGTGTAAGAATCCCGTCCCTTCTTTTGGGATTCCCGAAATCGTCGCCTGTAGGCTTCCGGGGTGACAGCGTACCGGGCTAACAAAGCCTCCTTTACCAGATGGTAGTGTGGTAAGTCTGCATCAGGGATGGCCCGGAAAGCATCGGAAGCTTTCCCAGATAGTTTCCCTGATAATATGGTGACCCATTCCTCCGTGGGTACCCGGTGTAAAGCGCACTGCCGTCCAAAATCGGCCAAAAATCTGTCAATCTCGTCGTCACTTTCCTGGAAGGACTTAAATGCTGCAAATGGAATCTTTCTCCCCTCAGTGTAACTGAGGCTGAGAGGCTGCTGGGTTGAAAGTCGCCGATCTTCCCTTCGCTTACTGGCCTCTGCCTCCGCTGCGGCGAAGACTCGGTCGATCAGTTCCTGTGATGGATTCGGGCCATAGACCGACAATCTGTTCCGAACCGCTTGAACGAGAGCAGGGTCTTCATCGATCTCTATATTGGTTTCGGTCCTCACTGCTGCACGATCCACTTCGATCAGCTCGGCTATCAGTTCCTGACGTGGGCGGTTGCTAGCTGACCTTCCCCGGCTCTCGAGTAGATCCTCCAGGGTCAGCCTTTCCAACTTGTCATACTGACTCTCCATCAGGGTAGCACTCTCTCTGGGTAGAAAGGACTATCCCGCCGCTTGCCACCAATTGTAGCGATAACCTTTATCGCCGGAGGGCTTCACCGCCCGAGACGTCCTTTTCCCAATGGTGAGAGGTGCTGCAGGAATCCCAGAGTCATCCGTGAGGAACCAGGAACAGCCCTTACAAGGGCTAGTGAATTGTAATATAGCGTTTCCCCCAATAAGAGACAGAACTTCAGTATTGAGGGTGAAGATGAACTTAACTTTGTTAGTGCCACCCTGTGCCTTATATGCAAGGCTCCATGCAAGGGGACCTCCCCCGTGGACCTGATGGAGAACTGCATGACAAACCCACAGACCAATGGGAGCAGGGCACACAATCATTCAACTCTGCCAGTAACACAATCAGTAGAACAATAGCAGTCTGTAACACAATCAGTAGAACAATAGCAGTCTGTAACACAATCAGTAGAACAATAGCAGTCTGTAGCACAATCAGTATAACGATAGCAGTCTGGTTTCCAAAAATATGGTGGTTTGGGGGTTAAAAAATTACTTTTAACACATCGCCGCCAGCGCTCTGGGGCTTAAACATGCATTTCACAGCGCTTGAATTTTTTGAGCGTGAATTTTTGATGAATATGGTGGAAGCCGGTCGCTCTGACCAGTCGCTATCATGCGCACCCATACATCGCAGAACCTGTCAAATAGCGTCTCGTAACCTTGTATTCAACATTACGCCACACCGACGGAGTCGCTGTCAACAACCGAACAACGGCCAAGCACAGCGACTACTAGCGGGCGCTGTGAAAATATCGCTACAGTCGCTCAACTGTCGCTACATGTCGCTATTAATAAATCAGCCTCCCAGTTTTTAAACAAAAAGTTGCCACTGCTCTGACCCTGCCTCTGGGGCCCCCCTGACATGTGGGGGCCCCAAGAATTTGCATGGTATGCATGGTGGTTAAGCACCCACTAAAACTTCTCCCCTGGTGGCTGTGCTGCTGTCTGCCAATGGCAGTGCATCGCTGCCAGAGGGCACATAACAGGCGTGAACGCACACAGCAGGGGGTGTAAACCCTTAAGCCCCGGAAAATTGTTGAACCCCATTGGGAGTGTTGTCTCTAGACATTTGCTGATTGGGTGCTTAGACCAGTGGGACCACTGGAAGCCTTGAATTCAAGTTGTGACCAGTTATCACTAAGCTGAGAGAGAGGATCTCAGAAATTGCCCTGCATTATTTCCTGCCTAATTTACTAAGAGGCTGATTCATCATTAGCGGCAGGTAGCGACAGATGAGCGTCTGTAGCAGGCATTTTCAGAGCGCCCGCTAGTAGTCGCAGTGCTCGGCCGTGAGTCGCTACTTTATAGCGACTCAGTCGCTGTTCAGTAATGTTGAATACATTGTGAGGAGTCGCTATTTGACCAGTACAGCGCTGTATGGGAGCGCATGTTAGCGACTGCTCATAGCGACCGACTCACACCATATTCAGCAAAAAAACAGCCTCACAAATCTCTGGCGCTGAAAAATATTTGTTTGAAGCCCAGAGCGCAGGAGGCGGTGTATCCCAGTCGCTAAACAGATTCTGCTTGATAAATGTGTAATTGCGTGCCATGTCCGGCGTTCACCAGTCGCTACCCGTCGTTACCTGTCATTAACCAGCCACTACCTGACGCTATCCCTTCTTAAATAAGGGCCTAAGAACTAGTGTTCACATCAAAGTGGGGTGGAGTAGGCCCTATGCTTTTGTGATTAACTGTGAACCGTGCTTGAGAAAGTTGATACTGTGTTCAGTGAAGTGAGTTTTTCTAATGGAAGTCTCTGCCAGAGCAATGACGTAACACAGAGGTAATGCACTAAAGGAAGTTTTATAACTAAAGGAAAACAAAAAAAAAAAAAACACGAAAAGGATGACCTATGATAAAGGTGAAAAAGAAACCGAAAGATCTTTGATTCAGGTAACAAACTGTACAGTGCAAAAGAAACAAAGCTAACTAACATAAGCACAAAATACAGAGAGGAAACCATAAGGTGCTGGTGCACTCACCAAAGGGCCCAGGACAGAGGCCAGCAGCCTCCAGGAGCCAATAGGAGACCTGCTGCACAGAAGACGGGGAGGCCGATTCATTAATAGCGCCAGGTAGCGACAGATGAGCGACAGTAGCGTTATTTTCACAGCGCCCGCTAGTATTCGCTGTGCTTGGCCGTTGTTGACAGCGACTCAGTCGGTGTGCGGTAATGTGGAATACGGGGTTAGGAGTCGCTGTTTGACAGGTTCCGCGCTGTATGGGAGCGCATGACAGCGAATGGCCATAGCGAACGGCTCCCAGCATATTCATTAACAAATCACGCTCAAAAAATTCTCGCGCTGTGAAATGCTTGTTTAAAACCCAGAGCGCTGGCGGCGATGGGTTAAAAGTAGTTTTTTAGCCCCCAAACAACCATATTTTTTGGGAAAAAAACAAGTTTTTCCAAACATTTTGTAATATGAATACATTAATATCAGACCTGTAATATCAATTCTGCACAAATTTTTTTTTTTTTTTTTAAACCATAAAAAAAATATCTAACATTGCAGAAGTGGTAACAGAATTTTTGACATTTAAAAAAAAAAAACAAAAAAAAAAAACATTAATAGCAATTAATTATTAATATTTAAAGATTGTTCCATTGAAATGCATTGGAGAGCGCCAGGTAGCGAGAGGTCATACCTGTCGCTGTTCAAGGTCGCTCGCTGGCGCTGTGGGGTGAGGCTGGAATAATGATGAATGATTCGCTATCTGGCGCTCTGTCAGTCGCTAAGCAGGATCGGCTTGATAAATGTGTGATTGCGGAGGGGAGCCGGCGTTCTCATGGCGGTGAGCGTCATTACCGTTCGCTCACCATTCGCTACCTGGCGCTATCCCTTGTTAAATAAGGGCCTAGGATCAAAAAGTGGCCAAGCAGCCTCGGGGAAGCCAGGGAGAGGCCTGCTTTCCTCTAGATTTCCACAGAGACTATGGGGGTAATTTAAGAAGGGATAGCGCCAGGTAGCGCCTCGCAGCGGCAGGCAGCATCTGGTGAACGCCAGGCGCTGTACACAGAACCACATTTATGAAAGCGAATCTGGTGAGTGCCTCTAACAGCGCCATATAGCGTCACATGTATTATTTCATTTTTTTTTCTCAAATCATTGTGTGACGTCTCCTGGCTGCAAACAAACACTTTTTTAAACTTTTTGGGCTTTTTATAATTTTATGCAGAATTGTCATTACAGGTCTGGCACTAAAGTGTTAATGTCACAATGTTATAACAATGTCATTCCATGTGTTTTCGCTTTGTTACTAGTGGATACGTGTTCAAAAACAGACTTTAATCATTCAGCGCCTGCCGCTCTATGCTACAGTGCCCAGCTTTAGAGCGCCAACACTGTGTGTGTGTCCTTTTTTGATAAGTATGGTGTGGAGCTCCGAGAGTCGGTCGCACTGAGCTGGCGCTACCTCTCGCTCCCTGCAGTCCTGCAGTGCTGTACTGGTGTTAGAGCACCCAACATATATCACATTCATCAATGCTGGCCAGGTTACTACAGCGACTGAGATGCTCTGTTACAGCGGCCGATACCCGCTTACAGCATCTACTAGCGCTTGCTCTAAGCGCCGCTATACAGACGCTCATCTGCCGATACCTAGTGGCACAGACAAACAAAGGGTACTGAATACACACAAACACACCAGAATCCTGCTGCACCAAATGAAGGGGGGTTTCCACTTAAATAAGCCTAACACCGGGTTCAGCAGTAGAGGGGGAGATAGAACAGCCAGGGGCTCTGCTGACACCCACTGGTGGATGTCCAAACTGCGTGTCGGGTAATAAATGGCACAAGCCACCAGCCGGATATCAGCCGAACCCGGGATCTCAAATGAGCACTGTGTTACGCTGCTATTGGAGATTGGCTTTCCACAGACTGAACCTGTGATATGTGCTATGAGCTGCACTATAGCGAATACAGAGGAGCTACATTGGTTAAGACAGAGCTGAGTTGTGCATATGTAAGTACCCTTACAAGAGTTTTTGAAAGGACAGTGGGCCCCAAAGTTGGACCGTCCCACCAAAGATGAGGCATCTGATCAGTTTATTCTGACAGGGTGTTCCACTTTTAGTTGAGAAGCTTAGTGAGAGGTTGGGGGGCAAATATAGCGGTGGAGGGAGTTAGGGCTGGAGCCACCCAATTGCTGTTGAGTTTTCCTATACAACAAAAAGGCTTTTCAAAGAAGAATCTCACAAAGATAATTGGTCTCTCTGAAAGTCTCCCATCTTTTATACTGCTCCTTTATTTTTGTATTAATATTTGTTTTTAACAATAATTTTTCTTATGCTGTTTTGGATACTGACCAGTGATTCTTGTTAGGGCGAGCGCTGCACGCCCATCTAGCAGCACTTCACTTACCTCCATGGCTGCATCTAGCTGCCATCCATTTTGCAGCACTTCCCTCATGGCTGTTCCCAGCTGTCTCCCTTCCCCCAATGCTTCCTTCTCACATGCTCAGGTGCGCGCACGTCTCCGTCCACTAGAGGGCGAGCGCACTAGATTCCTGAGATTTAAAGGGCCTGTACAGCACTGATTGGTGCCTGGTCATCCAATCCTGCATCCACTTCTCCTATTTAAAGAGGCACTTCCTTCCTTCAGTGCCGGATCTTGGCCTCTCCATGCTTGTTGAAAGTCAGACATTCTTGGATTGCTTACCCGTGTACCGACCTCTGCCTGTCCCCGACTCGGAACCTTTGCTGCCTGCCCCGACCTCGGCTACTCACCTTTACCGCGAACCTGTGCTGCCAGCCCCTATCTCTGCCTGTACTTACTACGCCTTTTGCCTGCCACTTGTGTACCTCGCTGAACCTCGGCTGACTGTGGGACTGGGCCGCTGTTGGGGGGTAGCGACCTGGGGGTCACTCGCCGCACAAGACCAACCTGCCTTGCGGTGGGCTCTGGTGAATACCGGTGGCCTCTTAGACTCCGCTCCCCTGACACGGTACCCTCCATCGGTCCCCAGTTAAAGCGGATCCACACCTGAGTCCGCTCCACCCGGTCCGTGACAATTCTTATGCTGACCTGCATTGTTTTACAATCCTTTGTAGAATTCTTCAACGGGTCATTAAGATTATTAAAACTCCCCGGTTCCATTTTCCTCCCTTTTTCAATGTACACTTGTAAAGCCGACCATTGCATTTTAGCTTTATTTTTTCGTTAGGCACCCGGCTTCGCATTTCACCTTCGGAAATGATGGCTCCTCACTTTTTTTTCAGTAGCAGATAAAACAGGAGTAAAGCAGTGAGCCGTCCCATTGCTGAAAAGCCTCCAGCAGTATCCAGAGTGAATTAGATTAAATTGAGGTAGAATAATTTTGCTCTCACATTCCCCGCTCCTGCCTGCTTTTTATCCTGCACATCTCCTTGAATTCAAATTACTGTGACTCGCCTGTAGCCATTTCTTTCCCCTAAATATTAACTTCCAAATATAGGAGCCGCGGCTCTGCACTTCATCAGTCATCCCGACGCTCGGGTGTTGCTCTTGGTGATGACACGCAGAGAGAGACGGCCATTGATGGGGGTGATGCCTATTAGAGGGCTCGGTGTCCCGGGGTAATACACCGTAACAAGCCGCTGTCCTGGGGAGATACATTGTAACAGCCTGGTCACCCCTGTGGATACAAGTCAGGCAGCGGGTGCAGGAGGTGACTAGAAACAGAACATGGTCATTACTCAAGGAGAACACACGCTTATGTTTTTAGAAAGGCTCCCGGTCATATGTCGGAGAATACATTTGTGAACTGAGAGAAGAAAGGAGAGCGTGCCGCTCCATTCGGAGAAAGTAGAAATGTGTTCGTAATGAACTGCTTCAGAGTACCTGCGCTGATGTCACTGAAAGTTTATGGCTTCCTTTAAAGTAGACTGAGAGCGATATTCCAATACGTTCCAATTAAAACTGAATATATTAATAATCATTCTTAAAAGTTCAGTGTGCACAGATATTACTAGAAATAGCACCAGTTTTATGGGTAAAATTACCTCTGGGCCAGGTGCCAGCTCTTCACCTCTCTACCTCTGACTGCCAACTTTGCCGCTACTGCTTTACTCCTCTGCCAGGGGTCTCATCCTTGCCACCAGGGCTGGCCTCAGGTTTATGGCCAAAGAGTCTCAGTGGGCCTCTTTAGGGTGCTTCAACTCCTCTGTCACTAATCGCCCTCCAATCTTTACTGCCTTCTTGGACCCCTGACCAGTGCACCCCAAATAGTCGAAACAAAAATACGGCCAGCTTCAGGTTTATGGCCGAAAGAGTCTCAGTGGGCCTCCGTGTAGAGTGCCACATCATGTGCTTCAGCTCCTCTGCCACTGGTCTCCCTCCAATCTTCACTGCCTTCTTGGACCCCTGACCAGATCACCCCAAGTAGTAGAATAAAAAAAAAAACAGGGCCAGCTATGGCCGAAAGAGTCTCAGTGGGCCTCTTTGCAGTGTAGCTGGCACCAGCACAGGGCAAACCTGGGCAATTGCCAGGGCCCCTGGCATCTTCAGGAGCTCACTAAGGCTTACACTTGGCCATGGTGTTTTACAGTGGACCGAACCACTGAATGCCGGGTGCTGTGTGCAGACCTGCTCATGGCTGGCCTCGGCAACAGGGGCTGATCAGCAACAGGTATAGAAAGGAGGGCAATTGATGGAAGCTCAGAAGTTGGCGAGAACCAGGTGACAGCTGACAAGGACTGCAGGGTGATCAGCAGCAGTAGATGACCCATTTGTGGCAGCGGAGCTGAAAGGTGACATCATGTGACACACTACTTTGGGGCCCACTAAGACTCACTTGCCCAAGGGCTGCCACAAACCTGAAGCCGGCCCTGTCACATCACATGTCACAACACTTCATGTGCTTCAGCTCCTCTGCCACTAATCACCCTCCAATCTTCACTGTTTTCTTGGACCCCTGACCAGTGCACCCCAAATAGTAGAATAAAAATTCAGGACCAGCTTCAGGTTT
Source organism: Gastrophryne carolinensis (assembly GCA_027917425.1). Taxonomy (NCBI): domain Eukaryota; kingdom Metazoa; phylum Chordata; class Amphibia; order Anura; family Microhylidae; genus Gastrophryne; species Gastrophryne carolinensis. The sequence goes on along the minus strand of CM051235.1, from coordinate 15,796,608 downwards.
ATGGCCGAAAGAGCCTCTTCTCAAGATATTGTGTCCCCAGCTACCACAGAACAGACAAAATTCAGCACCAATCACCCCAATAAATCACATATTAATCAAATTACATAATTGCCATGAATTTATTAAGTTAAAATCAAGACAAACAACTTGTAACTAAAATCACATCTACAGCAGGGGCATCACAGCCAAGATAGTGCAACACCTAATTACATAATCCATATTTAAATTAAAAAATATCAAAAATAGATCTAATACCACGTGCTAACCCTCCTCAATAAATCTTAATAAATAAATATAAGGCTTGTGCTAACATAAAGTGCTCCAAATGGTGCAAATAAGCTGAACAATGCATAAAGAGAAAACACAACAATTAACAAAAACAAAAAACTATGTGAAGTCTGGATGGTGTCCCTGCCGTATCCCACCCAAGTGTTCTGTGGGTCTTTCACAAGTGGGTCTTCCACTGAATGCGTGGGTAACCAGAGTGATACGAGCCTAAGTGGGCCTCTTTGCAGTGTGTCACATCATATGTCACAACACGTCATGTGCTTCAGGGTGCTTCAGCTCCTCTGTCACTAATCGCCCTCCAATCTTCACTGCATTCTTGGACCCCTGACCAGTTCACCCCAAATAGTAGAAAAAAAAACAATTTTAACTACTTACTGGTCCGCGTCTTCTTTCCCCCACCGTGGGGGGTCGACGGGGTTTTTATTGTTCTGTGCCAGGTCTCTGCCAGATCTTTGGGGGCTCCTCAGCTCCCCGCGACTTTGTTCTCTAGGCAACAGTGTCGGCATCGAAAGATGATGGCAACACCACTGCCATCTGCATCATAGGTGACCCCTCCTTCTGTTCTGTTCCAGCTGGGAGTAATACATGGGAGTAATACATTTTAGGTTGGGGTATGCAGGGGGGGTTTCTGGGGACAGAAGAGGGGAACCTATGCCTCCCTGTGATGCAGATGGCACTGGTGGCATTATCTTTGGACACCGTTGCCTAAAGAAGGCAGCGCCCTAAAGAGCCCCTAAAGATGCAACAGATATTGCTGACACTGGCTGATGGTGCGTGCTTAGTGCCCATCAACTCTGCTTGATCTGTAGCATTTATCTGTAGTAACCAGAGGGTCCCGGAGTCGACTGGGTAAATGTTTTTATAGCTAGATTTCTATGCAGCATATGTGCAGAGGAGACAGCTGCTCCGATTATTGGCACTAATTTCTGTAATAAATGAGTTAATAATGTAAAAGGCAAATTATCCCCGGGAGGGTTATGTGCCCTTGTGCTACCTGACGTGCTTTGATGTATGGCTCTTACTTTACAATCACAAATAAGGGAATTTAAAGGTTATCCGCCTCAAACAATGGATGTAGACGCACACCTAACAATTGCTGCACACAGGTCACCTTCACAGCTGGTCCTTGGGGGTGTGTGACCTGCGGGCACCACCTCTCAGCTGGCATCTCAAAAGAGGCAACCCAGCAGCATCTCAGAAGCGGCACACAGACTAGCATCTAAGGGGTGGCATCCCGGTCAGGATCTCAGAAAAAAAACCTGAGTACCACCTTAGGGCCACCACTTAGGTCAGCATGTATGAGATGCTACCCCATCCATCATCTCAGGGCGGCACCACAGCCAGGATCTCAGGGCAGCACTGCAGTCAGGATCTCAGGGCGGCACCATGTCCAGGATCTCAGGGCAGCACTGCAGTCAGGATCTCAGGGCGGCACCATGTCCAGAATCTCAGGGCAGCACCACAGCCAGGATCTCATGGCGGCACCATGTCCAGGATCTCAGGGCAGCACCACAGTCAGGATCTCAGGGCAGCACCACAGCCAGAATCTCAGGGCAGCACCACATCCAGGATCTCAGGGCGGCACCATGTCCAGGATCTCAGGGCGGCACCACAGCCAGGATCTCAGGGCGGCACCACAACTAGGATCTCAGGGCGGCACCATGTCCAGGATCTCAGGGCAACACCACAGTTAGGATCTTAGGGCGCCACCACAGCCAGGATCTCAGGGTGGCACCATGTCCAGGATCTCGGGGCAACACCACAGTCAGGATCTCAGGGCGGCACCACAGTAAGAATCTCAGGGCGGCACCACAGCCAGGATCTCAGGGCGGCACCATGTCCAAGATCTCAGGGGTGGCAAACAATTGAGCATATCAGGAGTCTCGCCACAACCAGGGAACATACCAATTGGGTAGCATTTCTGGGACACCACTCTACTCAGAGGTGGCACTCCAAGTCTCTAAGTATATTCAAACACTTGTACTGTCTTTTCTATAGCTGTAGTGCTTTAAATCAGCCGCCCTTCACCAGTCACACATTAAGCTTACCAGAATGAAGTAGGTATAAAGCTCCACTTTAGAGTATATCTGGTTCCACTTTAAACTACAGGTCCTTATAGCGTTGCTCATTTCTTGCCACAGTTCTGAAAACCTTCCAATCCCTTAACTGGGATATATGGCTCAAAAACAGTAATAAAAGCAAAACATAGAGTAATATCCTCAGGTAAAAAAAAAAAAAAATTATTAAAATACAAGAAATGCACTCACATTTCCCAAAGAAGGCTTTAGCGCATAAAAGAAACCACACCTCCGATGCATTTTGTCGCTGGGACTAAGTCCGGGCAATGAAACGTGTTGACTGTGTTTTTATGCGCCACACCTTTTTCCATATTTTTATGCAATTTTGCTTGATTATACATCCTGTATGTGACTGTTTGTTTGCTGTGCTATTGATAAAGTTAGTTTAAAGAAAGAAACAGGAAGTGTTACGCAGGCCATGTGACTGTATGTGTTGCGTGTTTAACCTGCTAACAGAAAGGAGCTTTGTGTTCTTTGCTGCAGACCAGATTTGTGTTGCTGATGTATCCTATTCACATTTATGTTCCTGATTGTTGCTGAATAAACAGCGCTGGTTTCTGCATGCCGGAAGAGTGTTGTGTACAATGTGCTTCCAACAGGTAATGGTCCCAGAGAAGGAATAGCCCAGAGGAGGATTTTCCCAGAACAACGTGAATCTGAGAAGTGTGAGAAACAGAGAAGATGTCTACCAACAGCAATCCTGTCAAATTCTTGGTGCCATGCCAGTCCTGGAAATTCAAGATCTAATTGATAAGAGAAGGTTCGTGGACATTTACTCAGGAACCTATTCTTAATCCATTACCAGATAATTGGCTAGAAAAGGATAAGAAAGCACAGAGCACTATGTCCCTCAGCATAGATGATAATCAGATTGGACATATATGCAAGTGTGCAACTTCAAAGGAGATGTGGGATGAATTAGAGAAAGCGCATGAAAGATCAAACCTCAGCAATAAGCCTAATCTCATGAGAAAAACTGTATCAGTCTAAGCTAAGTGAGAGCCAGCATATGCAGGTATATATAAGAGACACCCTAAAGATTGTGGAACGCCCCAGGAGAAAGAAATTGAAGATATTCATGTTGCTGCGCTTCTACAGTCTTCCAGAAAGTTATGATATACTATGAGCTCACACTAGAGTATGTTAAAGGCAAACATGTTGATGAGTACAAGCGAAAAGCAGAGACTCTGAGCAAAAGTAATGAATCCAGAGCAGAGACAGTATACAGACCCAGGGTTTCTCTAAAAATGAGCAGTCTTAAGGAAACTTGTTAATGTTTTGTATGTAAAAAGCCTGGTCACACAAGAAAAACTGCAGAGTTTGGAAAGCTAGAATGAGTCATCGTCAGAGGCAGAGCTGCAAGGAATGCATGTTGTATAGACTCAGGTGCAACCAGCCATATGACAAACAATAAAAATGTTTTCTCTAACCTCGATGAAAGCAAGTCTGAAAGAGTTATCTTAGCTAATGGTCAATATGTGACCTCATAAGATGTGGGGAATGGTTTCATCTGCTGTCCTGTTTCCCCAGTGCAAACCAGAAACATCCCAGTAAAGGATGTGTTATATTTTCCCAGTCTTGAAAGCAATCGTTTGTCAGTGAAAAAGCTCACTAAACAGGGAAATGTAGTTACTTTTTAAGATGACAGCTGCATCATTTAAAGGAGGGTCACACTCTAGCAAAAGAGACAATTAAAGGTGAACGTTATCAGCTAAAATGCAAATAAAGTGTTTACAGCGCTAGACAAAATCTGCATAAAAACTGTATCCATGTAAGGAAGTAAAACTGTATCCAGTAAGGAAGCTAGCTCAACAGCTTGCAGATGGAATTGCAATAGACCAGTGCAGTTAAGTGATGAATTGCATTAGTTGTCTTAAAGGAAAAATCGCCAAAAATCCTTCCTCAAAAATAGCAGTAGATAAGCACAACTATTGGAATAGATACACACATATGTATGTGGTCCAATAAGTGTTCATCAAGAAGAGCCATTTTCTCACATTCAATGACGACAGATGCGCAGTTGTCTACCTGCTGCACAGCAAAGATGAAGTGTCACAGAATCTTCTTGCTGTAGCATGTAACAACTTGGAAGAATACCAAAAGCCCTGTGTGTAGATAATTAATCCGAATATACAAGCAGCAAGGTGCAAACCATTTTGAAAAAGAAAAGAATCATGTTCCAGACTACCATTCCATATAACCCAGAACAAAACAGTTTTGCAGAAAAAAAGAACCACTTACTCTGAAACTGCTAGAATTTTGCTGTTTGATGCAAACCTACCTACAACAATTTAGGGAGAAGCCACCATGGCAGCATGCCATCTTCAAATCAGACTGCCAGGTAAAGCTACAAAGAAAACTCCATACGAGCTATGGAACTGCAAGAAGCCTGACCTGAAGCACCTCGGGGTATTTGTGCATGTTCCCAAAGAAAAATCTTCAGGAATCTCATGGAAAAGAAGGGGACCTGGTTGGCTATAGTGAAATTCAAAAGGGATACAGGATCCTGCACCCAAAGACCAACACAGTAACAATCAACAGAGATGCAGTGATTGATGTATCACTCAGATTTCATGAAGTTTTGCCAGTAATTCGGCCAAAGCAAAAAGAATCTCAATCACAAGCAAGAACAAGAATCTCAATCACAAGCTCCAGATGCTGAAAAGGTAAGCACTCAAGTATGTATAATCTCTAAAACCAACAAGGAAGGCACAGAAGAACCAAGACAACCTCCAGTAAGGAGATCACAGAGGCCAAACTAAGGAATCCCAACTAAGCGCCTTTCTTATATGGTCAGAGCCACAGTCTTGCAGCAGATGCAACAACTGCCTGCCCACAAGAAGCAGAAGTGGATAAAAGCGGCAGATGAAGAGATGGAGTCTCTTCACCAACTCTAGACATGGAATCTTACTGAGCTATTAGAAGTCAAGAAAGCAATCAGATGTAAATGGGTCATCAAGAACAAATATGACTCTGAAGGTAAATTGTACTGATTTAAGGCAAGATTAGTTGCCAAAGGATACTAGAAAAAATATGGTGAAGATTATGATGCTACATTTTCTCCAGTTGCTAAGCAAACCACATTAAGAACTTTAATGATTGTAGCCGCTGTTCAACAGATGATAGTGAGACATTTTTGACATCAAAACTGCCTTTCTAAATGGCGACATTGAAGATGAGTTGTACACGACTCAACCTAAGGGTTATATCAAATAATGTGAAGAAAAACACCTTGTTTGTAAAATGCAAAAATCTCTCCATGGCCTTAAACAACCGGCAAGAGCATGGAACTCCAAAATGAATAAAGTCTTGATTGCTGAAGGATTTCAAAGATCTCAAGCTGATCCATCCATGTTTATATACAACATGTGTAGCAGAGAAATTGACTTATCTTTTTTATATGTAGATGATGCATTCATCGCCCATCAAGATGGAAGAGAAATTGCGAAACTATGTGAAGTTCTTAACTAGTACATTGAAACTAAAGACCTTGGAAATGTGACATGTTATTTGGGAATCCAAATCCAGAGAGAGGATTGGAGTTTTTTCTCAATCAATGTCCTAAAATCTCCTCAGTTCTAAAAGTTAGAAGCCAAAGGTGCATCTCCCCAGCCAGCATCTCAAGGCCACCCGCCCAGTCTGCATCTCAGATCCTTGATACTAGCCTTGATTTTTTTTTTCCTTTTATCAGACTGGCTATGTTGGCTATAGCTAGTCTCCACAGTGCAGATTTTTGTCAGAGGGTGAAAGGTTTCCTTTAAATTTATACGAAGCTTGGAAAATCTAGTTTGCATGCATCCTCATTTCATGTGTCCTGCAGCCTGTGACAGCTGTAAAAAACCCATTACCGGCTTGAAATAAAAAATGTTAATGATTACCTTTTATTGCCGTGGTGCTGTTTTGCCCTTAAACAGAGCGCTACTGGAACAAGCTGCACCAAGAGAATCACAATGGAATAGGAACATATATGTGTGTTTGTTATATTTCCAGCTGTGCAGCAGTGAGCTGACTAGATATCACCCGATGTGTAATGATACTGGGCGCTGGTACTGATTTGTTGCTCACAAATGATAGCGTATTCATGTAGGTACTGTCTCGTGTAGGTTTAAATCCAGAAAATTGGGACACATAGAAATTTGCACAACACTTGCAGTACCCCCAGACCAATATGTTTATTAGTGGTGGCGAACCTAGCCCTCTCTGTGGGCACCCATCATCTTTCTAGTACAAGCATTTTGGGTTTTTTTTTCATCCCCCCAGCACTTAAAAAAGTTTTGGTTTGCAAGTTTGGGCACTCGGTCCCTAAAAGGTGTGCAGTCACTGATATATATATATATATATATATATATATATATATATATATAGTGCTTTCAACCACGGCAGGAACCGACAAACAGCAGGTTGATTTTACAATATAACGACAGAACTCCATCCTTCATGTTACATTGCATGATGGGCATGATGGGCTGCATTACAAGGGTGATACCCCAGTCAGACCATCCAAACTGGCATCTCAGAGGCAGAACCTCAACCAACATTTCAGTGACTGCACTTCACAGGTTGTGCTCTTGTAAGAGCCTCAGAGTGGCACCCCAGCCTGCACCTCAGGAGCTTTGACCTATGTAGCACCTCATGGTCCCCCACCCCAACCAGCACCATAGGGCAACCATCCCAGTCAGCATCTGACCCCTAAGCCTGCATATCTGAGCCAGAATCTTGGTGGTGGCACCCCAGTCAGCAAGCCAGCTCCAGGCTTATGTGGGCCCTTGGACAAGATTGTCTCAGTGGGCCTTGATATGCCCCATCACCAATCAACTCCCTTGATCTCCTGTGTCGCTAATCGCCTCTGCTGCTTCTGATTTTTGGTCCTTGTCACCTTCTCCAATTCTGTCATTAACTCCCCCCCCCCGTTGCTGCCTTCTCGGCTGCCACTTAGATGTCCATCATTGTTGGCATTTGTAGTCGCTGCATTCTTCACTGTCCCTCAAGGTAAAGGGTCCACCACTGCTGCCCATCATCCTTTGGTCCTCACCTCCAATTATGTCATTTATCACATGGGGGAGGCATTCTGCCAAGGCTCCTACTCTGGGTTAAAAAGCCTCAATGCCCAGAAACCCAGCATTAGCTCGGTGGGACGCCAAGGAAGGAGGAAGGGGGGACCTGTGCCGCCCCTCACTATAGATGCAGAAAGAGCTGCTCCCCTTTAGCAGCAGACCTGACAGACCTACAGAGAGGACGCCGCCTGATGGGGGACAGATGAAGTAAGACCAATTGGAGCCGCTTGCCATGACTATGTAATTCGGCAAGCATCTCTGATTTAGTTTACTACCCGGAGCTAAGGCGTCTGCATCCCCTGCATCTTTGGGTTGTATGCATGCTCTCACCGCAGTCATTAAGTTAGGCAGCCGCTCTTGCTTCCCTTTAAAGTTTATCAGAGTCGCACTAAATTACCTAGTCACGGCAAATGGCTTTGATTGGATGAGAGCCCAGACATGCCCCATTGGAACGGGGGGAGGGGGGTTTTCTGGGGAGCGTTCTGGGAGATTTCACACAGTGTGGCATCCCAAATTGGGATGCCTCGGGGCATGGAGTAAAACTCTAATCTCTTGTTCTGTTTTAAGATTTAGTACCCAAGCGTATCCATAGAGGTTTAACTACCTACTCTTCACCTCCATGTTTTATGGGATACTCTTAAGTATGATCCCAGGTGCACATATGGAGGGGGTGATGGAAAGTAAAACAGTTCTGGAATAAGGGGTATTACATCGTTAATAAGTTGACATGTTTAATATTAAAGCCTTCTGTGCTTGTAGCCCTACTAACTATAAAGCAGCGAGGTGTACCTATAAGCAGTTAAGTCTCATGAAACATATTACCACTGTTTCTAAATTAATAATTGCACGTGCATGGAATAAAAACCTTACATTCCCTCCAACGAACCAATCCCCCGGGTTAGTGATATTATGTTCTTTGAAAAACTTGTCCTCTTTAAACTATGCTTCTCACAAATTTCTAAATATATGGGATAACTGGATCACTTGTTTTTTTTCCAGCTAATTAGGATCGCACCTTGTTGATCATATAAATTGCCTGACGTCAGGGGCGGACTGGCCATAGGGAGACAACGCAATGGTCAGTGAGGTGTCCAGCCTTCTCATTCAATTAAAACATAACTTTTAATCCAAAAGTTTAAAATGCCGTAATCCACATAAAGTGCAAGTGTCCTTGTGCAAAATCAAATCATCAAACCTAATTATATACAGTACGTGCCCGGACCTTATAAATGTGTGCCCCACAGCGAGGACCCTTCTATTCCTATCTTTTCTTTCTCGCGGCCTTGTGCTTCGTGTGTGTGTGTGTGTGTGTGTGTGTGTGTGTGTGTGTGTGTGTGGAGTATTAGTAGTGGTAGTGGTAGTAGTAGTAGTAGTAGTAGTAGTAGTAATAGTAGTAAAAACCATGTCCACACCACTTTATTCATTAAAAGGGGATTTATTTGGGGAAACATGGAGGGTAGGATAGGTGGAAAGCAGGGAGAATAAGGTTAACGGGGTCCTCCGGGATATTCTCTTCTGGGTATGGGAAGGGATGAGGGATGCAGGTGCCTGTCGTGGAAGAAGAAGAAGGGATTCAGTTACTAGGAAAACAGGTTTAATGCCCCACCCAAGGGCATCCCCAAATTTCTACATTTAAGTGTCCACTTACCAGGTGGGTGCGGAAACATTGGCATGGGCCCAGGCTGCGTGCCTCGACGATGGGTGGTCCAGGTTGAAGGATTTTTCTGGGTCTTCCAGAGGAGCCCCGTGCCAACACCGAGACATCCCTGGAGCATCCAGGCAGGTCCTGATCCGCGTCTGTGAATGGAATGGAAAAGGTTAGTAAGGTGGGTACAGAGGGTTCCCTAGGTCTAGCGAGGGGTAGCGAGAGTGTAGCTTACCTTGGCATGGGAAGTGCATCCTCGTTCCTTGTCCACGTAGGAGCTTTTGGGGTGCCACGGGGAGCTCTTGAGTGGATTATCCATCCCGGCAGCATAAAGCTGTCAGAGCTGTGTCTGGCTTCTGTCTGGCCTATATAAGACTCTTGGGAAGGTTGGTGTACCTCTTTATGGGACATCCCGAATTGTCACACTCCGATGTATGAAACCCCCCTAGATCGCCGCATCCACTCACCTCTTCCCTTTGCCCTTGCAGTATGTGCTGCGGGCAAATCCCCAACATACCTCTAGCTATGCCCACACCCAGGGGTGGAGTGGCCATAGGGAGACCCGGGAGTATTCCTGGTGGACCGCACTGCTTTAGTGCCAGTAGGGCTACAACATCTTACACCCCCAATTAATTCCTGGTCTCAACCCAGCACCCCTGTAGCTGTCTCCTCTTTACCCTCCAAGCCAAGAAACCCCTCATCATTAGAGGACACTTGGATTCGGCCTCAGTGGGGATGCTGCGGGCTGATCATGGGCTGAATGGGCTGGTATAATCCCAAGCTGATTTTTTTGGCCCCAGTCCAGCGATGCCTACACCCCTTTGATGTGCGAGTCCTCCAGGAGATTATGGATAGAGTAGCCACCCTCCCGCCCGATCCGCTGCTGCTCATAGGCGACTTTAATATGATCCTAGATAGATCTTTGGATCGGCATAGATGCTCATATGTCATCAGCACCCCTCCAGAGAGTATCTGTGCTAATAATGTAATTCCCTGAATCTTCCAAAAAATTGGATCTGGGAGGGACATCAGCTCGGGCAGTCTAGGGTTATCCCACAGAGGCGTGTTAGGGGACCATTCTAAGGGAGGACGGGGGGATCCCGCTACCAAATATGAAAGGTGGTTCTCATGCATGTTGTAGCATGCTGGAGACCCCTCACTCCTCTGTACACAAGAATCCTCAAAGGAACTGCTGGACCTAGCAGAGAGGTTTCCAGGGAGGTCTCTGGGTTAGTTGCAGAGGGAACCATCCACCAAGTAATATTCACTAATTGAGTGGCATAGAAGTATATTTTGGGGGGGAGGAACCCCAAACAAACTTAAATAATATGAAGTCCAATAGTCGAAAATGGGAGGCTGGCAACACAATGGGCGATGCTTGATACAGATATAGAAATTTAGGGAGAAAAACCATTTTGAACATATTGATGCGGCCAATCACTGAGAGGGGGAGAGTCGCCCACTTGGTAGTCCTCCTTCTAAGGGTACTGATCACAGGATTTATATTTAACTCAATAAATTTGGAGGGGTCCCCCTGTATAATGACCCGCAGATACTTAAACCGTTCCACTATCTGAAGTGATGAGCCTAGAAAGATCTGAATATCTTCAGGTCTATCCACCATGTATAGGCTGGATTTCTCCCAATTGACATTTAAGCCTGAAAAGGATCCAAATTTAGCTATTGTATTCAGTAGGGCCTCTAGTGAACTGTTAGCATCTGCTAAATAGACCAGGGTGTCGTCTTCATACGTGGAAACCTTCTCAACAGTACAACCCAGTTTCCACCCCTGTATATCTGGGGAGTCTCTAATTAGCGATGCCAAAGTTTCAATAGCCAGCGCAAACAACAATGGGGAGAGGGGGCATCCCTGGCGCGTGCCTCGATCCAGTAATATTTCAGACGTTATAATCCCATTCACCCTCACCCTTGCCTTGGGGTTCCTATAGAGTAATTGTACATATTTAATGTAGGTTGGTGGGAGACCGAACTTGGCCATGACAGCCCACTAATAGGGCCATTCGACGGAGTTGAAGGCATTTTCATTGTCGAATGAAATTACCACTCTGCTCCCCACGTTGTCATGTTGGATTTGCAAGTTACTGAGTAGTCTCCTTAAATTAATGCTTGTCGTCCGACCTGGCATAAAACCCGATTGATCAGCCCCTATGAGTGAAAGGATTACAGTGTTTAATCGGCGTGCCAGGACCTTAGCAAGGATCTTGGCATCCTGATTTAGGAGTGAGATCGGCCTATACGAGCTACAAGCATCACTAGGTTTCCCATCTTTATATATCAGGGTGATAGTTGCCTGCGCAAAGGATTCTGGCAAGGTCTCCGATTGCAAAGCCTCAGAGAAGACCTCTAGCAACTTTGGCGCTATAGCTTCACTATTTTTCTTGTACCACTCCGAAGGTAGACCATCTGGCCCGGGGGCCTTCCGATTCGACATTAGGGCAATAGCTTTACCAATTTCTTCACATGTTATCGGGGCATCTAGCATTGCCCTATCTGCCTCTGACAAGAATGGGAGGTTTATGGTTTCGAGATAAGCAGCCAGGTCTGTTGGGCTATATTGTATCCTAGAGGAGTATAATTGGCTATAGTAATCTTAAAATTGCCTCGAAATCCCCTCTGAGTCTGTTATAAATTGACTAGTGATACCAGCTATTTGCGTTTGCGGACTCTCTGCCTTTGAGAGGTAAGCCAGGGTTCTCCCATTTTTATCCCCTTTCTCAAAAACAGTCTGCTGCTTTAATAATAGCATCTTTCTTGTAGACTCAGTTAATGCAAGATTATACTCCCTTTGGAGTGATTTAAGTAAATTATGATCTGCCGGAGTCGTCGACACCACAAATTTCCTTTCTGCTTCAGCCATTTTCTCTTCAAGTTCCCTGACAGCCCTCCCCCGCTTCACCCTAACCCCTTTAATGGCACTTATAGCGCTACCCCTAACGACTGCCTTGAATGCATCCCATCTTGTATTGACTGATGTGTCTTCCCCATTGCATTGCCAGTATGTCTCTTGGTCCCTTAACAGCGCACCACATACCTCCTCATCCTCCAACCACAGGGGGTTAAGAGCCCATCGCCGCAGGCCAGTTTGGTTCCCGGACATACGTATGGTCACCATTAGCGGTGAATGGTCCGATATGCCTCTCGGCAGGTACTCGCATGCCACCACCCTAGTCAAAAAGCACCTCGATGCAAAGGCCAGGTCAATAAGCGAAAGAGATTTGTGGGGGATAGAATGACAAGAGAATGCTCTATCACTGGGATGTTTCCATCTCCATAGCTCAGTCAACCCTATGGCCTCCGCCCATGCTGCCAGCGGGGTGGTTGCCCCCCCCCCCTCCCCCTGGGGTCAGCCGATCCAAAGATCTATCTAGGATCATATTAGGATCATATTAAAACATCAGCGGATCGGGCGGGAGGGTGGCTACTCTATCCATAATCTCCTGGAGGACTCGCACATCAAAGGGGGGTGGAATGTACAAACCCACTATCAAGACAGTGACTTTGTATATTTTAGCATATACAATAATAAACGGACCCTTAGGGTCTGATTGCACTGACATGAGAGTAAAAGGAAGATGTTTAGCCACTAGGATTGACACCCCCCTGGCATAATTGGAGTAGTGAGAATGGAATAACTGCACAATCCATGGCTATTTTATGGACAACGATTTGCGGCCCAGTAGATGGGTCTCTTGCAGAATTACAATATTAGGATTGTGCCACTTCAGAAACTGAAGCACAGAAGTCCTCTTTACACAGTCATTAAGACCTCGCACATTCCATGAAATTACTTTACACTACATCTGGGACTAATAAAATGATATGATCGTATATGCCAGAAGGATGTTTAATATCCCAGCACCCCATCACTTCCCTTAAAGTCCCATGACAGCAGGCCAAACCATTCATACCACCATTCACTCCAACACACCATACAAGACTTACCAACAGATAAAGATAGAACATTAACATGAGCATATAATAGCAAACCTTAACCCACTTTACCCTACCAAAAATCAAAAACTTCAAGCCAACACCCAACCCACACGGCTCTACCAAACCCAACTGCGGCGAGCTTACTCCCTTGAACTATTAGTAACAATGAACACTGGTTAACAATAGTGGTCTGGGGTCATATATGCTACTGCAGGCACATCTAGGGATGATGAAGGATGCATAATCCCCAAGAATCAGGACCATGGGGTGAGAAGGGGGGGTTGGAGGGAAGTCGGAGGTTGTAGAGGCAAGGGAAGTAGGGATGGGACAGAACCGAAGGTGGGGGGACGCTGAGCACAGGGCCCCCAGGAACAGGGATCAGAGCTGGATTGCCCCCGCCCCCAGCGCCACACCCATCAAAGGAAAAGGCTAGGACCACTGCATGTCCGGAGCGTTACTGACCAAGTTTTCCCAACAGGTAAAGGTATTTGGCCGAGTTCTAGAGGCATTCACCCCCGGTAAAAATCTCCTAGAAGCTTTGGTCCCACTGGGTATCAACCACTGGGTGTCCCACATTGTGCTGCAGCACTCAGATAGGCAACAAAACAAAACAACAGCATCTCAAGCTTCAGGTAGCGAGTCCACCCAGTCACTTGCCTCCTCCACCGTGAGAAAAAACTTGGTGGAAGATCCGTGTTGTACTCGTAATTTAGCAGGGAAAAGCATGGCATATTTGATGTTTTTCCTTCGGAGACGTGCCCTCACCTCATTAAAAGAGCGACGCTGCTTCTGCACTTCAGATGTAAAGTCGGGAAAGAAGGATAATCTTGCGCCGTTATACAGGATATCCCGCTGCTTCCGAGCCGCTGTAAGTATGGTGTCACGATCTCTAAAGCTCATCAATTTCAGGATGAAGGGGCGAGGGGGGGCTCCGTGCAGGGGGGAGCGAAACGGGATCCGGTGTGCCCGCTCTACCACAAAAAAGGGCGAGAGACCCTCCGGGGCCAGAGTCTTTTGGATAAGATTTTCAATAAAGTTCTCCGGGGCATCCCCCTCCGCCTTTTCCGGTATTCCCAATATTCTGATGTTGTTGCGGCGATTGCAATTCTCTGCGTCCTCAGCCCGCTCCTTGAGGGTTTTCACTTGCTGCTTCAAGGATTCAACCGCCGCAGTCACCGATGACAAGCCATCCTCCGACTCCCCAATTCTTCTCTCAGACTCAGCTGCCCTATCTCTTACTTTGTCGAGGTCGTGCTTGAAGTAATTAAGTTGCTCCTGCAAATTATCAAATTTTGCTGTAAGGACACTCTGACAGTTAGTAATGGCGGCTATTATAGCAGCGTTGTCAGGATTAGAGGTGGGAGAGGCTAGCTGTTCCCCCGCCGACTTGGCCATTGTTTGTGTTCTGCAATGTAGTCGCACTGTACGCCGCTTCTTATTTCCTGTCATATAGAGGATAGCACCCGGCTCAACTCGGTTTTTGCACCCTATAGTTGAATAACTTTTAGCACAATAGGAATGAATAACTTTAGCAGGCTGTGGTTGAATAACTTTAGAACAATGCTGTTGAATAATTTCTGCAGACTGTGGTTGGATGCCTATTAGCCCAATACAGTTGAATGATTTTAGCACAATAGCCTCGATTCAAAGACACATTCGTCCGGACTTCCGTAGCTGTCTGTAAAAGTTTGGGTGGGTGTTAGTCTTTTCTTTTGCTTTTTTTCTTCATTTTTCATTCGTACGAACGTTCGGGAAAATGCGTATATGCGCTTTCGATGAACGGTAGCAAATCGGAACATTTCCGTTACTTTGGATCATTTTCCAAACAAAATCTGATATTTTTCATTCGTTCAGATAACTTCCGTTGTTGGGATGGGTTTCCGTCTGATTCAGAGAGGTGATTTCCGACGGGCCACCACCCTATAAATCCGTTTCATTTTCGATCCACTTTCGGGACCTTTGAGGGCTCGGATTGCTATTGTTGAACATGTTTTGCGGCTATGTGGAGGAGTCTGCGCGCCTTTAGCACCAAGGCATTGCATGTATCAGCATGGCCGAGGCCATAAATTGTATAGCAATGCATACCTGAATCAATACATTTCATGTATGCCTTATAGAAGCATTTTAATGCTGACCTTAATTAGTCCTTAGCATGTAAACATTTATTTTCCCACACATCCATATAATTGCTAGATTTTAGTAGACTTGAATCTTAATTTGTTGTAGGAGTTATTGTTTTAGTCGGTTACCTTTGCTTTGTGTAATTATTTTATATTTGGTTGCAGGAACCGCAAAATGGGCCACTCACTGAATGTGCAGTGGTGGCCCAGGACATGCGGTTCCTTAGCGTCCTCGCCGGCTACCCAGGCTCATCCCATGACGCCTACATCCTTAGAAGATCTGGATTGTTCCGTCGGTTTGAGTCTGGGGAGTTTGCCGGTGCATGGCTCCTTGGTAAGTTGAGTCCAATAACGTCATTTTCTTTTCTAGGTATGGCTATGATTTTTGTTTGGTTCCACTTTCTTAAACTATGCCTTTTTCCTCACCTTGGTAAAAAGGGAAACACGACTGTACCCATGACATTAGCAAAACAACAAAGCCTGGCAAAATATTTGTCCTGCATTGTTAAAACTCTAAAGAGTAATTTTAGCCAAATTAGTAATCAGTCTTCCCCACACTTTTCTGTAAATCTGTTCTTGACTTTATCATAGGGTCTGCGCCATCTTTGCTTAGATGCATTACACTTACTGAGTAGAGGAGAGCGGGATAAAGTGCAGGGTCCGGCTTAGACCTGTTTTGGACTCAGACAAAGAAGAAAATGGGTCATGCAAACTTAACCCATCCAAGATTGCTGAGCAGCACAGCCCTAAACCAATAGGTCTTAACAGTCTGGCTCATTGGCCAGCATCCGCAACATTAGTTCTCTAATTTTGGCCCCCATCTATTAGATATGTTTCTTTGTCGATTTGCCCTGTGCAATATGTATGCTCATGTTTTTTTGACAATGTCACCTAGCCTCTTATTCAGGTATTTTGTGCATTTTTGTGCTGAAATGTATGCATTAATCTTTATATGTTTTTTCCTTTCATTTTGCCAGGAGATTCTGGATATCCACTCCTCCCGTGGCTGTTGACGCCTGTACTACGCCCACAGAATGCCGCCCAAGAGGCCTATAATAGGGCGCACCGCAAAACCAGGGCAGTGGTGGAGAGGGCCTTTGCCCTATTGAAGACCCGATTTAGATGTTTGGACCATACCGGGGGATCCCTTCAGTATGACCCAAAAAAGGTCATAGATATCATCATGGCCTGTGTTGCGCTGCATAATTTTGCTATCTTGCAGCGGGTTCCCCGGTATGTGGATTTGCCACCCTCTACACCCGCCGATGAGCCAGAGGACGCCTATGTTGGGCAGCACAGTGCGTCTGGCCAAGCCGTCCATGCTAATTTACTAGCAACACATTTTGCTTAATTGTTTGCTCCTTTTTTTTGTTTGTTTTTACATTGTTTGTTGCTTTGTGCCATTTGTTTATTTATTTGGGTTTGATTTAGAACAAAACAGTAATGAATTAATTACCCAAACCAGCAACAATGTATTTATCCTCTTTTTAGAATATTTTACGTGTGTTTGTTTTTGGGGCTACGTTAGTCATATTTATTAACCAAAAACCGACAGACAGTAACTGTCAGTAGTCATAAACACGTTTGTTTAATTTTTGAAGGTAGAATTTTGTAAACATAAGAATTGTAGGTGATGGTCACTCACATAGTTATGGGGAATACATGGACATGAAATTAATGTCAAAACATGCCACAGACCAATTGCACACAGCCTGGATTTACAAAGTAAGGCACTCCAGGAGAAAGTTAACCTTCAAAAAAACATACTAACATATGTGTGCCAAGCATTGTCAAGTGGATAAATCACAGATGTTACATTTAAAAAAATATGGACACAAACACGCCCTCTCCTGCTTGCCCACATTTGCCACAGGCACAGGTTGAAAGCAGACATACCTATGCCACATCTACACCTGTTACTCAGTGGCCCACCCAAACAAGAACACCCAGTCCCAATCCAAGTACAGTAAAATCTCAGCCAGGGTACAAGGTATTAGTTTGCCAGGCCAGAATGTCACACAATCATGCCTACAAACAGGAGGAGCCACAACCAATGTAATTATGGGCAAGGCTGCAGCGCAACAGCTTTAGTGGCTGCTTCAGTGAGGCTTGTCCTCTGGCATTGGCTAGTGGCCTACCTCAGGACTTTAATGAGCTATATGGGGGCAAATCCAAAACATACAAGCAAAGCCATATCAAAATGCTATATTGGTAGGGCTCACCAGACAAGTCAATACAGTGGGGATGTAGAGCAAAGATGTAGAACAGATTCAGGCCAAATTCACCTTAATATGGGGGATACCCATAGAACCCAGGTTGTGGCCCTTGGTGGTGGGCCCTAACCTGGGCCTGTGTGGCATTCAGAATCTGCAACTGTTCCAAAATGTTTCTTTGATTAGTTTGCAATTCAGCCATGCTGGACCTGAATTCTGTTGTCAAGTTGGCCATGTGGCTGTTATGGGTCCTAAATTCAGTCAGCATGGCACTTAAGGTATTATTGAGGTTATCTAATTGGCCAATAATATTCTCGTGGTTTTGTTGATTTTGGCGCCGAAATAGCCGCCTCTCATGGTGCCATGCTGACTCCATCATCTGCACGCCCCTCCCCTGGGAAACTGGGCGACGTTGCTGAGTACGCCTCCCAATTCCCCGGGTTGTGGGGCGTGCAGATGATGTTGCTCTAGGACCCCCAACAGCCACAGGTATGCTGGGCAAATCCTCAACAACAGATCTTAAACTGGGGACTGGAGGGTCAGTCTCTGCATGCTGCCCACGATGTGCAGACAGCATGCAGCCAGCTTCCCTCTGCTGCTGAGGATTTGTCGGAGAAACATTTTGGGACAGTTGCAGATTCTGGCCCGGGGGAGATCTTCATAAGGTCCAAGGAAGGTTCCATCCTCCTCCAGCTCCTGGATTTCCTCCATCAGTGTGTGGCTCTGTTGGGACATGTAAAACAAAAAGGTTCAGTGTGGGGAATACATATGTAATTCAGCCCAAAGAAACATGGCAAGCCACATGCATACGCCACATCATCAAAAAACACTTACCATAGATATCGGATCCTGGGTCCGAGGCAGCACGGAAGTAGACGGCATAGTTAAAATGGCAGAGGATTCCCCACTAGCTGAGGGATGAGGCTGGGCTGCATTAGAAGAAAACAAACAATGTAAACACACAACTATGCATTGGTGATGGTTAATAACACATATGCTTAAATCAAACACGTGGCCAAGCTGGAATGGCCACTCCCACAACGGTGCAACTTGACCTTCACTATGAATGCCATTATATTGAAAATGGATTATGAAACAAGAACAGACACATTGGTCACGTGAAGCCAAACAAACATGCAAGTACTGGCTGTTGTGTGTGTTTAAACATCCCTTATAGCCCATTAAGTTAATACACTCAGCTGGCAAATAGCAGTTACAATATGATTCTGGTGGTAAGCCATTGGGCCCCAAGCACAGCTCAAACCCAATTGGCCAACAGAAAAAGATGTAAGTGTTGCATGTGATTGAATAGAAATACATAGCACGCAGTCCTTTGCTAATCTCAATACTTTACTACTCTTCCTAAGTGTTCCTAAACGTCATGTATGGTCCTGCTAATTTGCACATTACCTGTCGACACACATGACACACCCTGGTCAAATTGATCACTCCACTACAAAGCACACCCTAGGGGCATGTGTTTAGATATGCCTTGCTGGCTAATTTGACTGTTTGGTCCATTTTGAGGGAAATTCACACATTACTAACCTGCTGAAATTGGCGTGTTGTCCGTGTCCTATTGTGCCGAGTGTCCCTCTAACGCAACAGGATGTAGCAGGCCCAGCACCATCTCCTCAGCCTGGGTAAATTTCAATTTAGTGGGGAATCCTCCGCCAGTTAGTAAGCTGAAAAACATAGTATTCAAAAATAAGCTCACTGATGTCTTTACAAGAATAAAAACCCAAAAATAAGATATGTACCTGTACTGCCGCCTTTTATTCTCTTTCTTCCGTGCGGCATATTTGAGGTCCGATATTTTCCGTTGAATCTGTTCTACATCTTTGAGTTCATCCCCCGCTGCATTGACTTGTCTGGTGAGTTCTGCCAAAATCTCCGCTTTGCGCTGCTTGCTAATTGATTTGGATTTGCTCCCATATTGCTCATCATAAGAGTTAGACCACTAGCCAAAGCCAGAGTTTGTGACTCACCAAATAGGCCTCTGCGCAATGTGCGCCCTGTTGTGGTTGTGGCTCCTCATTGTTTGCAGGCAAATGGGGTGACATTCTGGTATGGGTGTGTGTTGGAGACATCAAGGACTGGAGGCTGGCTGCTGATCGAACTGGACTGGGAAAGGGACTGGGTGTTCGTGGCTGGGTGGCCACAGAAGTTGCAGGGGTTGATGTGGCATAGGGTGATTGCCTGCCAACCTGTGCCGGTGGGGAATGTGGGCTAGGAAGAGAGGGTCTTGAGGAGCTGGAACTGGTGCTTGTGGCCCTGTGGCTCTGTGGGCCCTTGGAAGGAGCATGGCCCTTGGAGGCTGGGGTGACCCAGAGCTGGTGGGTCGGCCACTCTTGGCCGTCGATTGGTAGCCATGTGCGGGTGGGGAGGGGGAGCTTGGCATTGTCTGCCTTTTAGGGCTTCTGGGCCTGCTGTGGCTTCTTTTTCTTCTTGGGCTTCTGGCCCTGCTGCGGCTTCTGTCCCTGCTGCGGCTTCTGTCCCTGCTGTGGCTTCTGGCCCTGCTGCAGCTTCTAGCCCTGGTGCGGCTTCTGGCCCGGCTGTGGCTTCTGGCCCTGCTGCGGCTTCTGGCCCTGCTGCGGCTTCTGGCCCTGGTGCGGCTTCTGGCCCTGCTGTGGCTTCTGGCCCTGCTGCAGCTTCTAGCCCTGGTGCGGCTTCTGGCCCTGCTGCGGCTTCTGGCCCTGCTGCGGCTTCTGGCCCTGGTGCGGCTTCAGGCCCTGCTGCGGCTTCTGGCCCTGCTGCGGCTTCTTGGCCTGTGTTTTTGGCCGATGCCAAGTGCCTTGGTGCCACGTGTGGGGGGGGGGATGTGGGGCAGGGTGGGGTGGGGCTGCGTACCCTCTTACCCGTTTTTTGGCCAGTAGAGGTTGTAGGCTTTGGGGCCTGTGTCTTTCCTTTGCCTGCTGCCGCCTCCTTTTTTTTGGCATAGCTGGTAGTTGGCTTTGGCGGAGCCTTGGTAGTAGGCCATAACTTGGCTTTGGCCTGTTGAGACCTGGTTTGGGGCCCTTCTGCATGCTCCTGCCGCTTGGCTGCCTTCTTCCCCGTTGTCTCCTTGCCAGTTTTGGCTGCTGCTTTTTTGGGGGCCATTTTGATGGGACTCTCAAAGAGAATGAGCTGTGTGTCCAGGGACCTTTAAATAAGCTAGCCGGCGTGTGACGCTTACGCGTACGTCCGGCCGTTCTCACGGCCGTGCGGAACCCGGAAACCGCTGGGTCATTACTTATCTGCTCCCGAGAAGAAGAAAGATGGCGCCCACTATCTTCACCCGCCAACAAGAAGAGATCATCATGCTCGTAAGTGTATTTGTAGCCCTTTCAATTGACATCTAAATGCTGCTCTACATGTTAAGGATGCGCAGGAAGTAAGGGTTTTATTTCGAAATGTGTTAAACTACATGCACAACCAAAGGCACGTGCCAAACAACAGTGCGGCCAGATTCAAAAATTGCCTTAGCCTAGAAATGTGTGTGTGTTAATGGCATTTCCTAAAATAATGTATTGTTGCCACATATTGATAGGCATTTATAAGTAATTGCTATGTTTTCTTTCTGTTTTGTAGACCATGCTGGAGCGCAGGTACGACTACCTGCCCAACTCTTTTGAAAAACGCAGCGTCGCCCTGGAGATCATCTCGGAAATCCAACATCAGACCAACACCACCCTCACCCACACGCAGATCATGCAGCATTGGTCGGACCTGAAACGACTGCACATGCCCCGGGTGCGGAGTTTTTTCGGAATCCATTTCCCAAGTACATAGCGATTGCATGCAAGATGTAACTAAGACAGAAGGTAGGCCTTTAGTTATGATGCCTTTTCTTTGGTAGTGTTGGAAATGGATTACCGCATTCGCCGCACCCGGAGGTGCACAGGCCGACCAGTGCTGCATGATTCTGCAGCTGGAAGTGAAGGTGGTGGATATCCAGGGCGACGGTCCTACCCCTCCTCTGTTGGGTCCTCCGACCAGCCCCTGGACCTTACCACAGAGGAGGGGCGGCACGGCGTCGTACCCTGCCACACATGCGGGAGCCTCTGGTATGTCACTCTTCATGTATACGCACACACATATACATGCTATCTCCTACCAAACTGATTCCTTTCATCTGTTTTTCTAGATGCTTCGGGAGCAGGTGAGGTGGGGGAAGAGGCAGCAGATCTGCTACAAGCAGAACCTGGAGAAGGTGAGTGATGTGACCCAGATCAAGAGACATTTGATGACTGTGGAATAAGACATTAAAACTTACCGTATTTCCCATGTTTCTACAGGCACTTCTTCACAGCAGAGCCAGGACCCAGGACATCGTGTTGTCCCCAACGAGCCATCTCTCGGCCACCAACCAAGTAAGTAGTCATGCCATTATTTGCATTTATGTGGTACTTGACATGAACACACAGATACATCAAGCCCTAGGCAATGGCAATATAAGACTGACCTGTGGCCACTTCCTTAGCTTAATTACTTGACAGACTGACCTGTGGCCACTTCCTTAGCTTAATGACTTGACAGAATTACATATGTCGCCTTTATTTAATTTTAAATGTATTTAAAAACATTCAATCCACAGGTGGCAAACATGTATTGGTCTCAAACTAATGATTTTTTCTCTATTTGTTACAGGGACCACACGCCAAAAAATTTTGGAAATTAATCGGAGGGTCCTTGTGTTGGTGGCCGATATGAAGGTGATGGTTGACTCGTTGGGGACAACAGAAGAAGACGAAGAGGATTAGAGTCCTGGGTCCTGGCCCTGTTCTGCTGACCAAATGTTTAAAATTTTTAATAATAATAAAAATTTTAATAACCAAGTTTTATTAACAAAAAAAGTTTATTAACCAAGTTTTAATAAAAAAAAAATTAATAACAAAGTTTTCATTTTAAAAAAAATTATGATTATCCAAATAATTTATATTATAAGAAAACAAAGAAACCAAGGTTTCAGTGTCATTTCTTGAAACGCATACATTTACACCAAACAAAGGGTCAAATACATATTTTAAGCTCAAGATTCAGATGTCCGGGAAGTGTTTTGGGTAAGTTTTAGGGGCCTAAAATGGAAGAAGACCCTAACCGCGAAGTGATTTGGGTAAGTTTTAGGGGCCTAAAATGGAAGAAGGACCTAACCGCGAAGTGATTTGGGTAAGTTTTAGGGGCCTAAAATGGAAGAAGAACCTAACCGCGAAGTGATTTGGGTAAGTTTTAGGGGCCTAAAATGGAAGAAGAACCTAACCGCGAAGTGATTTGGGTAAGTTTTAGGGGCCTAAAATGGAAGAAGAACCTAACCGCGAAGTGATTTGGGCAAGTTTTAGGGGCCTAAAATGGAAGAAGAACCTAACCGCGAAGTGATTTGGGTAAGTTGTAGGGGCCTAAAATGGAAGAAGAACCTAACCGCGAAGTGATTTGGGCAAGTTTTAGGGGCCTAAAATGGAAGAAGAACCTAACCGCGAAGTGATTTGGGCAAGTTTTAAGGGCCTAAAATGGAAGAAGAACCTAACCGCGAAGTGATTTGGGAAAGTTTTAGGGGCCTAAAATGGAAGAAGAACCTAACCGCGTAGTGATTTGGGTAAGTTTTAGGGGCCTAAAATGGAAGAAGAACCTAACCGCGGAGTGATTTGGGTACGTTTTAAGGGTTCAAAAGGGAAGATGGAGGATAGTGCTAAGTGGTTAGGGTGAGCTTTAAGGGTCCAAAGGGGAAGATGGAGGATAGTGCTAAGTGGTTTAGCGAAACATTGTAGTAGAAGTGAGGGTGTCAAATATGTAGGCGAGCACTTTAATGAGTTAAGTTTGTGGTGCGCAGGCGCAAGATCATAAGGATTTCCATCTGGACGATTATTTTTTGTAAAAGTGAAACAGAATCTATCGGGAAACGTAAAGGATTCGTGGGAGGATACG
The DNA here is from genome assembly GCA_027917425.1 of Gastrophryne carolinensis. Lineage (NCBI taxonomy): Eukaryota > Metazoa > Chordata > Amphibia > Anura > Microhylidae > Gastrophryne > Gastrophryne carolinensis. The sequence continues at coordinate 15,773,355 of CM051235.1, read as the reverse complement.
ATGGGAAAACGAAAGCCTACGTTGTTACCTGACAAAATGAAACAGAAAACTCTCGATGGAAAATGACATCCTCGTACTCGTACTCTGGCATACGAACGGACGGAAACTTTACAGAAGGTTTACAATGCATGCATAGAATCGCTCGCACATTCATACGAGAGCGGGAACATTTGAAAATAATACAACATCGGCACTAAAACGGAAGGTTTTTTTTGTCTCTCTGAATCGAGCCTATTGAGCAGTGTGAGTGAATGAGCTTAACACACACAGGGATCACAGGCAAGAAGATTGCCCCTGCTATAACGTCCAGCACAGCTGCAGATGTAGCTAATTTGTGTCCTTTGGATGACTCAGCTCTTATTTCTGAGCTTGTGAAGAGAAATCTATCCCCACATGGATTCTAGTCAGCGTGTGGAGGGCTGATGAAGGAGGTGACAGAGGATTCCAGTGCTGCAGGACCCTCACAGGCAGAAGATTTATAACTCCAGCAAGATGGACACACAGCAGGGGGGGGGGGGGAAGCACCAGAGAGAGGGCTGAAGAGAGCTCAACATGTGCTGGAGAGCCAGTCACTGTGTCTCTGCACCCAGAGAAGTCACCAAGGGGGAGAGGAGGAGGGGGCCGACAGAGGGGAAGAAAGCCAGCAGTGCTGGACAAGAAGGAGCCTCAAGCCAGGGCCGGTCACCAGGGGGACCCGATCCAGAAGGAGGGCACTGGTCTCCTCACCAACCTCACCTCACCTCCTCACTCAAGATGGCGCCGATTCCTTCACTGTGTCCACTCCACTGTCCTCCAGCCGATCCAGCCAAGCCACACCTCAGCCCTGACTCACAGTGGATTCAGGTAGGTCTAAGGGGGGTCCTGAGCGTTGGAGCAGGGAGAACAAACCAGGATCTGGGGATTTTAACAGGATATTTGCAGGAGCCCACGTGCCGCACGTCTGCTCTGTCCGGCTACATAGCCACGCCCCCCAGGACTTTTTGAATGGCTGGCACGGCCACGCCCACAGCGAGGCGAGGGAGTGGATACAGTCAGTGGTGATCGCTCCATTAAGATACAGTGTGGCAAAGGAAATGGACTGAGCTAATTGGCTGAGCGGTCCAAACAGGCATCATGGGAAAGAGGAAAAGGTGAGTTTACAGGAGAGACACAAATCTGGGATGGCACCACCAAAAGTAACGAAACCCAAGAAAGTAGATCAAAATCCAGTAGATCAAAATCCCCCGATTGGGGTGCCCCGGGGAGAGGGCCAAAACCCAGGATAGTCAAACTCCTGGGTTTTGGTCCACTTTAAACAGTGGGAGTCAATTATGAATACAAGGGTTTGTAGGAAAAGTTGCTTACCCCTCCTAATTGCAGACAGGCACATTGTCATACAGGACATTTGCTTACCCTGCCTCCACTGCGTTATTAATTTTCTTAGATCTCTGCTGTTCTAAGTTTTTCCTTTAGAGAAGCTAGGCATCCTGAGGGCTGTGATATGTTGCGGTATAAGGCAGTGGCGGCGCTCTGCCCAGATATGGCCTCAGCTGAAAACAAGGTTTCTAGGAAAAGTTGCTTACCCCTCCTAATTGCAGACAGGCTCATTATCATACGGGACATTTGCATACCCCACCTCCATCGCGTAGTTCACTTTCTTAGATCTCCGCTGTTCTTAGTTTTCCCTCTAGAGAAGCCAGACATCCTAAGGGCTGTGATATGTCGCCTTATAAGGCAGTGGTGGCGCTATAACCAGATGTGGCCTCAGCTGCTCACTGGCAAATACAATTACACCGAGCTGGTACAGTAACTCTGTCAATCTACAGATAAGTGTCTCATGTATTTGCCAGCGAATCGGAAAACCTCCCCTGGGCGAAAAAAAGAAGAATCGTCAGTAATTCATCCATTGGAAGCGTGACTTTTTTAATACTTTATTCATGAAGGGATAGCGGCAGGTAGCGCCTCGTAGCGGCAGGCATCGTCTGGTGAACGTCGGGCGCTGTACGCAAAACCACATTTATGAAAGCGAATTTGGTTAGCGACTCCAACTCTCTAGCTTCCAGAGGCGCTCTAGCTTCCAGAGAGCCAGGTATTACCTGTACCAGGTACTACCTCCCATACATTTC